>JAUMJK010000038.1:1200000-1787500 GCA_033558105.1 Coccyzus lansbergi
AAAGAGTTTTTTACTTTGTGACTGTTGCTTTAGACTCGTTAGTATCTTTCCTTGATCTATATAATCATCTGGTAAAAGCAAGATTGAAACACATGTGGCTGAAGCTCCTGCATTTTTAAGATAAAGGAGCAATATCTTTTGTGTGTATCTGTGTTTGTCCAGTGTGTCCCTTATTAGGTTCTGATCCAAATGGTTCCTGTGCAGTTTGGATCAGGTCTGGTAGTCTGTATAAACAAACCACATTCTGACCTACTGGACATAGTGGAATTAACCTGGGAAAGTTTCTACCCTGCTTTATAGTCTCTGGTTTAAAACCATTTCCTTCTAGGAGGGAGGAAATTTGAGTTGCCTGTTTTTTTCAGGAGTACTTTTTAGCGTTCGTCTCACTTGAAATTGCTGCCTAGTGCTTAGAGTCATACATCTTTACGCTAATGTCAAATAAACAAATCCTGCCCCCAAACGCAGAGTAGTATTTTGCTTTATGGAATCTACTCTAGACAAAGTTCCTAGATATCTGCATTCCCAAGTATGCAATACCGTTGTGCTATATAGGAGGATGAAGCTCTCTGACCACAACCAGAACCAGAGTACTGTGCCCTTGAATAAGAAAATTGCTCTCCTGTGGCAGTAGCTTATATAAATTATGTTGCTGAGTTCTCTTTTTCATGCCATCAGCTTTTCTTTCACTAAAAGAATAAAGGTCAGCAAATGCTGATTCTAAATTGTGGTTATGAATACAAACACTTCAACTTTTTTTAAAGGACTTCCTTCTTTGCAGAAATCTCACAAAGTCAAAATTGAGGCCAAAATCTCTCAGAAAAGAGCAGCTATCTAAAACTTGGCCCATTGTTCAGCTCTTTTCTACACCAAGCAATTCTTTGCTACTGAATTATTTACTGAGGAGGAGAATCAGCTTTAACCATCAGAGGAGCATTAGAATCTAACAAGGCTTTGAATACATATTTAAAATGTTTACTAGTGTGTGTTAGTGTATTCATTTAAAGCCTTTAGAGACTCAGCTTTTCATTACAACTTCAAATGAGGTTTACCTTCACTTTTTTGACTTTTTAACTGCAAGATGCATTTCTTGGCTTTTTGTTCTGCCCTGAGTCTGTGGTCTTTTGTTTTGTGCTTGAGGAATCGAAAGCAAGACCATGGTAAATGTACAAGGCTCCCTTACATGAACATTGTGTGTATGGTATTCTGAGTTCTAATCTACCTGTGTTGGAGCTGGGGCGGGGAGGGGAAATACCACAAATGCAACGGTCTGTCTGCTGAACACTGTGGTGTGGTTGCAGTGGTTTTGGAGTATTACCTTATTATGCTTGAGAAACATTTAATAGCACTATGCTGAACATCTTTCTTGTTAAATGCCTCTTGTAGCTATGTCACTCCTGACGCAATCAAAGCTAAACTACACTAATGCTTTCTCATAGCTATTAGCATTTCAAAATCTTAGACTTTAAACAGTTCTTTTGCTTTTCCTCAAAATTTTCAGTCTTCTTTTGGGTTACTTCTCAGAATGAAAGACAATGAAATATTTATTAAGCTTTCAAGGAAAACTCTGGAGGCAGGATATATTAATAGTGAAAATTCATTATCGATGCTGTTGTTTTGAACTGATAAGCAGTTTATGGCTGCTTATGTTTTATTTTAACTTTTTTTTTTTTAATCCAGTATGGCGTAGATAGCAGCTGCTCAGTTTCAAAATCCTTACCTGGCTGCTGAGCTGGCAGAAGACAGTCTTTTGTTTTCAGGCTCAAAAGCTGAACCTCCTCACCTGTGCCTATAAACTCAGCTTTACTTGTGTCAACTAAAGGAAAACAGTTCCTTGTTTGTTGTCTGCTCTTCACACATTTCTCCCAAGGCCACTTCTGATTGTCCAAATCTGATTAACTTTTGATGGCTAGCATCTTTTGCTTTGCAAAAGTAGCTCCATTCTCTCTGCCCTGACATTGACTTCACTCCATGATCTAGCACTTCTATGAGTCCATGATATAACTGTGATTGGGGATATTATGATTAGGCTGGGCTGGAAATAAATGGTTGGGGTTTTTTATTGCTGGAATGGTGGGCAGAGCTGCAGTTACAAGAAAACTTCTAGAGCCTTTTCAGAGCTTTTTCTGAACTGCTCACCCTAATCTCATGTTCTTAATGCCCATCTGAAGCATATATGACTAATGGAATTGGTTTTAGAGTTGAGATGATGCAAACCCAACCCTTCCTACTAGTTAGAAACTCTAAGTGGCATTTTAAAGACTCTTTCTCTGGAATGTGTGACTCAGGATTTACTGTGATGTGGTAGGGATTAAGGCATTTGTGTGTAACTTCTGTATTAAAGTATAACACAGTACTCAAACATATTGATGTTAAATCCTTTCTTTTACCGTCATTGATCCTATGTATACAGTAACTTCAGTACAATCTCGGCACAAATTGCTGTTATATTTAAATACAAGAAACAAATCTCATATAAAACTCAGTGTTCTGAATTGAAATAATTTTAAATCAGTGTTCCTAAAACATCTGATTCTGAGTAGTCTATCTGCAGCATGAGCAGGCTTCCCTTCCTATACACTGCAAAGGGACGAAAGAGTGAGGACAGACCTGATCACCCTGAAATGTAGCTGTCTCTTCTGGATGAGAAACAAAGCAACACAGTGTGTACTAGTATTACAGGGACATAAACCAAACCCTGGTCTTCCCTCTTGCTGTTTTCCCCCCTATAAATAACATCAGTTTTCTTGTGGCTCATATATTACCTACAAAATACACTTCCATCTAGCAGGTGGTACTCAACCCTTGTGAAAGCATACACTAAAAAATGCATCCTACCTGGTTTTCATTAAAGATACACTTTGATGAACCTTCCCACCTTAAGATGAACTAGTTTTTTTTTTGGGTAGACTGGAAGTATGTATTGATGACTACAGCTGCTAAAACACAACCCACTCTGCAGTGATCAGGCACATTCAATCACTGCACCTCTCCATCTAGATCATGGTGGGAAATTACTTGTTGCAATGAAATGTTTTCTTATGGACTCAAATAGTTAAGGAGTTATGGGCAAAACGACATTAAATTTTTTTGAGAAAGAGCTCATTAGAGTAGCTGGACCTTTAAAAAGGAGAGTGATGTGAAGTTTGTTATCCATACAGGGAACTTTCCCTCCAGATCCTTGTTTTGTTTTAATGGGGGATGAGTTGCTTTTTAGGTTTTGTGTGTTTTGAAATACATCTGAGAGCTGTAGCACTGGTTGGAACACAGAGGTATCTGTGCACTTCCTCTGTTTCAGCAAGGGTATATGACACCCCTTAGTAATTACCTTTGAATTTGCAAAAGACCAAAGCCTTTATCTCTCTTTAATGTCCGGGACTGTTTTGGCCTCTCTCCTCACTTTATCTATATTTAAGTATAATTTTAGAGAAATTGCAGCTTTACAGCTATAGCAATCATCCTGGAATAATTTCTGAACGTTGCTATGAAATTTTGCAGGTCTTTATTGAGGAATAGTTCTTTCTGAACTGCTGCAGCAAGTCTCATCTTCCCCAGGCAAATAAATACCTCCAAAAATGTTTTCATGATGCGTGTGTGCAAAACTGTGAAGAATTAAGTTAAATTCATAGCCACAAGAATTTCCATGCATTTGTTATGCTTCTCACAGCATTGCTAGGTCTGGCTCATTGACAAGTCTGTTCGGCGCTCTGAGCCCAGTGAGGTCCTTCCCCCCACTCCAGGAGCCTTCAGCCAGTGTTTGAGGAGCAAGTGCTGCATAGCTGCTACCTTCTGCTTGCTGAATTGACATGAGACAAGTTATTACCATATAAATGAGATAAGGTCTTTGATAATTGCAGACTGAAAGTAAAACTGAACCGGACTGCTTGTGGCTGGAAATTTTAAGCGTGCCTTTCTATAAAGAGATATAAAGAGCCCTTAAGTTTTCTACCAGTTATGAACCAAATCCTTTAAAACTGTAACTCTTTTGGTGCCATTTCCTTCTCCTTTGCTTGTTATGAAACCTGTACACAGAGGCAATAAAGTTGCTTTCAGAAAAACATGAATGTCAATCTCTTCAACCAAAAGAATCCAATGCAGTCACTTCATTCCGTTTTCTTTCGACAAAGTCAAAGAGAATATCTTTAGCTCGTTCATTCATTGTCCCTATGTGACCTGGTCATACCCAAAGGTGGGTGGCTGAATTCAGAAGATTCTTTTGCTCTAGGTTGGCATCTTTATTTTCTGCTCCCACGCATCTGACTGTAGTGTGGGATGTGAGTAATTGAGAAAAAAAATCTTCTCCATTTCTCTCCATGTCATTTCTCCCTCCAATACAGGACATAAAGCACTAAGAAAAGGAGAAAATATTTTCATATGAACACCAAGGCATAGTGGAATCTTATGGATATATTTTAGTAGTTAAAAAATAGTGGGTTTTTTTTTTTCATCTGGACATCTTTAAACAACCTGTTTTCACAGGGGAGAATTATCTGTTGAGATAGCCAGGTAGTAAGCACTGAATCTCTTCTTTTTCTGGGGATCAAAATCACAGGTTGAGGTCAGGTGTTGCATACTAAGCCTGAATAAATTCAGCCTTTCAGGGAAGTCTAGAATGGCTCCTATGTGCTTATACCCAGGAAACAATGCTTGCAGCAGGACACAGTGCCTGTGCTGGATGAATTGTGGGAGGCTCAACTTGTGAGCTAAAGGGAACTTGCCAGCAGCACACAGGACTTAAATCTTTCTCTTCATTAACAGCAGTATAAAGCCTAAGAACCCCTTAGCCCACAGGCTGCTTTCTCCAAGGTGCAGTTTGGGTTTGTAGTTGGTGGAGTTTGTGTGTGTGTGCTAGTTAAAGATTTAAGGAGAAGAAGATGAGTTTCCTGAAACAATTGCTACACTGTGGAGCATTCCTTTTGAGGAAGATACTGCAAATTCCCTAAGTCCCTAATAGATACATAGGATGATGGGTATGTAGTGCATCCAAATGGGAACAGTGCTGAATCTGCTGGCTCTGCCTTACTAAGGAACTTCTTCCCCAAAGCAGGAATAGGGCCATCAGGAGCAAGAGGGCTTTTCTGCTCACCAGAGCTGGGGTCCTGCTGCTGGAGGCAACTTCCATTTCTCTTGCAAAAGTGCCTTTGCCTTAAAGTTAGATAGTGAATTTTTTCCTCCCATTTACTAGTTGTGTATTTGTTCCAGAATCTATCTCCACGGGCTGTTTGAAGAACAGTGATTTCTAGCCTGCTCATGGACAGGTTGTAACCCTTTGAGTAATCACATAGGTGGCACAAAAAACATAGTTAGAAAAATGTTTACAGACTACATATGTAACAAAATTCTATGCACTGAATAATTACATATAATAAATAACCAAATTCAGTCTGAAGGCTAATCCGTTCTTGGGATATAATCTAAAACTTCTACAAATGACTGCCTGAATAGAGCACCTGTTTAAACAGTATCTTTCTCAATTTCTAGTGCCACTGGTCCAGCATTACTGCTTATGCTTACTATCCCATTTCACAATGTCCTTCACTTCAGTTTTATGCCTTGCCTGCAGCAAGGGAATTGCTGAGGGGGCTCATTTACTTTTTTTGTGACTTGGCAGAACAACTGGAGGAATAGTAAGCTCAAGAAAAAATGCTACTATTTGATCACCTAAGGTATCTACAATACCACAAACTTCAATGTAAGCAGATGTTTAAATTTGGAGAGATTTTTGAATGACAGGTCAGATGTTTCAAAGAAAACTAGCTCCGTGTGAAGAACAAGGAATTTGTTCCTTTGAAACACAAGAAGGCTGAAAACACACAGCTCTCCCAACATGTGAGTGATCCTGTGGATGCAATGATGTCCAGAGGATATTGAAACATAAACAGAGAAAACATCAGATGCTGTGAGAAGAAACATCAAACAATAGAGGCAGAGTGAAGGAATAATGAATTCTAAGGTTACTATTTCAGCAGTCTATTTAAAATCATGTTATTATATCGCTTGAGGCATTAAATTTACTGGGCTGACTAGTGTGGGTGTGGGATATCAGTTTATTTTAAACTTTGTGCAGTCTCGGAGAACTTACAGAAGTTTTCAACTAAACTAGTGCATTATACATCTGAGTTGGACAGAAAAAAGTGTAAATCTTACATATAATAAAAATTGATGGAGGCGTAGAAATGCTTGGAGTTTAAAAATAAAACATGAAGAGCATCCAAAGAGTTGAAATTCTGTAAAGAAAAAACAGTGAAGTCAAAGGAAACTTGGCAAATAAGATCAACTGGGAATTTCTTCACAGGATTTTTCCAAGATATTTAGAATGCACTTTTCCCACTGGTTGGAGTTAATCTGCTAGATAAAATCAAAATCATCAACTTGCAGGAAGCCAGAAACAGTCAGTGGCTTGATAATTCTAGTCCATGTTGTTATTGATAAACAGTGAGGTATATAGTGTGGTTCCTGAAGTGGAATGTGAATGCTAATATGCTCTGTACAAGATCCCCTGCTGTGGAAGAGAATGGATTTTTGGAGTTATGAGCTATAGTCTGCCCCATGTGCCAACAGAAACAGCTTTCCCATCTTCTCTGTTTGAAATGTGAGAGAACATGGAAGGGATAGTTATTACAACAAAATGCATGCTGACCTGCCTTCTTAAAATGCTTCTGCTACAGTTAGAGCTGGAGCAGAGATCCAATTTATTCATTATACATGGGAAACAAATGACATTAGAAACAACCTCTTGCTGTATGTACAAACTGATTCTTAGTGCTGGAGGAAAAGTTTATTTTTGTCTTATTTAAGATTTAGCATGAGGAAAAAGTATTATTTCAATTCTTCATGCTCCTTTAACTATTGTGTCAGTGCACGTAGTGCTTTATGGTTTATTGTTTCACTCTACAGTAGAAAACCCAGAGCTATAATCTCTTCATTCCTTCCTCTGTTTCTTCCCTCCACCCTGTTTCCCCTCTTTTCCAATTAAACAAAGCAGCATCCCCAAAGGCACAGATGAAAAACAACTCAACAAACAGATAAAAGCTAAGTACATGCTGTACATAGTGTTTCATTAGTTCTAGAAGAAACTTTTGCAGGGCAAAAGTTATTAACTTTAGCCTCCTTGCAGTGTTTGCAACAGAGGTTTAAATTTGTTTGCCAGTTATAAGAGCTGGAAAGAAATGGAAGAAAAGAATCCATATTGTATTATCAAACACCATGAACCTGCCTGATGTTAAGGGATCTTTCAGTGTAGCAGACCATATGTGGTCTAAGGCGTTAGGTAATCATGCCATTATGCCCTCTCTGTTTAGAGTGAATTTCCTACAAGACATGGCCTTGTGGTCACTGCATGTTTTCCTTCTAACCAATTCGTTGGTACTTCTGTGGCATGAAAGGAGATGAGGAGAAGAAGCAAAGGCACAATAATGTTAGCTATGAACAAAACCATTGGGGCTATCTCTAAGGACTGTGTTAAGCCTAGCCTGTTCTGCTCGACTAAACAGCCTCTGCCTCTAGAAATGCCAGCTGTCCTCCTGGCACCTATGGCAGGTGTTTTCTCCAGCAGTTCAGTGCTGGTGCCTGGAGACCTTCTTCAACTCAAATCTGCATGGTAGCAGCATGCATACTCCCTGGTAGGTACCCCCCCAAAGACACCTGCTGCATTAATTTTGCAAATTTCTGTGCTGCTGAAAGATGGTGGGTGCAGGCAGCCAGAACCTGAGCCTTCTTGGGCCAGCACTGAATCAGAGAAGCTGTTGCCTCAGCTCTGTGTGTCTGGTCAAGCTTTCTCAATGGGAGCTGGAAGCAAAGTCATAGTCTCAGTTGTAATGTTCTACAATGACGTGTCTTCGGGTTTTCCAGTTGCCACATATGTTTGCTTTGCTCACCAGATGGTTCATTTGAAACCACCTCATCTGATTTATACCTCCTTAACTCATCTTTTACTTTCTATCTGAACTGCTTAAATACAGCCCTAGAATCATGTCCAACTTTTTCTTTCTGGCAGTATAGCTATTATTCACCTTGCAGTTAATTCTCTGACTCAAGTTTTGGGGTTTTTTTCAAGGTATGAATCTTTTTTGAGGCTTCCTTATGGAATTCTTCAAAGCTTTACTCTAGTCTTTTTTTGATTTATCAGGGAACTTCGTTTCACAAATTTGTTAAGATCTGATTGTGAACTAAAACATTAGCAGTCATAACCACTGTGCTACTAAAGTCTTTGTGACCTAATTAAAAGCAAGCTCTAACTGGAGCCTTTTTGGGTTGAATGCCCCTGTGTAATCTCACAGCAAAACAACTACTACATTAATGAGTGAGCAGAGTGTCACTTTGAACAGGACTTGTTTCTGTGCCACAGTGGATTAGACTGATCAGTTCACCTAAAGCCCACATGGAGTTTGCAATTGCTGTGGATTGGTATATGGACAGGGACTGCTCTCCTCCCTGAGCCCCAGGGCCAGGCTGAACCATAGGGGAGCTCCTTTCCTACCTACATATGTAAGTCTCCTCTCAAAAGTAACTGCAGTGATCGCAAGAAGAGGTAACCACAACTTCTGTCCTCCTGATTTATGGGTAGGACATGGCAAAGGGATGCACCTGGAGACTAGACCTGCAGGATAAATCCATTTCATGTTGAAGCTATGGCTGAAGTCCTGTTATCTATTAGCTCCATGTCCCTGCTCTTTTTTCCTAGAATAGAGAGTGAAGATGTGTTAGCATTTGGATTGCACCAGTGCCTAACTCTGGAAGTTAGATACTTCAAAGATATTTAAGACGACTGCAATTTTCATACATCTCCATTCCTTGCCTTTAGACATCTTTTTATCTAACTTGTTCTCTTTGGTGTGGTCACCCAAAGAATTGCGGAATGTGTATGTCTGGAAGAGATGTGGCTTGTAACTGCTCCTCTGACGTGATGTCACGTGCAGAAATTGCAACTTGGATTATGACAGCAGGGAAGATCTAGAGTGTGACAGGTGAAGTATAATCACAGCACTTGCAAAGAAATCCACATTGCCATTTGAATTGAGGGAGGTATCCGCTTTTGTCAGTCTTTATGAAACGTCTATTCCCACCTGAAGAACTCCAAGTCTAAAAATAGCAGAGAGGAAATTGTTGCTGTAGAGTTACATAGTAACTTTAATAATAAAAATATACCTAGAGTGGTTGTGAGCATTTCTAAAAATGCCTGACCTGTACTCTCTTAACTGCAAGTTCACACCTTGTGCAAATTGGTGTTTCTCCTGTGATAGGCTATTGGGTTGAATATCCAGGGGTCTGGGTTAAAGCATAAAAGGGAAAGAAGTGGAACAGTGAAACACCGAAGTGGATTTGTTGAGTGGAAATCTGTTACTTGTACATCTATGGGTTGCAAGGTTTAACATAGTCAGTAATAGATGGTCCATTTCAAATGGCTTATCAACATGTCATTTCTGTCATAAGTGTCCACAGTTTTACTATGTGGTATCTAGGTTCTTGAAATCTGTGTGATTTATTATACTTTCTGCCCCATCTATATTCACTCCAACGTTTCAGGGCAGGAAGTTACCTAGGATAATTTTTCCCTTGTCTGTGAAATTCTTCTCCTCAAAGGGTTGATAATTTAAAAAAGGAGGTTTGAGTGGAACTTGAGATAAAGTGGCGAATATTTTGTCAAGTATTGCAGGGCTAAACTGTTCCAAGTCCTAAACACAATGTATAGCAGGGGACAAACATATGTCACCTATGCTTACAGTAGGATTAAATCTAAAACAAGTGCACTGAAATTAAATAACATAAAAATAATGAAATGGTCATCATTCCCAAGATTATCTAAATATATCTGATGTTTATATTGTGATGCTGTATTTTGACAATTAATAAAAATGTGGAATATTTGGATCATGAAAAACGACTTAAAAAGTTCTAGGCAACTGTAACTTTATGCATCAATAAATTCTTAGGCTTTTAAGAGGCCTTGAGAGCTATTATTGGCTATGAAAACATCAGTTGCTCTCCAGTTGAACAATATTGGAAACACTGATTCAGTAAAATGTGCAACATAAACCCCTTAGAGTAATAAATAACATAATAAAAGTTATTAGTGTCGTAATTGTTTAGAAGTACATTTAAACCTGAAGCTGAGACTACATAGTTAGAATAATGACTGAAGCTGTGAGAAATTTATCCTGGATTCTCTACTTGCCTGTGGATTTTCTATGTGTATATGTGTAGTTTGACTCCCTGAACACTGGCTCAGATGTCCAGCTGAACTGCTGCCTCCTGAGGTTACCATCTGTCAAATAAAATGTGTTCATGTGCTCTACCTCACTCTTACAAGAGGTTAAAGGTATCCACTTCAACTGAAAACATCAGGCTTTATATATTTTATATTGTGCATGTACGACAGGTGATGACAGTGCATGTAGCTTCACTGGCAGTTCGGACCTTGTCAAATAAGTAACTTGACTGAATGCCAAAATAGGGACAATATTCCTTTCCCATTTCATACCCAGAGCACTTGTGTTCCGTGATGGGAGCCATATTATACCAGAGACAAGTGGTTTTGGGTGGTTCTGGATAAAGGTTTATTTTCCTATTGAAGTAGTACTTAGTCATGCGAAATATTTTCGAGCTTGAGTTCAGCTTACTATTAGTCACTGCTCTGTGCAGTTCACTGGCTTTGCCCGTGGCCACATCTCCCTGACTGGAGGCAAGACACGCTGCTGCAGCGGCTGGGGAAGCTCTCTGTCAGCTTGTGTCTTTCAGGGATGGTGCTCCCACTGAATGTCCAGTGCTTGTTTTCTGCTGGTTGTACCACACATGAGATGAAGCCTCAGTTGGCAAGAGGCTATTGAAGAAGAGATGACCTGAAAGGGAAACTCGAGACTAAATTATATGCATATACACAGGAGCTGCTGGGAAAATAAAATGCTTCTAATAGAAATGTAGCTGGGTTTGATCAGAGGAAAGACCTTCCAAGAACTCAAACAACCTGTTCTTTTACCTTGTTATGGCATATTCACTGATTGGCAAAGATGTATTAAACCATATAATATATTCTTTCTCCAGCCAAAAAAATTCTATTCTTTTTCCAGGTAGAAAAACTTCAAATCCTAATTGTCTCAACATTTCGCTTAAAGATTTATTGCCCTTAAAGTTTCCAAGGCAATTTTAATAACTAAAAATACCATAGGAGTTTAGTTATATATTTTATAATTTAATTTGAGATCAATGACAAGCAGCTGAGCAGATTCTATTTCACAAGAACAATGTGGACAAAACCAAGCTTTTAATCACTGTTTTAGGATCCTGTACATGTAGGTTAAGGCTATGTTAGTCCTTTCACTTTTTTTTGTGTATTCCCGATTCATTGTCAATTAAAGCTGTCTGACAGCAATGCAAATCTTGGCACATGTTAAATATGAGCAGTAGTCTATTAAAATAAATAATAATTCAATTATTTTTGCCAATAACCTCTGCCAAGACAGACACATCAATGGTAATAAGCCTTCCACCATTGTTAAAGCATCTTGTGAACTGTTGTTCCACCTCGGGCCAGCAGACTTTAATATTCATCCTTTGGAGAAGAGATCAGGCAAAACTGCTGACTTCGGCAATAACCAGTTTCTTAGTCTCTTACCGTACCTGGACATGAAAGTGAAGTAGGAGCTTGCTTTAGGCTTGCCTAGAAGGTTGCTTTTCAAGAGCCCTTGTATGGGGCACCTTTCAGCTCCTTATTCTGATACCCTGAATTATGCCCTGAATTCATCTATCTGCCAGATAGATGCTTTCTGCAGAAATCTTGTGTTGTTGAGGCTCTTTGGGAATTTCGTCTATGCAAGGAGGCTGTGCTGCTTGCCATGCTGCAAGCCTCCTCCTGCAGGTCAGAACAGAGGCTCTTCATCAACTGGGAACATCCATAGGGCCAAAGCACCTCCTGTCACTGGGCTGGTAGTAGTTTGCACTGGGCATCACCAACTGTAAGGCTTGACAACCTAATATTGTGAGTTCAGTGTACTGTAAGAAAGGTAGAATGAAGCTGATAGATGTAGCAATTAACTACCTAAATCAAAGGACTGTGAAATAATACTTAGTTCTAGGAACAAACATTGTATGCTTTTTTTTTTTAATGTGCAGTTTTGGTACTTCTTTTATCCTTTTTTTTTAAAATACTTGTTGGCAAGTTAAATTACTTTTGTCTGAAAGTAGAGCTTCTAGACAGAGGCTTCAGCCAGTGTTTTAGAAACAACACAACTTCTCATTCATCCTCAGACAAGTCTCAGTAGAGGAACTGGATGATTGAATGTGGCTAAATAAGAGACGTGTGAAAAGAGAAACATGTATGATCCTGTAGGGCAGCCTGCTGCTGGTAAGTTTATGTTGGTGGTGAAGAGATTAAATAAAACACGTCCTATTTAGTTTTATCTTTTTAAACCAAGAAAAATTAGCCAGTAGAAAACTGTAGTGCATTCTGCTGGACACTTCACTTTTCCTTGAACATTGAAAAGAAGGGCACTCCTAACCATTTACAGGTGAACAGTACTTTGTTGTCCTCTAGGAAACGTAGATTTGTGGGCCAAGAAGTAGCGCTTTCCTGTTGCTAGCAATCTTATTAGCTGGCTACAAATTTCAACAGTGAGTTAGTGTGACAGTGGGTCAGTCTGGAGGAAGAAGGTCAGCGATGCTCAGTGCTCTGTCTGCAGGATGCAGTTTCAAAGAGAAGTGCACAGAAGGCTAGAGGGATGGGAAGTCTGGCTGGAAACAGCTCTTTCACTGGTCTGTGCTCTCCATCTGGTCTGGTGTTGTGAAGTGTATGCTGTGGGTGAGGATCCAATGTATTGTTCTACTCATGTCCTTCATCTGCCTTCACCTACCTGTTAGTGAAGCAACACAGAGTGAAGATCTGAAAATGCAGCAGGGACCTCGAGCATCTCCTTCACACCTCTTCTGAGGTTATAATTACTTTTTTTTAAAAAAATGCTTTCTCTCAGGTTCAGGTGCAAACCTGATGTAGGTGCAAACACAGAAGATACTTTGAAGTCCCAAATATCACCTCTAATGGCACCAATTTCCTGCAGCATGTCCTGCACAAACAGTAGGGGACACAAAGCTTTAGGTTCAAATATCAGTATTAAGTCCAGAGCACCCCTGTATCTTTCATGTTTTCTTCCTTAACACTTATAAGGTACAAAGAACAGGAGAAAGCGAAAGCATCAGTCTTGACTCAATATACTTTTCTGAAATTCTACTATTGTCTAATGCTTTACTCAGCAAATGGATCATCACTTCCTTGGGGCCTTTTCACTCCACTGAACTCCTAGCATTAGGCCTGATGTGATGGAAAGGTCCAGGCAATTGGCACTGAGCCAGGGCGTTTCCTCAACAAAACCGTTGTGATCCTCTCTGTTGTCATGGGGACACCACTTATTTTCTTAGGATACATTCTTGGTCAACATGCAATGTAAGCATTTTGATGGCTTAAATTTAAAACAAACTGATTACAGAGCTGCTTTCACTTGCTCTGCTTAGCAGCCTAAGGCTTTTTTTTTTTTTTTTTTTTTTTTTAATACAGGCTCTGGGCAAAAACTATCTGTGATTATGACTCAAAATCTGGAGACTAAACAATTACTTCAGTAAAGATTTCAATGTGGCATTAGACACATCGCAAATTGCCCAGCTTATATAATCCTATTAAGTGAAGTGGAGAGATGCCATCCTTCTATGCTTAGAATCAACAAACACTGCACGGTAAACCCCGCTTATCTCAGACAACTAACTAAATAGGCACTGAGATCCAAATCTGATGGTTGACTACTTGACTCTCCAAAGCAAACGCAGATAATGACACATGTTCTCAAAAAGCTGGAGTGAAATCCTGCTGCTGTTTTTTTCCAGATTATCTCAAAAATCTGTTTGTCTGTTTATTTTTGCTTTCATAACTCTGGGCTTGCTTGCTTTTTGTCTCTTCTCGTTATAATTTTCTTCACATCACCTGTGGTGGCCAGCCCCAGGCCATTCTGTGATGTCAGGATAAGCTGTTACAGGGGGGAAAAACTTCCATTGTGTCTGTGTCTTTGTTACAAGGTCAGTGAGTTGGAATGATCAGGCACACCCTGACAGCCTCTGGAACACCTGCTGCCTGGATCATAGCCTGATCTGGATGGTACGAGAACTGCAACATCTAGGAAGTACTGAAATTGTACAACTGTTAGAAAATAACAGAATTACCTAATAGGAATTGTGGCCAGAATGGAAGAATATTGACCAAAGTCAATCATCTTGCGATCCTATGAATAGTGGTCCCAAGTGAGAGTCTTTTTGCTCTGCAGGATCACAGTGGGCTGTGACCCAGCATTGTCTCCTGAATCGAGATGACTTTCAGAGTAGATTTCCTCAGGGTTCAAATATAATTCACTAACAAAAGCCAATGAAGGAGAAGGGTGAAGTCATACTTCTGAAGATTCAACAATTGCCCATTGACAACACATTAAAGGTAACACAGTAAACTCGGAAAAAAGGGAAATTTTGATTATAGGTTGAGTGCTCTGTGTCTGTATATCTCTGTATCGCTGTGTTTGTATCTGTGTGATTTGTTTTAGGAAACCCTGCTGTAATTCCCATGTGAACTTCCATTTCCAATTCTTTAACTAAGTCACTGTTTTGATAGTAGCAAATTCTGCTGAATCACTTTGTTAAATTAACTGATAATTGGTGCTCTTAAGGATTACAAAGCCTAATCTTGTGATCTACCTCAAAAGTACTAATAAATTCTAAATCGCTGTTAAATCAAAGTTATGTAAAAAATCTGTTTACAACAAAGTGGTGTAGGTGTCATCAGCAGGATCCTAAATGAGGATTTGTGACAGCAACCCCATTGCATTTGTTAAATTAATGCAAACCCTTCTACTTCTTCCATGTTTTTCACCTCTGAAGTGACATAGAGACCCTGCTCCAGGACAAGCTCTGAGATATTACAAAAAATAATACTTCTCTCAAATACTGTAGTAAACAAATACCATAAATTTGCAATGTCAAGCACAGGACTTAAGGTAGAACAAGTGAGAGTGTGCCATACAATCTTTCTTCAGAGCCATTGTGTACATTTGGTGTGATGCAATCTTCAATTAATTGTGTGCTCACACAGTATCTTTTTCCAAAATTTGGTAATATGCATTTAATAAGGATTTTCATGTATAAGCTCCTAAGAATTTCAAAACAACATTTTTTGAAGTGTATGATTATCTTTCATTTTGGTTAAGGGCAGAACTGATAGCAATGCAAAGCTGTCTGCATATGGACAAGCCCTAGAAGGTGATGGATCATCTCTCCTTCAGTCGTTGATTCCAATTGTATCTCTCTTCTATACCAATCCAGAGCTGCCAAACCTTCTTTCCAAATGTATTTAATGGATCAGTTCCCATGCCTCCATAGAATTGCTGGTCTTATTGTTTTACAATGGATATTTTAAGGTTGTAGAAGTTAAATGAGCACTTGGAAACTTTCTCATTTCTAGCAATGTCATTCTCCTGTGAAGAACAAATACTTGTGGAAATCCAACTTAACTAGTCTTGCCTATTCTACTTTAAGAGAACTCCAAAGTAAAGTAAATACAATAAGCACTTCAGATGATTCTCTCAGTTGTTATATTCATGGGTTTAGTAGGCAGTAGTACCTACATCAGTAGGAAATATGAGAATTGTAGAGTCATAATTCAGGTTGGAAGGGACTTCCAGAAGCCATCCACTCCAACTCTTCTCCCAAAAGAAATCTAACTAGATCAGACTGTCCAAAGCTATGTTTGGTCACCATCCTGAGTAGACTGAAGCCTGTGGATTGCTCTAGAACATCTGGGACACCCCAGTCTGGAGAGTTGCCTGTGAGTGTTTGCTTTGAGTTTGAAACGGGATGGGATACCTGAATGTTCTCCTGGGTGGACAGAGTGATAAACCACAGTTAAATATATGAAAGGCTACACTGCATTTTCTTATCAAAGGGAAAGACAAGAATAAACCGTGAACCAAAGGAGAAGAAGTGGAGATGGAAAACAGGAGGGTGTTGATAGATGCTGTTAGTTTTCAAGTGCTGAGCAGGCAGAATGTGAACGTGAACTCCGTAGGGTATGCATTTTTGCCAAGGAATTTCATATCCTTCCTGGAAAACTTACCTCTATACTGCTACTGCGAGCTGTCAACATTTATTCTGGAGAGAAACCAGAGTGTTTCTAATGCATTTTGTTGCATGTGGTGTGCATCTCCCGTGGTGTGATGTGATGTAACATGGCATGTAGTGTTATAAATAGAATGATGAGATCTTGCAAAAACCTGCCTGGCAGGCAAACTCACTGTCTCTCCATTTGGAAGACTTTCTGAGCTTTCCACTATTCTCCATTCTTTTGTCAAAAGGTACCTTCCACCCCAGCCACCTCCCACTCAGGTTCCTAGGGAGTGGTTGGGATGAAAAAGCTTTTTCTCCCAAATTCCTTTGCTTGTCAGCAATACAGCATAGATTTCATGGGGGCAGTGTCTTGCTGCTCTCAGTTCCTATCTCTCCTTTCATCTGTGTATATGCATTCTAATTTGCTCAGCGCTGTGGGCAATATGCTAATTTTAGCAAGCTTGTGTGCTTACTCTGAAGTCACTGGGGTTAGTGCACGTGTACAGTGTAGCTCCAATCAGAATCTGCCCTTATGTTGTTTTAATATTTTTGGCTTCCCCCATCTTTTTTTTTTTTTTTTTTTTTTTTTTTTTCTGCCAGTAAATTCAATCTCCATGGCCTTAACAACCACGCTACTGTTAGAATGGCATTCAGATAGTGTTTTAAAATAGGCTATTGCGTCAGAGTTACCAACATAACAACATGAGAGCAGTTCCCTGGGATTTTTGGCAGTGATGCTGGACTGCATTTTGTATTCTCTGTGTTCTCTGGAAGACTGCTGTGAATAGGGAGCAGAACAGTGTAGTGCCTACAGCCTCCAGTGGGGTGATGGTGACACTGTAGATGTGGGAGCGCAAGAGTGTTTGCGCAAGTTGTAGAGAGGAGGGAGCTGAGCTATTTTCCCAAGTGACAGGGGACAAGACGAGAGGGAATGGTCTCAAGCTCCACCAGGGGAGGTTTAGGCTGAACATTAGGAAAGATTTTCTCGGAGAGGGTCATTGGACACTGGAACAAGCTGCCCAAGGTGGGGGTTGAGTCACCCTCCCTGGAGGTGTTTAAGGGATGGGTGGATGAAGTGCTCAGGAACATGGTTTAGTGATTGATAGGAATGGTTGGACTCAATGATACAATGGGTCTTTTCCAACCTGGTGATTCTATGATTCTATATTTATACATAGCAGTTAAGCATAGTGCTTTACCAGCATTTATTTCTAGGACTCTTTGGGTTTCCAGGCAGACTTCTCTAAGTGCCTAACCAAGAGTAATTCCTTTTGGCTGTGTCTTGTATGTCAGTTGAAGGTCACATTAATTGTCTGCTAATAATCATTAGGCTTAAGCAGCAACTGTGACACTGGACTCATCAGGACATTGCCACAGTGTGACAACATATATAGAAAGGGACTTAAATTTATTTTTTACTAGTAAATTTTCATTCTTTTGTCTTCACTCTTCTGTTAGACTAAATGATATAGTTCAGAAATTACATGAAAGAAGTGTTCTTGAACAGCATGATTTAGCTGTGTTGGCTCAAATATTTTGATAGATCTGTCAAGCTACTTTACCATATATGGCCAAAACATTGACATTGTGTGATGTCCTATTGAAAAGCTTGTTTCTTCTGTTGAATAAAATTCAACCGTATTGTGGTCCTTCTTCCTGAAGCTGTAAATGGTTTTGAGACACCAACTGACAAGTCCATACCAGAAGACAGCAGTTTGGTTGTGTTTACTCTGCTTTAGTAGAGGCAGACAGGAGAAGGTATGCATGCAGAAATGACCAAGATGTTTTACAGGGGAGATGTGTCACACTCACATAGCTCTTGAAGGGTAAGGAGTAAGTAAAATGTAGCAAACAAATAAGTGGTTTATTTAATCACTTCCCACTGATTATGAGTCCATAGATAAGAAAGCTTTAAACAGAGAGAATGTTAGCATATGAACCCTGCATTAAGTTGAAATTGTGCACATTGCATTTGACTCAGTAATTTAGGCAAAAACAAAACAAATTCAGCCTTAAGCAACATAGCACTTGTTAATTTTCACAACTCATGAAACATTTGAAATGCTATAGTGTTACAAATTAAAAGAACGTTTATATGCATGACTGAATGCATATCAGGGGATAGTTTTTAGTAGATTCTTTTTTCTTACTCTTGATCTTTCCAGCTACGCTGAAACATTATTCTTTATTAAACTTTATTCTGAGTTGTGTCACTTCGCCTCTGGTTTTGCATACCTTGCATCCCCATTTGGATCTGCTGCACGGAGTTTTGTTTTCTTTCTGCCTACTTTAAAGGCTGTTCTTTGCATCAAGATTTCTTCTCCTTTCTTAATTTATTCTCCACCAGCTGCAAGGATTTATTTCTATCTGCAGTACAAAAAAGCAGTCTGACTACATAATGAAAGCAAATGTTGCTTTTCTTTCCATCACAGAACATTTTTCTTCTAGACCTAAATGTGTGCTCCTCATCAGAAGCAAATGTATCTAGTATGGGCTGCAGTCCAAAGCATGTACAACAAATTCTGGACTTATGCAACTGTTTAGTTGATAGCTAGGAGCTAAGATAACTACATAGTCCTCTGATACTGCTTGGAGAGCAGAACAAAATGCTACATACAGAAGAATGTACTTCGAACATTTTTGGTATCAAAAATAAAATACATGATAATCTGCAGAAGTACTGGAAGGAACTGCAGTTGCTTATAAAACCTTCAAAGCCTCTTTTAGTCACTGTTCCTTGTTGCTGATGGCTAAACATGAAGGGGGTCTAAATGATCAAAGTGGATGTTGTGGAATTTTGAAATCCTTAATGTTTATTTAAATACCATTTTACAAATGTGACCACATGAAGCCTACATTAAGCAATGCAATGGTATTTGAAATTAAGCATGGCTTTAATAACCTCCTGGAGTTACAGAATACTTCCTACAGTAATTTAATAAGTTTTGTGAAATTATCCAAGGCTTATTTTTAATTGCCTTGTAATGGGACACGCAGAGCAGAAGAAACCCTTAATAGAAAGGCGAGGAGAAACTAGATACCCTTGAACTCCTTTTCTCACCTTTGACTGAATTTAATGGCATGAGGTGGCTACGCAAGTTCTAAGGTGTCTCCAAGTTCTCACATGCTCTTAACTCCACAGTCATTTTCCCTTAGTCCTGTAAGAAGCCAGTACAGGAAAGAAGACACATCTGCATCTGGTGCAATGTTTTTGCATCGGTCAAGTGTCTAGTAAAATATTTTTAAAAGAAATCCTAATTAAATAGCTTTTATGTCTTAAAAAAAACCCCAAACAAACAAAACCCCAATAAGCACAACCAAACAACCTCCTCCATCTTTTCATAAATTTGTTCTTCCATGACACTCACGAGGGATTCCCTTTTACTGAAAACCTATTATGAGCTTCATAGAACAGGATTTTTTGGTGGCAAAGAGCAAGTTATTCCTTATGCTACATTTGCTCACTTCTTACGTTATCTAGCTGCAGCATGAGCTGTCCTTTCCTGCCGTGAAGTGCTCAATAACCCCTTTGTGAATGCTGGAGAACTGCGGATGAATATAGGGAAGGAATTAAAATCAAATAGTATGTCTACTTTGTCAGAGACTCTTTAATGCATGGAGAGTTTCCTACGGGGGAAAGAACAACTACATAGTCAGGAAAAATAAACACAGGAACTCAAGGAGGATGATATGTAGCAATTATTTTACAGCTTTGCCTCTAAGCTGCTGAGATAGTCAGAAGGTGGGGAAGAAGACCACAAGACAAGAAATATGACAACTGCTGTAGAAACTTAGTGTATCTGTGTTTCAATGGTGCCCTTTTAAATGTCGAGCCAACCCGCCTGTATCTTCATGGCAGTTTGCCTATGTAGTCTTTGGCTGTGTTTTGTTCTGCCCTCCCTTCTGGTTAGTAAACCTCAAAAAAAAAAAGAAAAAGAAAATAAAAGAAAGGGGTGGGGGAACCTCCATACATGATTGTGCAATGAATGTTAAGGACACATCCCACATCTTACTACAGAAAATGTGGTCAGCATCCTTAAAGTAAGTGGTGAAGGAAAACATTTTCCCTTTGTTAAGCCACAGTGCACATTAAAGCTGTGCAATGAAATTTATTCCTCATGAAGCTTGTTTGAAAACTGTAGTCTGGAATTTGTGTGCAATTCTTCCACAGTTGTCTTTGAGCGTAATAGTCTCCCAGTGCACCTCAACTAAGCACCCAGTAGACTTTCCTTTGCCTGTGCATATTTTGAATATTGGAATAGATGAGGTATAAGTTTATGTATCTTTCTGTCTGTAAAAAATGAGCTGAACTGAAGTGGAGTTTGCCTGTGCTCCAATCTCTTCTGCACATGCCGAGCTTGTCCCTGGTGGAAGTCAGTCTCGATGTCTTTACACAATGGTGGTAACCAGACAAGCTGTTTTCAAAACTACTTTGAAGTCAGAATAATCTTTCTATCAAGATTATTTGGTACAATTGAATGCCACATAAATTAGTTTGGTTTTTATTTTATTACTTGTATTTCTAAAACTTGTTACTATAGAAGAACTAAGTTTATTATCCTACAGATTCCTGATGAAAATAATGAGCTTCTTTCACCACTGAGAATCAATACAATAAGCTATTCTTGATATCTATCCTGACAAAGATAGGTGGTTAAAAGTATTCTCTCTGTAAGTAATTGTTTTCTGTGTTATCTAGAGAGAGAAATATTGTTTCTGGGATGTAAATCTAGCAGTCTGCTAAAATTGGCCACTTTCACAAAAAACAATTATTTTTTTTTCCTTGTTTTCTACCTGAGTTCAATTTTGATATGGAAACTATACTGAACTAAGTGATATGAGGTCAAACTTATCAGAATATATTTTCTAGTCATTCATCATCATGCTGTGTGGGTCTTGACTTCATTGTCCCCTGACTCCCTCTCAGTCAAAACATGTTCTGCTTACTTATTTTCCTAGGCTTTGTTTTTTTTGAAATTTTTTGGTTGTTGTTTATTTTTGGTTTTGTTAGGATTTTTGTTTCTGGGGTTGATCTTGTTTTGTTTTGTTATATTTCTCACACCAAATTTGCATTAAAGATATTTAATCTTCCCTTCTTCTTTTAATCTTCTTCAGGCTTCTCCTGAGTCTGGAACTATGTGGCGGTTCTGCCTAAAGGTGTTGGGGTTTGAATTGTAATCTGGGCATTATGGTTTACATTGGCACTGAAGGTCAGCCTGCTGGAAGATGGTGGCTTATCCTCTGCATAATAGTGCCTGCTTCTGATTTTAAAATAAGCCAGTTGTTGCGCTCAGGAAGAGTAATGTTGGGATTGTGCTCCCCGAGGGCTCTTCAACCCCTTTGCTCTTATAAGTATGGGAAGATGAATGCTGATCTGGGCTGCTCACTGAGCATCATAAATGTCTTATCCAAAGGGAGATCATACTAACATTGGGCTAAATGAATTATTTTTTATGTCTCTAAACCTGTAAGATGTTTAGGGTGCTTGTCTTAATCTGTATATATGCTAACTTTGAATAAAATAATTAATGCCTTATTACTACTTGGAATTACAAACCCAAGTATAATAGAAGTTCAAATGCCTTCTTTGCCTATTATATGCAAATAAAACTCAGAATATAAAAAAGTTTCCAGGTTTTGTTCACAAGTGACCAAAGAGTAGTTGAAAACAGCAGAGCAGGAGAACAAAATTAATTTAGATTTTTAAACTCTAGACTAACTCATACTGACAACCCCAGCAGAGGAAAAATGAAGCATTAAGTTCAAGGATGAGAGGAGGTGGATGAAGGTAGAGATAAAGCTGTTAACATAGCTTTAAGAAGGCTGAGGTACTCTGTTAACAGAATCTCCTGCTCCTCTATTTGTAACTTTGTGCTCTTGACAGAGGCAATCCTTAAAAAAAAAAAAAGTCACTAATGCCAATAAATATAAGTGCAAGATAATGATTTGCACTTGGGGTTTTTTGTCACCTTTTTTTTGTTCTCAGTAAATCTTTTTCTCCTGAAATGTTTGTCATGACAGTTAATAATTTAAAGTTATTATATCGCTAAGGACTTCACTCCAGGCTGATGTTGCGTTAGGCAGTGCAGCAGCATAGAATAGACAATGATCTCAACTGAGTTTACTCTCTGAAAAGCCACGGCAGACTAATAAAACCAGCCAACAAATAGAAAAATGGTACAAATGAATTTCTATTTGAAGCACAGTATGTGCCAGGAAAACAAAAGAAAATGTTCTTCTAAAGCATTTCTTTCCTTCTTCAGTAATTGCTAAGGGAATAGCCTTCATAAGTGCAACAGCCAGGGATTTTCTTCATGATATAACTCAATTAAAAATTGGAGGGGTCTTTTCCATGCTTACACCATATTGTTTAAGTGTGTGCTAAATGTAGTTAAATGATGTCTTGCATTCCAATTTCAAAATATTAACTAGAGACTCTTTAGACTCACTTTAGAAGTAATACTGTAGAATATCTTAAGAAGTGTTGTTCAAAGGTCTTTTGTTCCAGTGGATTTGCTCTGCCCTTTGAAGACAGGTACAGCACTGACTTCAGTATAAAGGGGAATGATCCAAATGAACTAATAATTGGGACAAGTGGGTTGCAAACCAAATTCTTTATTTCACTTACCACCATATGTCTGAAGCACATGTGGACACCAGTGGAATTTATCTGTCCAGGTGGCAGGTGGAATCTAGTTAGTCGTTCTGTGGTTTTTTTTGTTTGTTTGATTTTTTTAACTTTTGATAGAAACACAGCATCTGCCAAAAAAAAAAAATAGTGAGTCTGACTGAATCTCTGTGGCTGAAGGGATCTGTATGTTTACAATCTCGGTACAAAAATTAAGTTTATAAATCTGTGAAAGACTAAGCAGTAGGCAAGGTATATATTGACACTGCTGTGGCTTGTTAGGAGTATAGCCGGGGAAGGCTTCCAGTTTCAACCATACAAAGTAGGCAGATTACAAGCCAATAATATATTGTACAGGGTGGATGGAAATTGAGCTCAGTTTTAAATAGGTGCAAATACCATCAGTATAGCAGAGAATTTGATGGATTTGTTTTGACGGGATGTGTGTTTATAATAACTGAAGTACACTAGCAAACTATACGTTTCTTGCTCAGGTGTGGGCAGAATCCTTTTGATGCCCATTAGACCGTACTGAGTTGACTCATGGTGTGGAGTCCAGGGAACCATGTAGAATCTGAAGCCTGGTAAATGGGAAAATTTAATCTAAGAAAAGATAATCATCTAGTGTAGAATGGTATGATTAAATGATGTTCTGGTGAGACAGATGAACGACAGAAAATACTGGCACAAAAAATGTCTGATACATGCACAGAATCTCCCACTACCAAATACTTGAATACTATGCTTGTACACCCCTGACTATAGTATACTTTATCTGATCTATCATATGTTCTTGTAGAAGCTAAGCAGCTCTTATGCAGTTAAATTAACTTGCCCTGGTGAGTAAGGAAGGACATGAGCTGCCAATTATTAGCTGGGAGAATTTCTCCTGTAAAGCAAAAACATGGACTTGCAAATTTGGCCTTGAGACTTCCTCTTGTTTTTACTAAAAGACTAAGTTCTAAGATATTTGTTGACCCTGTTCTTTCTCAGCTGTTATCTTTTGTAGTAAGTGCTAAATACACCTTCTTTCTGAAGATGTAACAGCTAAGTAGTTTGGCAAATTCATTGCAAAATCTTTTATTTTTGTTTAGAAATAACTTAATGACTTAACTGTGAATTGCAAAGGTTGCTTTTGATTAAAACTTGTTCTGTCACATTAATAGAGGGTCTTAGTCACTGGTCCACGATATATAAGATTGTTCAGGATGTTCTACCCATGCATTGTATATACTTACCAGATTCTTTCCTATCACAGAAACTGTTCCTGTCCACGGTAAATAATCAAGATCCTGACAGCTACTAAATCCTCATTGATTTGTGTTATTTTGGCTACATGAGTGATACTCATTGCACTGAATTTGGTCTGTGATCTCAGTATCTGACCTTGATTCTAGCTCCTGCATAACAGCCGTCTTGTCTCCAGCAGATCTCTGCTCCCAACTTTTATCTTCATATTCCTCCGACATTTGCTGAGTGATCAAGTCTCATCTCCTCTAAATTTTTTCACAATTCTTTTTATTTGCTGTTGTTCACTGAGGGCCTTTGTAGAATAAATGCAGAAATGCTCTAGATCAACCATATTTGCTTTATATTCCCTCAAACTCCACTTTGTATAAAGGTCTATTGTTACACAGAAGTTTATTGTTAGTACGCATTCTATTTTAGCTAATCTTAGGCTCCTGAATTTTTCATAAAGTGCAAAGTTAACATTCAGAAGCCTTGTTGTAAGGCATAAAGAGATCTATAAAGTGAGTCAAATAAATTGAGTCACCTGTTGAATACATCCAGCTCTAGATATGGCTATTTTGCTGGTGCTGGACTTGTCATAGTACAAATATAAGTGGGTGAACTGATGTGGTATGTCTGAAATTTGCTTATCTTCTAAAGAATGTTGCTCTGGGGCTTTTATGCATGTCTGATCTCATCAGGTCCAGGGAATATACGAGTATCTCCGTTATGCCACCAATGACACTATTTGATTTCTAGTAGAAGTAAGCAGAGTATCAAGTCTGAATATATCCACTGTGGGAGAAGGTTCTAAATTTAAATCTGTATTTCAGTCCCATTACAACAATAAAATGTTAAGAAAAAATAAATGCTATAAACTTTCTCTAACCCAGAAATGTCATAGACTTATAGTTTGTTTTCAAGCGTCATACTGAATGATGACATACGAATTCTGAAGTGTTTAGGGATCAAATAGTTATTCATATTTAGTTCTATTCTGTAATGCAACTGGTTTAAAAAACATAGACATACAATAAAATAATTTAAGTGAAAATGGACATGATAGTATGGACCAATCCAAGGTTCTAAAATCCTTTCTTGAAAACGTAAAATTTTCATGTTGTCTCTCTCCAGAAAGGAACACTTTTCATTACTCTTACATTGTATAGATTGTAAAAGGAAGGTACAGAGACCGTAAGTCTTGCTCAGAGTTATAGATTGAGCAATTATTAGAACTATGAGGTTCCTTTTTGTCATTTCTTTGTCTACAGTATGAAGTTATCAACACCAAATAAGCTTTGCATTCAGTTTCTTGTTCTTATCCAATCCCCTCTTTCTCATCTTCTGTCAATTTTGGTTTTTTTTGTAGATAAAGGGTCTGTTCTCAGTTTATCTTTCTTTACTGCTAATAGGACATTGCTAAGATGCTGCCTCTGATATTGTCCTGCTTTCATGCTTGGCACTTTCTTACACCCAGAACATGTATCAGTTAAATGAAACTTCCAGTTCTTACCTGGTTATCACTCTGATTAGATTATAATGAAGAAGCCATTAGCAACTGAATTCATAGTCTCCAGAGGCATCTGTACTCTTCTTGACCTATGGATATAGGATATCTTTGAAATATTTATCTCGTTTCAGTAAGAAATCTTATGTAAATATTGTTCTTTTTTATATTGTTATTGCAAACTCTAAAAAGGATCTTGAAAATATGTGTGATAAGCTATGAAGCATTGTCCTGGCATAACATTTTTGTGTAAGGGAAGCAGTATTAGAAAATAAAAATTTAGTGATGAATTCACACATACTAAGATGTGTTGGGAGTCTTTAGGAGCTGTATTGTCAGTGTATTACTATAGGCTTGCTATTATAAGCCAGGACGAACTAGAGAGGCAGAACGACTGGTGGACTAGTGCTTTTCTAAAAGAAATTTATGCTTACACTTAGCTGGATTGCTAAAGGTGTTTTCTAAGGTGAGGAGGTCAACTAATGAAGTAGGAATGGGAAGCCAGTTTCCCAAATGCCTTAATGTGAAGCTTACTCTGAATTTTTTCAGATATTAACAGACGTCTGCTTTACATATATGATGTGCCAGCAGACTAAGCCCTGACATGAGTGAGTGCTGGTGGTGACTCCAAGTAACCTGGAGAATGCTGATGTCAGAATTTAAATTTCTGAGATGGTTCCCTTAGGATTTGGGACTTACATAGTGTTTCTTCTCAAGGAAAATAAAATTAGAAGACTCACTGGACAGAAAAGTGATGGAAAGTTTGAATTGTAAAAGATAAAAAGGAGTGATGACTGTGACCTGTCAGTGGACTAGAATCTGCATCATCACTACAAGCAACATCAAATGAAAATCAGTATCTTGACCTCCTAAGACACTAGAACTAAGATTTGTCTAATTCAGATTTCATATTCTTGTTTTAGGACAGTTACCTAGACTTTTTGAGCTGATGGACAGAGAAATCTGATCTTGATAAAGGCTGTGAAATGCTCCCCGGGGACCTTTTCATTCAGCGAGTATAAACTCATTCAGAGTTTAGTTTTGGGAAAGTGTATGTGGTTAGCCTCTAAACTATATGGAGTGCATCCTGCCCCAAATTTCAGTCTGTCAGTCAAACTTAAGCCTGCCCTTCTATATGAATTACTCTTATAATAATGAATGGAGGGCATTTACTCTAAGGCGAAGATTCACATTCCCAGCAGCACTGTGGGTTGGAGGGAATGCTTAGAGGGGATGGTGGAGAGTAGTGGTGCTTTGTGTAGCTCCTTCATTCTGTCATCACCAATTACCAGACCTGATGACCACTGATAGACAGTACAATCACTTATCTATAAATCTCTTGGCATAAGCCTGGTGACGGTCAGCCACGGTGGAGTAAATAATGGTGAAAGTCAGAAATGTAAGCAGAAGTGAAAAAAAACCAAGTAATTGAAAAGTTTTAAAATAATCATCTGACAAATTACAACTTAAGTTGTAAAGCTGCAAATGCTTTTGAAAAGATCTAAAGAAATGGAGAAAGGGAAAAGTACCAGATTACCAGTGTGAGAAATGATTATGTTAAAACCTTGCTGAGTTTCCATGCTTTACCCTGCTGGAACTAGGTATTTACAGAGCCGTGAGCAAGATCTTTCTCAGCTAGATGCTTATGTACTCAAAAAAACCCAACAACAACAACAAAAAAAATCAATTCAGCTTTTGCTCAGAGAAGATAACTTCTCAGTGCTTTCTAAACAGCACAGATGGAGAAAGTTTCCACTAGGGAATTCAATTGAGAAGGCTAAAGGGATGGAGGTCAGGAGCGGGGAAATTCTTGATTGCTTGAGAGATTTGCTGCATGACCTGTTCTTTTTATTGAAAGTGAATGAATGTTCCTACTACAGTTAACTTAAAAATAGCTGTTAATTTTCCCCATTTCTTTTGGCTACTTTGGTGAAATTCTCCATAGTTCAGATGTGTGTATTACAAGCCACATCTCAGCAGATCACTCAAAGCTTTCTGGAAACAGAAAGCCTGGAAACAGGCACTTACCTGCTTTGCTTTGCATGTCTGCCTCAAGGTGAGATGAGCTGTGTCCTAACACTACCTGTTTCTAATCTGTGACTGTTGTGGGAACCCAGATGTCCATCAACCCTGCCCCAGACTGAAGGCTTTATTTGGGTAGCATAGTTATTAGGCCCAGTTAAAGTAGCCTTTTATGTACATGAATGTCTGTCTTAAAACACAGGCTAACATTTCACAACCTTTCTTTTAACTTCTCTTCATTTCCATGTCTAATCTAGGCTATGGATTCCTATTTTCAGTCTCGAACTCTAATTTTTGCTAGGTACAAACTTGCTTTTTCCACATAGCTTTAAAGTCACTGCTGGAGACAGGATGTGCAGTGGTATTTCATATTACCACTTTTATTTTAGGTAAAGCACTGCATATTGAATGCCCACAAGAACTCTGCCACTGTTACAAGTGACCCTGAGCATCTGGTGGGAGAGATTTTGTCAGAAGCTTTCTCAGCCTTTGTGGCTCTGGACTGGGGATGCTCAGTCCAGATGGATTAGTGTTCATGCATAAAATGAGACTTTACTCTGTTTGGAAATTGACAGTTTTTCCTGGAAACTTCTCCTTTTTTTTACCGCCTCTGAAGACCCATGGATCATCTATTTAAAAGTTTTCATAGATTAAGTGAGAACTATGCTTGAGTTTCATGCTGCAAAGTGCAGGTTCACACCTAGGAAAGTAAGGCTTTTAGAACTTTTCCCCATGCACAGAATCACTGCTTGGGGACCTGCTTAAAAGCTAGCTATCCCACTGGGATCTTCCAAACCAATCCTGGTCTTTTAAAAATGTACAAACTGTAAATGCAGACACAAAAAACACCCCTTGAAGAATGATCTTTAGCAGATCTTGAGGCAGCTGGTGTTTATAAATGTTTTACCTATTTCAGTACAGTGACACTGAGTAGACCATCGTGTGTTTTGGAGACAAGGTGAGGCTCTTCTAGTAGGCAGGAGTGGGAGTCCTCACATTGAAATATCGCTCCTAGGACAAGATAAACATGTACTGCAGGATTCAGTGTAGTCAAAACCCCAGATTTCTCAGCATCTTTTTAAGGAACTGTTCTTACAAACAAGGACCTTGTCTCTAGGGCCTGTCTCATCCTTTCTCTGCCATAAAACACATTTCTTGATGCAATTTTTTCTCTCTCTTTCTTTGTTTACAATTGTACTAACTTCCTGCACTCTGAGAAATTTTCACTGCTTGAAAATTACTTGGCTGCTCAGGAGAATCAGACAGACTGTGTAGTGGGGAAAAGATGAAGATGTCTAGATGGAAGGGATATATTTTTCTGTTTATATTATTAACAAATCTAGCTTTTAGCACAAATAGCAAATAACAGCTTAAGTCAAGATCTGCCTTCACGATCACCAAGTGCATATTCAAGCACTATGCACGCTCTCTGGCATGGGCTGCCCCTCTTGGCAGCCATGCGTTGTGCACTGGCATAGAAACTCCAGGCATTTCTGGTGGTGCTGCATGATTAGGAGTCCTGTTCCACTGGGGCCGAGGGCCATGCTTACAGATCTGCGGTGTCCCGTCTCAAAGGATGTCTCAAGGCTTTCCCTTGCATTCAGCACAGACAGAGCCTCAATGCGACTGGTATCTGCTGACTTCAAAAGAAGTGCTCCAAAATCATTCACCCACTGATTTCTCACCCTCTTGCTGATCCCTCTTAAATTTTGCTCAAGTTGTTTACTTGGTTTTGTTCTGTTTTATTGTATTTTCTCCTTTTTTTAAATCCAAAACCAAGTTGGTTTACATCTACCATTTGATTGCTTCCAGAGTGGCATTGGCACCTGAATGTAAACAATCTCACATGTCTCGGAGGCAGGTTTGTGGTATATGTCACCCCATTAAACAGTCCACAATAAGACTAGAAATTTTAAAAAGGCAATTGTAACTCGAAGCAAATATCGGCCTAATTATTTGTGATAACTTCTGTCATGTATTTAAGGCAAGCCCCTGGAATAAGACAACTCTTCTTTTTCTTTCTCCTCATACTGTTCTTTTGATATTCTTGACTGCTGTGGTCAGAATCAATGCACCGGAATCCTATGAAAAGCAAGGAAAAAAACATGTACTTAACAATCAGATTTTTCTGTAGATTGACTTTTAAAGATGTTTCCGTTTAGGCTGATAACATCTAACAATAGCTCAGATTTTATTGTAAATCTCACCTGTATAGGTTTATGTCAATCCACACACTGAGGCTGCAGTCTGAAGTGATATGGTTTTGGAAGCTTTTTATAATGAAAAGCAGGCTATGCTGTTTTATTGCCACTACCCAGTGAAGCATGGTTCCATAAGAGCCTTTTATCGTGAGTTTACAGGTGCAGCATTACAAATGAGTTTGCTGGCAGGGAGCTGACCCCTCACTGAGAAAGCAGAAACTAGTTGTATAATTCAAAACATTGACATCTGGCCTCCTGGGATTTGCACCTGAAAAAAAGGCTCTGTCTGAAAAGGGTTTGAAGCAGATAATGGTGGCACATGCAGGATGACAAGTCCTGTCTGGCTAGCAAAGCTCAGTAAAACACTCACTTCATCAGAACAACCAGACCTCTGCATCATGCTTCAAAGTTTTACCCTAATTAGCTGTGCTTTTCAGCAAGGACTTACTTAATCATTTAAAATTCAGCGCAGAGCACTTGCCATCTGGGGATGTGAAATGGAAGAGCTGCATCTGCGTTATGGTCTTCCTGCACTGATAAGCCTTGCTCAAAACCAGGACTTGGTAGCTCAGCAGAGCACCGTGGGGCTACAGTGAACCAGACCTTTGCTGGCTCAAGCATCTCTGCTCCAGCTTCCCTGGCCCAGCAGTCACCCTGCCTGCTCTCGCCAACACAGACATGCCCATAATTCCCTCTTGTGCTGGCAGGATGGTGCCAAGTCCTGTGTAGGGCTAGGGCTTGAGAGAATATTTCATTTTTCAGTTCACTGGGTGTTGTGTGAGGGGAATGGAACATTTGAATTTAGATGGGAACTCTGAAAAAGGGGTTTTATTGTGTTCAAAATGGAAGGATACACTGAAATGAGCAGCAGCTGTAGCAGAAAAATTTGAAAATGCCAAAATGAAATGTGTTGACTCTTAAAATGGCTATAATTCGTTATCAAGGAATTTAAGGAGGCAAGTTGAATTTAAAGGTACTATTTATGCTTTCAGTGAGAAAAATATTGGGGTGAAAAAATATCACCCAGCTTTGATGTGGAATTATAATAGAAAGGAAAATATAGGCATTTGAGGAAAAACTGGAACAACAAAAGTCTTTCTGGTACACCATAAAGACATAGGAAGAAGAAAAATTAAGACCAGGCAACCTGAGCAAAAATGGTAGTGTCAGATGTGGGTTACCTGTTAATAGTATAACATGCAAACCAAGAGAAAGTTTTTTTAATTTTTCTTTTCACTCACTTTGTACTGATATAAAGGACTATGATTAACATTAAGAATCAGATCCTTCAAGGGTAGCAGAGCTAACAGGCAACTATATCTATTTGCAGGGCCTGTATGAGTAAGGCACAAGGAATTGAGGACTAAACCCTTTATCTTAGAAAAGGTTTTCAAATGCCTGCACAGAACAGATGGGCTTCCATCTTTCAAATTTTAATCAAAACTAAGTAAAACTGAATGAAAACTTTCGCTGGGAATTAGCTTGTAGTTCCTAAGGAAAGCTGATAGAGTAGTCTGGAGTATTAGGGGTAGACTCTGGAAAACTGTTGTCACTGGCAAGCAGCAACCTTGACAAAGTAGTTCCTATCTGCTGCGAGTCAGCCTGTGGAGGAAGGTTTGCTTTACCCTCACAATGTATGGTTTTTGGGCTCTAGTGCAAGAATGCACTGATGGCTAACATCAGAATTCCATCTCTTCCATTGTTATGTCACTAATACAGAGTATGTGGATCAGGGGAGAATATGATACCACCAAGTCACAATAATTTCCTTCTAACAGGAAGTTGCTTCATTCTAATACTGAGAGGTTTTTATTTGTTTTTTTTGTTTTTTTTTTTTTTTTTTTTTTGTAAGTAAGATACTAGTTTTCTTTTCTTGCACACCCCCCCCCCCAAGACTGCTCCGAGCCAGCATATTTCTAGTGATTTTAAAGGCAGAAAGGATATCCTAAAGTAACAGAAAGACAATGGCTTTGCAGGGTCACTTTGGAGGGGAAGGAATATAAGACTTGCTTTAAAATTTGTATTTATTTTTAAAGTCTTCCAGGTGTTTGGTTTTTTATATTCAGAGACCTCGGCATGACGTATTTTTGTGTCTCCACATTTCTATGAGCTGAACAGTATGTGTGAAGCAAGCCTGAGTTTGAGACACCACCGACTGAATAGCAATGTCTGTGTAATTCTCCTTGTGCTTGAGGCGGGGAGTTCTCATTTCATACATCAGTAGAAACTTGCTGCTGCAAATAGAGATAACCACGTCACCCCTTTAATGTTCATTAGCACAAAGAATTTATAAAATTTCTTGCTGGAGCAGGCTGTGTGAGGTGCAGAGTGTTTCTAGCCTTTGCTTTCATGATAGGAGCAGCTTTGGATACAACCAAGGTGCTTGCTTATGCCAGTGTTCTCACTATTGTTTGTATACAGACAACAGCCCAAAGAGACTCTATGGCAGTTATGCCTTCAACAAGGATTTTGGGCTGATGTTTAAGCAAGGAATTTCTTTTTATTAATTGCATAAACTAGATCCTTTTTAAGCATTGCTTTGAGATTTACAGAATCTAATCTTGCAGAAAGCTAGAACAGCTTTTATTCACAGTCCATTTTAGATATAAGCACACGCTATAGAGGGGGCAAACAATGGTCATCTACTCCTTCTCCACCTCCTGAAGCCTTGTGCTGCTTTACATTATCATAGTTGCATTGAACTGTGTGATTCTGCCCCAGTCCTGTCACTTATTATGGGCAGGTGGCATTTAGCAGACTTTCTTTTCTTGTAGCAACTCTCTCTTGCACGCCTTTTGATACTGCCAGCCAGCTCTTCCTGGCCAGGGACGCTTCTTAGAAAATGTCAGAAAGTCATTCTACTGTTTGCTGTTGTGCAGGATGGATACCTGTAAGAAGTACTCTTATCTCAGTTGAAATGAAGTTTATTTTTTGCATACTGAAAATGTTTGGGTTTGGTTTTCATTTTAAATTGAGATAAATGATCAGTCCTAATACTCATACTTTTAAGCTGACTGCCTCCCTATCAGACTGGTCTTTGCCATTGCCTCCTTTAATTTAATCCTAGCTTTCTCTGCCTTGCGTACCAACAGGTTCTGCCTCAGTCCACCTTTACAACAGCTCTCTTCTTGGGTAAAGATGGCTTCCTAAACATCATATTATAGCCATAGTTTTTTTTTGAAAGCATGCTTTCTCCCTCCTCTGGCAAATGTTCCTGCTCTGTGTTCTAGTTCTGAATGAACTGTTTTGCCATGCTGGTTTGACTCATTTGAGCTGTCTCTCCTCTGAAACATCAGTGTGTTTCTCTCCTACCAATCCAATTCTGTGTTTGTCACTTCATTGCACACCAACCAAGATTTCTACTTAGATACTTCAGGCCTATGCAAAACAGCGAATAGGAGAGGGATAAAAAGAGATTGATTCATGATGTGTGGTTGGCCCCTTCTGGGACTTATTTAGCACTACTACTGATTGCTTTCTACCCAGCATACCGGAGAGATCATTCACCTTGAGGGGTGGAGAGCCATGCTTTGTGGTTTTTTGCGTGGGTCAACATTGAAAACCCTGCTGGAAGGGGCCATGAAAGAGATGCAATATCTTCCAGTGTGAAATACAATTATGCACTAGTGAATAGCTGGGGCTGATAGGACTGTGATTCTCTGCTTTTGGGTTCATTACTGGGGGTTTTTTTTGACTGATTTTTTGAATTAATGTAATTTATATTTACCCATCCATATAGAGTTATTTTCTGTGCAATGCCTCTTCCCTATTGTATCCTTACGTGGGGAACATTGATATTTTCGTCTCATCTATATAATCATAAGATTAAATGACATTTTGATCTTGCAGCTCTCTACATTTTGAAGGGTCATATAAATATCCTTAAGAAACTAGCAGTGTTGCTATATTATGTTGCTGATTACCAGTCAAAATAGATCTCAACTAATGAAAACTGATACTTTAAAATATTTTCTGTTTATCCTCCCAAAACTACGAGATTGCTTCAGATAATTTTTCAGTGCATTTAGAATTTAAAGTCCCACCTTTTTCTCTTACCTCATCAAAATATACTGCTTGGAATCCTTAATTTGACAGTTTAAATATACCTATGTTCTTTATTTAAAAAAAGGCAAAGCCATACAGGAGAGGCGTGCAAACAGGAATCCTGAGTGCTTTCTCGTGCTTCCACATTTCTCTAGTGCTTCCATCAGCTATGTCATTTTGGAAGAGGTATACTGTGCTTTAGTTTCTACCATCCACCAGAGTTAATATTACTTTACAGTGTTAATATTACTTTATGAAGAAACTGTAACTTAACTTCAGAATCTCAAATCCCAATTATGTTATTGCTTATTGTAAATAAAGTTAATGCACTTAGAAGGACTTGTGTATGGAAGAGATCAGAAAAGGACTGCTCACATGGTCCAAATGAAACATCTTAACGATATATCTACTTTTCCCAGTAGTGTGGTAGAATGAATACGTGCTTGCAGGTTCAGTGCTTTGTAATAGGAAAGCACACAGCTTTATATTTTTATGGCAGGAAAGTTTTCACTCTGCTGTACATGATATTGCTCAGAAGGATAGAAGACACTTTGAAAGGCTGTGAAAAGCTAAATGGCTAAAGGGAATGAAAAAAGAATGCATTATTATTACTTGGAAAAGAGTCATCAGCTTACATGATGCCCTTGAGACACTCTAAGGTTGGACACCAGTTCATACTAAGGACAGAAGTGACTTTTGTTAGGAAGGTGGACAAAAGGCTGCCTCACAACAGAAATGAGCTTTAAAGATTTCAGGAAAAGGAGGTACGTAAAAGGGATGAGAAAAGATGGAATAGGTTTTGATTATACAAAGGAAGGTTTAAGTTCTTTTAAAGTTTGTCAACCTTCTAAAGCAAGGGCAGTGAAGTAAGTGGCTGAATACTGCAGCATCTCCATCCCTGGAGAACTTTAGGTACAAGCTAGACAAACTTTTGTTTGTTTTAATATAATAGGTGGTTTATATCCTGTCCTTGTGTGTGCTTGGCAACCTCTTGAGATCTTTGTGTGCTAACCTTTTTTTATGATCTTTTGAAATATGAGTGCCTACTTCATGCATGATTCTTCTGGCTTTAATTGCCTGATTCTATGTGCTTTTTCACATTTTATGTGATTTTGCGCTTTTTCTCCTTGCTGTGCTAGAGACAGCTTTCAGATTTGTGTACTTACTAAAATTTCCAATTGGTATTTTTATTGATCAGTGGAGTGTTTAACACTATGTCTGGCCAACAAAAAACTCACTTCAGTAAAATGAGGGGTATTTGTCTTTAAGTGTAAAATGCAGGGTTGTTCTAGCGAAGTTTCACCTTTCTATAGCACAACAAAAATTCTCTGTGGGTGCTGCTCTATGCCATATGAGTGGTAGAGGCAGGGAGAACACAAACTCTCCCCTGGCACAAGATACTCTGCTGTCAAATTTTATTGTATTACAAAGGAGGGTTTCCTGTGCAGCAGCTGATGCATAAGAATTTCCTTTAGAGCTGTTGGCAAGTAAAAACATTGTTTGCAGCAATGGCACTTCTGCCTCCCCAGAGATTCAACCATTCACCCCTTGCTGTGGTTCCCATCCCCACTGAATTTCATTGTAGAGAAGCCGAAGTTCTTAATGACATGAACCTAGAAAGCAAGACAACACAAGTCCTTGCTATTTGACTCTGCCTTGAGTACACATATCTATCCCAAGACCACTTCTGTTCATAGAGTGCCACATTACAGTCATTACTCTGAATCTGCCTGTCTCCCAGTGCAAATTTTGACAGCTGCTCTGTAACACCCCCAACCCCCCTTTTATTTTTTTGGTACTACTGTCCTTTGGTACTACTGCACACTGCAACAACCAATAGAACTGGGATATTTTAACCCTCTGCTTGATGTACACACAAGTGTATGGGAGGGCTCAGATTGAGGCTGATATGCTGAATTGTGCTGCATAGTATTACTAGATGACTTAATCTTTCATTCCTTTACTTTAGTGGAGCTTTGTCCTGTTAGGATGTTGGAAAAATGACATTTCTTTCAAATGCATTTTCCTAATAATAATGGTGTTTGGGGTCTCATGACTTATTTCAGGTCTGTTTGGTGTAATATTTAAATAATAACTCCTGCAGAATACAGAGAGGTATACAGAGAGCTGCCATAAATTGTTGTGATGAAAAAAGTGTCACTAATAGGAATTCACTAAATAAAGTAACTGGAGAAGTCATTTAGAACTTCCACGAACATGTGATAAACTTTTTATATTTGAACTATGTTAAATTTGCTGTTTAAAAGTTTTACCCTGTACATCATAGCCCAGTCACTTCCATTTGGCTACAGATTCTGCTTAATGATATCCTGCCTTATGTTGGCGAAAAGCTAGCGTTTCTCTTCCTTATCGGATTGGATAAAATGAGTTTTTTATGTTTTTGACTAAATCTTGTCCATTGTCAGATTTCAATTCTATGAAATTAACCTCTTGCCACTTTTTAGCATGTTCTTTGCTTTCTAAAAAAATTTCTCAGTATGCACATCCATGTTTAAGGTTCTATATATTCTGAAATACTCCTGGGTATTCTGCAAAGAAACGACTATATGGAAAGCAAATACTCTTAGTTCACAATTTTAAGTCCAGGATGGGAGTAATATTCCAGTTCTGTTCACAATGACGACTAATTTTTTGCTTTAGGAACTCATCTGCACCATGCAATTAACTTGAAAAATTATTATAGTATAAATACATTCATGGATGACTGTTCTAGAATAGCTCCACTGTAAATTCTTTTACTATATCATGTGGTAGATGTTCTGGAGTAGCTACTGTTCTGTGCCCCCTTACTCTCCTTTAACTTGGGTTAATTGTGTCTTGTACATAAATGCAGCTTGGGTATTCAGCCTGAATTGTCTTGGCTTCATTGACTTCAATGCCAGTTTATGCCATCTGAAAGCTCTGAAATATTTCTTAGTGGTGTTAAATGCAAAAGGTATAGAAACAAGCCAAAATCCTGGAGAACTGAGGTCTTCTGGTGTCTGACTGTTGAAATGCAAATGTAACTCAGCATCTCAATTTTGAAAGGGCTCCTATATTCCTTATGGTTTGAAGCAGAAGTCCTCAGCGCTCTGTGGTCAAGGCTCTTTGCATGAGCTATGACTAAATCTTGACTTCCTCCCAAAACTCCCATGTTGACAAACCACTTTGTTGATTCTGTAATGGAGCAGCCCTGAACTGACAACGGAGGAAAATTGTGGAATAATCCTGTTCCTTTGTCATCTCTGGCTATCTAGCAGCCATTTGCTACAGAGAGCTCCTTGACTCTCTGCCCTTTTGGATTTCATTTGCAAGAGTTTTGACTTTATACATTGGGAGTATCTCAGTCTCCAAGGGTATTGGGTGAGGGAAGGCCATTTTGCTACAGAAGAGACAAAAAGATACATAAACACACATATGCAAAGACTTCAGACTCTTCTCTTTTGGTATGCCCTTGCTCAACTGTAACAACACCCTCCCCTCTGTAAATCTCAGCCTGAGAACATCTGTCCTTACTCATTAAAGGATGAAGAGAAGAAGGAATAGCACCCATTCAAACCGGTCCTAAATCTTGTGTAAAGGACAAAAATTGTGAAAAGTATTAGAGGTACATAGCTTCAACTGCTGGCCAGTTAATGCAAGAAGGTGTATAGGGCTTAAGCCAAATTCAATGTTATTGACAAGAACACCAAAGACAGCCTGATTTCAAAGCTGACGTCTTGATTTAAAGTCAACTTAAGCATGGTTAAAGCCCCTATTGATAGTGCTGCCAGGAGGAAGGCAAATCCTGGAGCTATTCTAAATGTCAGACTTATATACTCGGGTTGCTTCATCTGACAAAAACTTGATGGCCACTTGGAAAATTGACATGATAGAAAACATGGGAAAGGATACAACTGCAGCTCAATTAAACCTTCCAAATCTTTCTTGACGTGATTGCTGTCTATCTTTGTGCTAATACAAAAAAGAAAGGGATGGAAGAAAAACCCACACCAAAGGAAAAAAAAATCACAAACCTTTGGCTTTTATATTCACTAAATTGCAGGTTGATCTGTAACACTGGAAATGATATGAGAAGGCATGGCAGCAGGGCTTTACTGTTCTCAAAACCAAATGATCCATGATAAACTTCCAGAATATTTCTCTGTCTGTCCCCCTGCCTGCCTTGTTCCCTTCTTCTCTTCCAAATTGCTAAGTTTTTATCGTTTCTCAACAGTCATTGTGTGGAGGTCATTTCAGCATTGTGGTTTTTTTACTTTCTTTCCTGTGTTCCCTTCAATTTACAAAGTTCCTCTGGTACAATTTGTACCTCTCAATTGCTTTCAGTCAGAATTAAAACCACAGCTTTGTACCTCTAATTTGTCTGCTACAAACACCTCACGCACTTGTCAGAAGGGATTCACTCCTTTGTTAGCTGCATTTATAAAACTAGTCTTGACTTATGCTGGAAGGTTTTGCTGGTCTTTTACCCTTCAGCAGGAAATGACATGAAGTCTTGTTGGAAGCATTTCATCTTAAACCACAGAGTTATGTTTATATGTGCATGCTGGAAAACCAGGGTGGTTTCAAATCCTCACCCATAGAAAATGAAAAACCTGGAAAAGGAAGGCAAAGTGTGTTTCTGAGGTTGTTTCTTTCAGTGCTCCCTCCTCCCTCCTGCACTGGCACTGGCCCAGTCCTTGCAGAGGACTTAAATCTGTGCTTAGACTCCAGTACTTCCCAAAACCTCTCTGAGGCATGAAGCGAGATAAATTCAGGACAAATTGTCTACAAACCAAAACTATGTTTCACTTAAATGTAATTTTCAAAGAAAATCTGAAATGTTGCAGAAAAAAATGCTAGCTAGCTAACAAAAAGTTAAAACCCTTGTAGCTCTATTAATTCATGGATGGAAATATTTTTGCTGTTTTGTTTTATACTCTATTGGTTGCATCTGATTCTTTTTATTTATCCAATAGTTATGATGCCTTAGCCTGTATTAGACATAAGTAGTTAATATAACTTTTACAACTGTGTTTCTCTTTTCTTGTATAACTACTTGCCATGTAATTTTAGAAATATTATTTTAAAGAATCATTCTTGAATGATCCAAACAAGTGGAGAGACTACCTTTATTCACATTCTTTTCTTTGCAAGGTGGCAGCTCCCTAACAGATTTACTGCATGTAAATCTGAGATTAATGTTTTCCTGTGTGTAAACTCAGTGGTTCAGATCATATGATGTCTATATGTAGTAAATCACTCTTCCTGGAGAGTTGTATTTCTTTTCCTTGGTGACTATTCCTGCAGCATATAGGAGATGTAAGCTGACCCAGTAAGCAGAGCAATGGGCCTACAAAACACTGCAGTCAGCCTCCAGCTTCTATTGCTGTTGCTAGTATTGTTGTTGTGCTAGTTTTTGGGGTAGAATTCTTGCCCAACACTGAGCTATTTAAATCTAGTGATTTAGTCTAACTCAGTATCTAAGCTTTTTCCACAGTTGTTGTGGAGAGACTGGTGTGACCAGAGGGTTATTAAGCCCTTTCATTAATATTCCTTTCCTTTTGGAGGACATGAATTGCTTTCTGAAGTCACCATCTGACCAGACTATGGTTCATCAACTGGAGTAGATGTCTAGACCTTCCAAGACTAAAGTTAGGTTACTTGAATCCCATCCCTAACAACTCAATATGCAGTTAGATAAATAGTTAAACTGTATTATGTGACAATTTGGTCTACAACTGTTTTAATTCTTAAACTTTTTCTCTAAGCAACTGCCACTACTTGCTATAGAAAGAAGAAAGGGATTCAGGCTAAATGGATCTGTTTTCTGGCTATTCTTTTGTAAACCTGTCAAGTAAATAGCTGCATTCCTTAGGGAAACAGAATGTATGCCTAGCCATAGAAAAGGGAAGCCTGAAGTGACTTCAAATGATCAGATTAAGCCACAGAAATGTACTGCATGCATAACAAACAACTGGAGAACCCAGCTATGTGCTGAATGTTTTCACTGATTTTCCTTTTTCCCCTACATCTGCTGTTTGCATGCTTGTGTATAAAGGATGGGACAGAAATATATTCTCTTGTGACCAGCCACATTTGCCTCTTTAAGGTAGAGAAATGCTTAGTGGAGATGTTAAATCTAGAATTAAATTAAATATTTACATAGCCACTTGATGTCCTTGTTTTTGAAAGCCCTTGGCTCAAGTTTGACTAGAATAGAACTAATATGTTTTTCAGCTGACCTAGACTCTCACAATGTTAACATACTCTTGTTTTCATGCAGTCTGCCACTATTATGATTTTACCTTGAGATTGCTCAGTGCATTGCTGGAACATGTATTGCATCCTGTGAGAATTCCTGAAACTATAGTCTTTCAGACAACTGACAAGAAGTGGCAAACATTTACTTTCTACTTTTGTAAAAATTAAGCAGCAAAATTTTCCGAAAATCACAAATTCTTTCAGGACTGTTTTGTCATCTAAAGTACAAATATCCTGCTAAACCAAAACTCCACAGCTGGCCTGAACCATTTGAGTCTAATGCAGAGAAATCATTGGAAAAAACAACCTGTCACCAATGTCCATTGCTCAAATAATGTTACAAAATGAGAAGTGCTGATAGAATCTTGGTGCTGGAAAAAGAGTGGAAAAAGGGACTGTTCATCTCAGCAAGTGGAGTCACCAAAAACAATGTCTGCAAAGACCTAGACCATGTGAGCCAAATATTAAACCGAAAAACTTGAAGGATGATCTTCTGTGTTGCAGCAGGTTTCTAATTCAGCCATGAGTGACTGGAAGGTAATTGAAAGCTGTTGCAATTTGCTTGGCCCTCTAACACAGGCTGGTTTTGGGCAGTTCAAAGGAATTTGTCTATGAAACTAGTTGTGCCTGCAATTTATCACTTAGTCTAAATGTTATTCTGGCAAGCTCAGAAACCTGCGATACAAAGACATGGTTCAAGTAGCAACTGAATTGGAGTGCACCTCAGCTTCACCACTTACATAAAGGGTTGTTTGAGAATTGGTTTCTGAGAAGCCTTCTCTATCCCCACTCTCCCACCTATGTGAGCTGTCAGGAAAATGAATATGAGGCAAAACCCCTCAAAAATTACCAAAGAACTAGTATTAATTGGTGCTAAAATAGATTTTCTTGTGTGAGAGTTGCACATAAACTCTTGCAAAGAGTTTATTTTAAAGACCTAGGTTTGTCCCTTTAAACTATGCAAATGAAAGGTTACATTTATAATCTGAAAATGACTAACAACCTTATCTTAAAAACACAAAGAGAATAACAGAACCTTTTGTAGCAATGATGTGTAAGCTCCAAGGGAAAGAGTTGGTTACACTAAATGTTACATGTGTGTGTATATATATATCTATATCTATATATATATATATATATATCTCATAGAATCGTAGAATCACCAGGTTGGAAAGACCTCTTGGATCATCAAGTCTGATCCTTCCTATTGGCCACAAAACCAAGCCCCTCAGCATCTCGTCTAACTTAAACCCATTAAGTCTATGTATACTCTGTCTTTTGCACTTGTGTAGCCTGTTGTTCCCATCATGTTGTACCTTTCAATGCCTTATCACTTCACCAGTGAAATGATGGTCTTATTGATCTGTTTTTGCAGCGTACAGTAATACTGTGTAATAGATGCTGTTCGTGTTTACCATATGGTGATTCTAAGATTGGTGGATGGCCCGGCCATTTGCAAGGCTATGAATCTAGGCTTTGAGTGCAAAAGCAACATCTATGATAGTGTAGTTCCTAAGATCCTAATTTATGACCACCTTCTCTTGGTACAATGACCAATGTCCTTTAGCTGCATAAACCGCCTTCTGTCTTCTTTCTTATAGTCTAGGAAGACATGAGGGGCATGGAAAAATTGGGGGTAGTGAAAAGATACCCTCTCCCTACTTTTCTGCTACATAAAAACCTGGAAAATCTGACCAGTTTAACATCAGTAACAGAAGATGATTAATTTGAAAGTCTCTCATGTCTCAATCAAGTGGGTTCTCTCATTGTTTTCTGTCTTCCACTTCTTCAATGCTGCCACTGAAATCTCCCATGACAGGGCTGTCTCTTCAGATAAGAATCATCCTGTAAAGTCTCCTTTTCCAAATGAAATGGGATGAAACATAAACTTTTCAGTATGGATACCCTTACTGACAGTCTCTAATACTATCACTATTCATTCTGGTTTGCCATAAAAGTTGCACTCTGTCTTCGAAACTTGGTGTCTTCAATACGCTGCTGGTGTCCTTAAGGCTGGGCTGATGTGTGGTGCTTAGTCAGGTTTATGCAGCACTCACTTGGTCTGATCCCACCTCAGCTCACGCTCATCTTGAGGATGCCATTTAAAATGCATGGCTGATATGGTCACCCAGGTGTTGCAGAGGGAACATCTGCACCTGATTAAGCTCTGGTGGCTCCATGCTGGGACATAGGATTGTAAATATTTGAGACTATACTACAGTGTAGGTAGTTGTGAAGTTATGGTGATCAAGTCTGGAGAAAACTAGCATTAGTGAGGTGCCTTGAGTAAGGCTTATATGGTCATGCTGCTTTTGATCACTCAGAGCATGGACAGAACAAGTTAATCTTTCCTGACAGTGCAAACTGCATTTCAACAATTGGTTCTCACAATGTTGAGCTATAGTGCATATAGTGCTTAACTCCTTTTTGAAAAATAGAAAACTGCATCGATATCTTGCACCCTTTTGTAGCTGCAGTACCTCTGAAGAGCTTAGAAACTTGTGCAGGAGTACAAATGAATAAATGAGATAGATGATGAACTTACGTGACAGAGAATCAAAAAAAGATAAGCACCCACTTGTTTTCATTTCTTTCCACATTTCTGCCCCTGCCAAACCCAACAAATTTATATATATATATATGTAAATTTGATGTATATTTCAAAGGCAAGCATCAGTGCTAGGTCCTAGTGTTATTTATTTCCATACTCCTTAACCTTTTAATTGAAATATACTATTACTCTAACTTCCAGTGTGTGTTAATAACCTTCATAATGAAGAATTAAAGTAATAATGCATCAATTATAGTGCTTATTCCAATAAGCAATAAGCAATAATTTAGCAACTGCTAAATTGGCAGAGCATAAATTATCCTGATGTATAACCAGTCACAGCATTAATGTAACAATGTTAAATAGGGGGTCTTTTTTATCAGGGCTATCTCATTGTACCACTCAGAAATTGATTACCATTAATTGTGTTATAAGTGTAATTCAAGACTTCCTTCGTGACAGAAAAGGATTTCTGAGGGTCTGAATGTGATTTTGACCCTCTATTCTACCCTGGAAGAGAAACCACCTGATGTACTGTGTCCAGCTCTTAAGTTCTCAGCACAGGACCTGTTAGAGTGAGTCCAGAGGAGGGCAACAAAAATGGTCAGATGGATAGAACAGCTCTCCTTTGAAGAAAAATTGAGAGAGAGCTGGGGTTGTTTAACCTGTAGAAGAGAAGGTTGTGGGGCAATGGCCTTTCAGTAGTTAAAAGAGCCTATAAGAAAGATGGGGACAGACTTTGTAGCAGGACCTGTAGTGATAGGAAAAGGAATAGTGGTTTTAAACTAAAAGAGGGCAGATTTAGCATAGATAAGAGGAAGATTTTTTTTTTTTTACAATGAAGGTGATGAAACACTGAAAGAGATTGCCCAGTAAGGTGGAATATGCCCCATCCCAGAAACATTCAAGGTCAGTTTAGACTGAGCTCTGAGCAACTGGATCTAGTTGGAGAAAAGGAGGCTGAGAGGAGACCTCATTACTCTCTACAACTACCTGAAAGGAGGTTGTAGAGAGGAGGGAGCTGGCCTCTTCTCCCAAGTGACAGGGGACAGGACAAGAGGGAATGGCCTCAAGCTCCGCCAGGGGAGATTTAGGCTGGAGATTAGGAGGAGGTTTTTCACAGGAAGGGTCATTGGGCATTGGAATAGGCTGCCCAGGGAGGTGGTTGATTCACCTTCCCTGGAGGTGTTTAAGGCACGGGTGGATGAGGTCTTGAGGGACTTGGTTTAGCGTTTGATAGGAATGGTTGGACTAGAAGATCCGATGGGTCCCTTCCAACCTGGTTGTTCTGTGATTCTGTGATTCTGTGAAGTTACTGTTCATTGCAGGGGGAGTTGGACTAGATGACTTTTAAAGATCTTTTCCAAACCAAACTATTTTATGATTCTATCAAAAGAGTTCTTAAGTTAGGTCCTGCTGGAGGAGCCCATGTCTCTCCTTTCCTGCAGAAGTTAACTTCATGATGATAAGCCTAGTTTTTGTGGATGTCCATGGATGTAAATTCAGGTTGCAGCTCAGAGTCAGAGGCTGGTTCCTCTTCTTTGACTGACTATACTTTGTTACAACTGATTCTCCATCTATTTTTGTGGAAATGTGAATTTATCACGTTCACCCAAGATGTTTTCACAAGTTTTCTGTGAACTAGAACCATAACATTTTAAAATGAGGCTTGTTCTTTTCCTTATTAGTCCCTTAAACATAGATAAGAATATTTCAGGCTTAGCTATTGATTTCAGTCATCTGCTGTTGTATTAAGCTCAGCAGAATTTGAGCTGAAACATAGCTCGAATTTTACATGTAATACCTTATGTGAAATGGATCAGTCTTATAGGGCTTCATAAAACTTAATAGTATAGACAAAAACTTAAAAAAGTACTTGGTGGTACCATGATTGATGAATTGCCATACATCAGCTGATCAATGGAACTTATCAAAGGTCTTCTTCCTGGCCTGATGCAGTCACAAGTTATGTGGTGGGTTATGGTGATGCACTTTGATTTGCAATTAGTTTGCACATCCAATCATATGCATAGTCAGGTACCAGCTCAAATGGCACATGGTAAGAGAATAAGACATCACAATACATTTTATTTGCAGCTTGGTTGAATGACAGAGACTTGGCTAGGCAGTTACCAAGACCTGGCTGATGTACGAAGTAGTTGTTAGGAGGTGCTAACATGATTCCTTGTGAACACTCTCCATAATTTCTAACAGTAGAGTATATCACCCATGACCCTCAGTCTGCAACCATTATCAGCAAGGGCAGCACTTTCTTTCTATACCAAACCAAACTTGCACTTATTTCTGTGTTAAAAATTTGTTTGTAATGCAAGAAATGAAGACATCTCAACCGGTAACATGCTTGCGCATGTTCTCTTTATTTTGTTATTGCTGCTGTTATGAATTTTTGCTGAGATCTCAAGGAGAGCAGAATATTACTTTCAAATGCTGCCTTTTAAAAGTTGCTTCAGAAATACGAAACAAATTGTCAGCAGCCTTTGGAAATGTTCAGTAGGAACTCGTGTCTCAGCTTCTTTCTGTAAAAGCCTAATGTAAAGTTTGGTGTTTCCCATGGTAATAAATATCCATTAATTCTCTGATCCTTGATCCAGCAGTGTGGAAAATGCCTGAGAGTCTATTCAGGAAACACGACTTAAAACAGCAAGGTATGCTTTGAAATGCAACAGCAAGCACAAAGTCACTCAAAGCTTCAGCAAAGTGAAGTAGTAAACATGATGACTCCAGCTTTCCTGCACAGCATTTTTGGAGCTAATTTGAAGCTGTGCCTTCTCAATGCAACCAAAGGCTACAAGATCTTAGCCAGCATATTTTAAATGAGCCCTTCCAATTGGGATAGTCCCTGTGTTGCACTGAACTGCAAAAAGATTGACTGCATTAACATCATTAACTCAGAGAGAGGTCAGACATCCAACTTAATAAATACAGTAATAAAGGAAAAAATCCAAATTTCTTGCTACTGAACTGATCCCACTGCCCCACTTTGTTCATTCCTTATTACTGTGGTTTGTTTAATATAAGTAAAATCAGAGCATTTCCAAAGAACAGAATAGTGTCAGCTTTGGATGGGTTTTGGTGATTTTTCTGATCATCTCTTTTTCTGGGTAATTTTGCTCCAGCTTTGAAAGCATTTGAATGTAAAGACAAAGTTGATTTTTTGACCTTTTTTTCCCATTGTTTACCTTTGCATATGGTCTTTACATGAATGTTAAATATGAACCAAGATTTGTGGTAGATGCTAGGATGTAGTCCCAACCATCCCTTTCCGAGAATCATCATTCCACAAGAATATTAGGTAACTAATGGCAATTAGAAAATTACCATCTCTCAGGAAAGAGATGCTAAAGTGTACTAAAAAATGCCTTCTCATAAAGTCCTCCTAGCAGCCAGTACGGAAGCAAAATGACTGAAGATTCTGTGCTGAAGTACAGCTTTTATAAATGTGTCATAGGTATGCAATACAGAGGAGAAGATGCTCTTTACTTATGGTACAGAGAAGAATGAGCATCTTGTGTACAGCATGCCTGTTGCTGCTGTTGTGAGACTTATAAAATAATTTAATAAATAGCACTTTCGGAAGTCATGGGAGAACTGGACCTCTGTTGTGCTGAGCCCTGTGCAAATATAATGAATGCAGTCTGTATCCCCTTGCTGTTTCAAGTAATAACATAAACAGATAAACTTAAATATATCTTTCCCCATGCATAGCACTGTATTTGACAACATGAGAGGAGTTGTTGGGGCTGAATGCTACCTGACACTGTATGAATAGCTGCATATCCACAGCAGTTTACTTTATGGTCCTCTTGTTCCAAAATAAACTTTTTTGGGAGACAGGTTAAAAAGGAGTGTTGGAGGTAATTTTTGTGGAGTTCCTGCAATACTCCAAGGAGTGTCACAGTCTGCCAGAGGCATGTTCCTGCATATGTTCCTTGCCCTTGGATGTGGTATGAAAGTACATAGAGGTTCAAAGCCTGGTGGGAGACAGCTGAATGACTCTTCAGGATGGAGAGATCTCAGCTAGGCACAGTCTTGCTCATCCTGCCTGAAGCAACTAGTCTCTGAAGTGAAATAGTCTCAGAACTACACTATTGTCTTGGAAACAAGCAGTCGTCATTTCAAAAGGAAGTCCTGGAGTAAATTAATATAATGCAGTAAGATGATCAAGTAGAGACCTGGGAATTAACAGTGAAGCTATTTATCTTGAGACAGTAGACACTGTTTATTAGCCTTTTTCTACTTTCCTCTCGAAGTCTCTTTCCGGATGTAAGAACTCAGATGAAATGTAAAATACAAAGAGTTATATAGTCTAATTATTTCCTGACAACTATCTGGAGATTATATTAGGCTACATAAAAAAATCATCTCAGAAGATGAATGTTTTGTGAATGTTCTGATTGTTTGGAAATAAGATTGTATGAATAATATTTTAAATTATTGTTAGCTTTTGTTGACCTAACATTGCAATGCAATTTGCCAAGTAGATTCCTCATATTGCATGCATATAGTTTTTGATTTTACATTCCAACAGATGTAAACCAGCAACAATGGGTTGGCACTTCAACCTGGTCTCCATAAATATCAAAAGAGACTTTATGAATTATTGGTTCTAGTGTCCTGACACATTAGGGAGAGTGAGATGTCAAATTTAGTGTATCACTGCCACTTTAGCATATCGGTTTTACTATCACTCTTGCTGTGTTTGCTAGATGCTTTATCAAATGCAGTTACATTTTTATTACTGTGAAGTACAAGAAAGTTTACCTCTGAAAGATGTTGGTGGGGCTTATTTATTTTCACATACATCCTCCATTAAAAAGAGTAATGTGAAATAACCACTTCTTCTGCTGAGCATAGTATGTTTCATGTGTTACAAGTACAATAAAAGAACTCTTTAATGAACCCGTCAGCTTTAGGGCATGTAGTGCAGTTCCACGTTTATGCATGAAAACTGACAATCTGGTGCCCTAGCTGGCAATGGGGATGGGAGAACCTAAGGTGAGGGGAGACACGCTCCAGGACATGGCACATGGTGTCATGTTTTGCTTTCTGACAGAGGATAGTGCAGATGATACAGAACTAAGTTAGCATGTGTTCTGGGAAAGGAAGCCATCCTACAAGACCCTCTCCACAACTCATTTTGACCTCAAGGACTGGTTGCTCCTCAGCATTACTTGCAGAGAAACACAAGTGCAGGGAAGGTGAATGTGAAGAATACAACTGAAAATTATGAAGCAGAAGAGACGAAAGAAGATGAAGGGAAACAAAATAAAGGAGTAAAAGAAGCAGAGTGATGAAAGTGCCATTTGGAGCTAGGCAGAACTGAGGGCTCTGAAAGCCACAAGTTTGTGAGGGTCCCTGGCAGCAAGAGGCTGCTCCACATCACTGATGTAAGAGATGCTGTTTGTTTAATTGCACGGCCTCAGTAGGTAAGCATTTTTTTGGATAAGGTAATTTATGCAGGGTGGAATCCCAGGTCTCTATGAATACAGGTCCTGGTATCTGTTTCTATGGTTACAGTTGCAAAGCACAGCCCTCTGCTTTTAAGTTGTTTGTAAGTATATGAAACTGTCATCTCGAGAACAGAAATTTCCTGCTCTTGGTATTTTCCCTGAGGTAATACCTTTCCTTTAAGAACTGTTTTGAAAGCAAGTTTGAGAAAAACAGTTCTGATTTGACAGGAATGGAGGAAGTTATGATTTTCTTATTTGTAGTGACGGAAGAAATTGGACGACACACAACAATCAATATGATCCAAATGAAGCCTCTTTATTTCAGGTTAACTGGCTATATTTATACCTCAAGCTTGTCAAACATTTATTGGTCAATTCTACCCTAGTAACAAGTATTCATTGGTCAGAGCCCAACCACATAACCATGTTGCCAGGGTACGTTTCCCACTTCCAACAGCCAGCTTCCTCATTAGCATAATACAACAGAGTCGTTATAACCTATTATAAACTTGAGCATCATGGCTAAGGCTTTCCCAACTCCACTTTTTGAGCCCCAAGTATCATTAAAGGCATCAAAATACTTAAAACTACAATAATGGCAATCAAAATAAGCAATACTTGCTTTAACTCCAACAAGCCATTTTCTTGACTTGTGACACAGCTTCAAGAGCCGCAACTCCTGGGGCTAATAAACTGTGAAAAATTTTTCCTCAAAACTCCAAAAATGTACTGTATCCACCCCATGCTCTGTCACCACAGATAAGAAAATATCTGGGTGGGAGAGCCTTGTCAGAACCGTAATTCCAAATTCTCTTTTCTGTCAAAAGACCTCCCTAGGTTCTTCTTCTGATGTGAGGTCCTCTTGCTCTGTCATCGTCCATTCTTTCTAGGGCTTGATCCACTTTTGTGGCACCCAGCGAGGTCCAGTATCTGTTAACACACAAGCATAAACTCTTCCTGTCATTTTTAGTTCAACAGGTCCTTTCCATTCACCTGAGTCGCAGTCTTTGTATTGCACCTTGATACCTTGCTGGTCCTGGCTATTCAATCCTGACTCCAGCAAATGATGATGAATTACAATAGGAGAGCTGGTCCTAGTGCTGGTTAGACACAAAAAAATTAACACATAAGTTGCTTTTGCAAGTCGTTCACTAGGGGGCAATACATCTATACATCTCCCCCTTTTTGTTTTTGCAAAAGTTTCTTCAGGGTTGCATGAGAGTGTTCTATTATTGCTTGACCTGTTGGGGAATGTGGGATGCCCGTGGTATGACAGATGCCCCATTAAACACAAAAATGTTTAAATTTTTTCAGAAACATTAGCTGACCCATTATCTGTTTTTATCATTTGAGGTATCCTTAATGCCATTATAGTGGCATACATATGTTTAATCACGTGTTTCGCAGATTCCCCATTCTGTGCTGTGGCATATAGAGCCATAGAAAATGTATCCACAGAAACATGTACATACTTCAATTGCCCAAACTCTGGAATATGGGTCACGTCCATTTGCCATAATTGTTGACAGTCCAGACAAGAGTTAATTATATCTTGTGCATCAGACAGAGGAATATTAAATCGTCATTTAAGTACCCTGGCACTTTGGTGAAAAAAATTGTGCAAGACTTTGGCTTGTAAAAAGAGATTTGTTCAGGGATCATTCCAAACTGTGGCAACAAGGCAATCGACACAATTATTCCCTATTGCCAGGCCAAAATTAGGCTGATGGATATGTATGTGAGTAATAAAATACTTATACTCTCATTGGTCCAGCAGGTACAGTAATTGTAACAGTAAAGTATACAAAACTGCATTTTAAATTTCTTTTATCATAGCCCATTCTATTGTACAAACTGTACCCACAACATATAATGAGTCAGAAACTATATTAATAGGATGTGGTGTATATTGTTGAAATACCCAGACCACTGCTCGTAGCTCCATAGTTTGTAGTGAATCTCGTGGCTGTGTAAATAATTTCTGGTTCCACTGTTCTTTTTTTTGCCAGGTAATGGCAGCCCTACCAGATTTCTTTCCTGCATCTGTAAAGAATGTACTGCCTTTTACTGGCATCTCAGATCACATTGGTATCTGTTCAAAGGTTTGGTTTTGTATCAAAAGTATCATTTTGCTAACGAGATATGTGTTGCTAACTGGATATGTGTTGCTAACCTCTCCCATAAAATCTGCTAATGCAATCCCAATAGGTTCTGAATGTTCCATAAGCCAATCCAAATACCCTTTATTGATTGGCAGATAAATTCGTGAATGTTCAGTCCCAGATAATTCCAAACATCTTTTCCTGCCTTTCATTATTAATTGACCAAACAGCTCGAGTCTAGTAGTTATAGTACTTTTTGATTGATATGGTAAAAATATCCATTCAATGATTTGATATTTCTTAAGTGTCTGCCCTAAAAGACCTAACGGGTGCTTCTGTTCCTGGCCAGAATTGATCAAAATTAATTCTAAAGGCTTATCTGCTATATAACGGATAACATTAGCTCTTAATTTTTTTCCAGTATTTTATCCAATGCTGCTTTCTGGTCACTATTTAAATGCTGTTTATCATTTATCAAACAAGTTGTTCCAAATAAAACCATTAATGGTTGAAGGTCATCATTTGTGATCCCTGGCAGCGGTGGAACCCACTGGATATCTCCCATTAATTTTTGGACATCAGTTGAAGTTTTTATGTTAGTATGTATAGTCACTTTCTGGGGTCTTACTATGTTATTGGTTATTTGTCACCCCAAATAATTCCACAGAGATGATTTTTGTATTTTTACTGGAGCTATTTTCAAACCCTTTTGTTCTAGCATATATTTTAAGTCTGTTAATACCTGATTAACTTCCAAATGCTCTCCAGCCACTAATATATCATCCATGTAATGATACACCAATAAAAGGGATATTTTTGCCTAAAAGGTTGCAATGCCCAAGCAACAAAATTTTGACATATAGTCCTTTTCATGGGCATCGGTGGCTGCCCATGCATATAGATTGTTTTTTTTTTTTAAAGTAAGGGATGCCTCTCTAAATTTGGGAGGCTCCCCTGGACAGGTTGTCCTAAGCAGTATCTTGATTTGCCGAGGGAGAAAGTAACCAATAAATCCCCTTGTTTGGTTTTTGTGAGCAGTGCAAAATAAGCCCACTGGCTGCTTTTTGGCTTGGTTAATGATAGCTCCACTAGTTTTAAACAATTCCTCTCTCAGAGAGTATATTTTGGGGGAGTTTCACCACAGCGTCAATCTGAGTCTCACTTTTGGATGAATGCACGGACCCTCATCTCCTCTCCAACCACTTGCCTGGCCAAGAGCAAGTTTTCCATCTAAGCCTTTAAGCTGCTGCCACACAAAAAAACTTTTCAACAAGTGCCGGGGCAGCACCAACTTCCGGTCGACTTTCCCTCAATCCAATCTCTGGCAGTCTTCAAGCCTAATCTGAGGGTCCCTGTTCAGGTGCCAGATGTAGTGACGGATGAAATTGGACAAGACACAACAATCAATATGATCCGAATTGAGCGGCTTTATTTTGGGTTAACTGGATATATATATATATTCATTCGTCACAGCCCAACCACATAACCATGTTGCCAGGCTACATTTCCCACCTTCAACAGCCAGCTTCCTCATTAGCATAATACAATAGAGTCGTTATAACCTATTATAAACTTGAACACTAGTGGCTAAGGCTTTCCCAACTCCACCCAGCCACAGTTCTTGGGCTGCTCATTGAATGTTGCCACCCATCACTTATTGTCTAAGAAGGTGTATGTATCATAACAGAAACTTAGTGTAGACAAACAGGAGGGTGTGATAGGATATTTGCTTGTTTGCTGAATATTCTCTGTACCGCCTTTTTCAAGGAGTATTTCATACTCTAAATCCTTTGGGATGACACTTGTTTACCATCATTCCTGTTCATACCAAAGCCATGGTCTATCCATAGTGTTCCCTTCCATCCAAGTGGTGGTATAAAGACATGCTAGGTACATAAATCTGAGGAATTTTGTTCTCAGATTTTGAGAGAAAAAGAACCATAAATTGTTTGCATTAATAAAACTGGTGACAAAGTGATGAAAGGTTCAGCAAACTGCTAGCATAGTCACACAGTGTTTTGAGAACTACATTTTTTCACCAAATAATTGGTGCCCTATATTTTAGATTTATAGATCTTCCTGCCCCATAACATTTTCCAAATCAAATTGACTTCCAAAAGAAAATCTAATCCTTTTCAAAAACTTTCATTGAATGTTGACTTAGAAGTCAGTCACTGAATTTCTAGCTTTTGGGTTAGGCAATTTGCCAACAAGCACACAAGCTGAAACAACATTTTCTCTCTAAATTGAACTTGAGTGGAAAATGGAAAATTCTAGCACACTAAGGCAACTGAGCAGTGAGGTTTTTGTGGAAAACTTTTGATGGATAAATATATCTTGATACACCTCTCCTAGTTCCAGAGGCTTTCTTGTCTTTATTTGCACTGAATCACAGTATATACTTTTCTGCCTTACAGTAGGGATTCCCTGGCTTCATCAAGATAAAATCGGGCTTTTATAATGAGGTGGTTTTGTTTATGGAAAATTAGACAAATCATGATTAGACTTCTCAGAGACGTCAGGTTTTATAAAATAAGTTGTTGTTACTCCCTATTCAAATCTACACAAGGAAGTAAGAATCTAAATGGAATTAGTCATTGGTGAGAAGAGTCCTTCTAGCTCTTTTCGAACAAGGGCTGTTCAGGGTAACTAGAAATGCTGCGATTGTCAAATTTTAAATTTAGTGCACAAATTTTCATGCACAACTTCTGCTTAGAAGCTTACTGAGTAGCTACTGTCTTTATATAACTTGTCTTTGTATAACTTAATACAAAAAGAAGTGTAAGAGATTTTGTTTGAATTCAAAGACACGGTCAAAAAAAAGTGGGAAAAAAGAATGATGAAGAATGAAGTAGAATTCCAAAAAGCCCAGCTGCGAAAGTAGGGGTAACAGATAAGGAGGAATGAGGATCCAGAAGAAGGACTCATACAGTATATAGACTGTAAGTGCCTGGTTACTAAACAATATTTAAACAGTATGGGTTTGGAACTTATAGATATCATCTATGAGTCGTCCTCTCCCTTGGTACATCCAGAGGCTTTGAGGAGGATCTGAAATTTTATAAACGTAGAGAGATCTGAAACTCTACCACAGAACTGTCTCTGTAGGAGAGCAGGAGCTTTTGATCCTTGCCTGTGACAACCAGGGTTTCTGACTTCTGCACATAAATGCATAGTAAATGAAGCAGTAAAAACACAATTTGAGAGCTTCAACTCTACCGTCTTTTGTGAAGAGAAGACTGGAGCACAGTAATTTTTAAAAAAGCTTTCTTAAATAAAGCTTTCTTTTTCTTCAGGGTACTAAGAAGAACTACAAAATATATCAGCATAACTGGCATTTGCCTGTTGTGCTAGCAGCTCAATTCAGAGAAATTGCAAGAGGAAAAGGAGAGGTCATTGTAGAGGTAGGTTCATTCTCCTGTCTACCAGAGAGTCTCTGGCACTCTGACAACATTCCTTATCACCCATGTTTCTTTTCTGTCTTTTGACATGAAATAGGAGAACCCAAACCTTCTTTCTTGTCTTTTGTCTGTTTTGTTGTACATTATGGAATTAATATATTATCTTTGCATGTTGGCTTCTTTTACTGGTGTCTGTATGTAGCATGTAGTATGGTAGGTCCCTCATCTATGTATATTGGGAAATACTTATACAAACATAGATTTAGTACCAAGCTCAGTTATAGAGATTTGCCCTTGTTGTTAACAAATGACACCTATATATGCCTTCTTTTGCTAAAAACTTTCAGAGTTCACTGTAAATAATCTCCAGTGAAAACAAACTGAATTATTATAGTCTGGATTCCCTTCAGAGTGATTTCTGGCATGTCGGAAATAAATTATAGTGTATTCAGAAAACCCAGCTGCTTCAATTTGGGTAGAATATATCATGATTTAATGAAGACAGCCATCTGTTCCTGAGTAAAATCTTAATTAAGCAATGTATGAATCAGAACAAAATTATCTATAAAGCAATTAGTATTTTATAAGTGTTGCCAGCAATGTATAGCAGCTAGTATGTGGAAAGTTTCTTTAAATATGGCTAGCTTTCATTATGTTTAAATGTTCTGAGAGGGTTATAAAGCTTTCATTGCCTGCAGCTGATTCCACCACAACGTCTCCATGGTAGAATTTAGATTTCATAGCAGGAGCTAAAGCATTGCATTGAGAACTGGTATGTCCATCATGTTTTAAACTTAGTTTGATTTCCTTCTGTTTGTCGCTTAGCATTGCATTTAATGAAATATGCTGCAAATCAGATGCAAAAGCTTCTGAAAAAGGCTGTGGAAAATACAGCCCTGCAAATCTTACAGGTGAGCTGGAGAAACTGAACAGACTGGATCTCTAGGAAAAACTTGCTTGAACACATCAGCATTTCTGTACCAAAGTCAGATTTGTAAATCTCACACTTTATTAAAAAGGGAAACCTCCTAATTTAGCTTTTATGGCATATTTGAAGCCTGCCTATGCAACTATACAAAAGGACACAGAAAGTTGGTTGAAGGGATCCTAAAACTGGAGTTGGGATTGGTGTAATATATGGGACTCTTATCCCTGAGGAGACAAACTATACTTCACACATCCTGGACTGTGATGCTCAAAGTACAGAGAGGTTTACAGAAATAATTAGCCCTGTATGCTCAATATACTTCAAAGGAGATGTACTTTTTTTATGAGCAAATGCGAAGACCACGGGTCGATGCTGGAACCAAAGAGAGGCAGCTGAGGACATGTGCAACCCAGGCGTGTTGCTGGGCTGGGCCTGGCCTAATTTGTGTTCCTGCGCAACACCTTCAACTCCAAGAGTGTGAGGCTTGCAAAGAAATGATAGGAAAAGTAAAATGGTGGTATGGGTAGGCAACACCTGTGTACTCAGAGGTATAGGAGGTCCCTGTGCATTCCTTAATGAAAATAAAAAGCACTGTAAGCAGCATTACTCTGTATGAACACCACTCTATCCTGTTTGAGGCAAATTGCTTCCTTTCACATGTATAAGATATATTTTTTATTTGCAGTATTTTTGATAACTAGTAAATGATAATATGCAAGTTAGAAACTACAGCTTGCTTGGTGTGGATATAAAATTTGATATCCATAAGAACCCTCTCTGTCTCACCTTTAAGCTGAAGTAGCTGTCTGGGTCAAACAAATACAGAGTGAATATCATACTGGGGCAACTAAGTAGTCTGTTTGCAGATCAGCTTCTCACCTTTTCTGAGACCTTTCAAAGGGGATGTGGCCAGACTAAACCCATGACACACCTGCTTCCCCTGCTACTTCCCAGTGCATGTTGAATAGAAGAGAGATTTTTCTTGGCAATTCAGACATATTGTAGCAGGGTTTCATAGAATCATAGAATCACCAGGTTGGAAGAGACCCACCAGATCATCAAATGCAACCATTCCCATCTATCTCTAAACCATGCCCCTCAGTACCTCATCCACACGTGCCTTAAACACGTCCAGGGAAGATGAGTCAACCATCCCCCTGGGCAGCCTGTTCCAGTGCCTAATGACCCTTTCAGTGAAGAATCTTTTCCTTATGTTGACCCTGAACCTCCCCTGGTGGAGCCTGAGGCCGTTCCCTCTTGTCCTATCCCCTGTCACTTGGGAGAAGAAGCCAGCACCCTCCTCAATACAACCTCCCTTCAGGTAGCTGTAGAGAGCAATGACGTCTCCCCTCAGCCTCCTCTTCTCCAGGCTAAACAACCCCAGCTCCCTCAGACGCTCCTTGTAAGACTTGTTCTCCAGCCCCTTCACCAGCTTTGTTGCTCTTCTCTGGACTCGCTCCAGAGCCTCAACATCCTTCTTGTGGTGAGGGGCCCAGAACTGGACACAGTATTTGAGGAGCGGTCTCACCAGTGTGGAGTACAGAGGGAGAATAACCCCCCTGGACCTGCTGATCATACCATTTCTGATATAAGCCAGGATGCCTTTGGCCTTTTTGGCCACCTGGGCACACTGCTGGCTTATGTTCAGTCGACTATTGACCAATACTCCCAGGTCCTTCTCCTCCTGGCAGCTTTCCAGCCAGGCTTCTCCCAGTCTGTAGCACTGCTTAGGGTTGTTGTGCCCCAAGTGCAGAACCCAGCATTTGGCCGTGTTAAACCTCATGCCATTGGTCTCTGCCCAACAGGCCAGCCTGTTTAGATCTCTTTGCAGAGCCTCCCTGCCCTCCAGCAGATCGACTTTTCCACCCAGCTTAGTGTTGTCTGCAAACTTGCTAAGGATGCACTCAATGCCCTCATCCAGGTCACTGATGAAGACACTGAACAGGGCTGGACCCAGCACTGAGCCCTGGGAACCACACTTGTTCTGGAGTAAACTCTGTTTATCAGCACTCTCTGGGCCCGGCCATCCAACCAGTTTTCCACCCAGGAGAGTGTGCGCTCTTCCAGGCCAGAGACTGACAGTTTCCGAAGCAGAATGCTGTGAGAAACTGTATCAAAGGCCTTACTGAAGTCCAAGAAGACTACATCCACAGCCTTTCCCTCATCCAAGAGTCTAGTCACTTTGTCATAGAAGGCAATCAGGTTAGTTTGGCAAGACCTGCCTTTTGTGAACCCATGTTGACTGGGCCTGTTCACCCGGTTGTCTTGCATGTGCTTCATGATAGCACTCAAGATCACCTACTCCATGACTTTCCCTGGTACTGAGGTCAGACTGACAGGCCTGTACTTCCCCAGATCCGCCTTGTGCCCCTTATAGATGGGCATGACATCAGCCAGCCTCCAGTCCAGTGGTACCTCCCCAGTCTTCCAGGACCACTGGAAGATGATGGAAAGGGATTTGGCAAGCACGTCCGCCAGTTCCCTCAAAACTCTTGGGTGGACTCCATCCAGCCTCAAAGACTTGTGGATGTCTAGCCAGGCAAGCAAGTCTCTAACCACCTTCTCCTGGATTGTGGGAACCTCGTTCTGCTCCTCCAATCCCTGGAGTTGTGCACAGAGTGAACAACTTTCCTTACTATTAAAGACTGAAGCAAAGGAGGCATTGAGTACTTCAGCCTTGTCTTCATCCCCTGCTACTGTTGTTCCCTCTGCATCTAGTCCTCCTTTTACTGTTGATATATTTGTAGAAAGATTTTTTTATTGTCTTTCACAGACTTGGCCAATTTGATTTCTAGTTGGGCCTTAGCCGTCCTGATGTTTTCCCTGCACGTTCTCGCTTCCTCCCTATAGTCCACCCAGGATGCCCGCCCCTTCCTCCAAAGCTCATAGACCTTCCTCTTCTTATTGATGTCTCTCACGACCTCCCTACTCAACCACGCTGGTTTCTTGCCCTGCCGGCTACTTTTCCAGAATATGGGGACGACTTTCTCCTAGGCTGCTAGGTTCTCCTTTTTGAAGAGTGCCCAGCCCTCATGGACTCCCATGGGACTTTTCCAACCAGCCTTCTGAACAGTCCAAAGTCTTGCTCTCTGCAAGTTGAGTGCAACTGTTCTGCTAACCTCCTTCTTCATCTCACCGTGCACTGAGAACTCTATCATCTCATGATTACTTCGTCCCAGGCGTCCTCCACCTCTCACATCCCCCACAAGGCCTTCTCTCTTCACAAACAGTAGGTCCAGGAGGGCGCCATCCCTTGTCAGTTTGCTCACCAGCTGTGTGAGGAAGTTGTCTTCCACACACTCCAGGAACCTCCAGGACTGCATCCTTTCTGCTGTGTTATACTCCCAGCCGATATCCGGGAAATTGAAGTGTCCCATGAGGACTAGAGGTAGTGATCTTGAGACTACTCTCAGTTGTTTGTGGAAGAGCTCATCAATTGCTTCTTCTTGGCTGGGTGGTCTACAGCAGACTCCCATCACAATATCTGCCTGCCCATGGGCTCCTCTGATTTTTACCCACAGGCACTCAGTCCCTTCCTGACCATAACCCAGCTCAAGGGTATCAAAGCCCTCTCTAACATAGAGGGCTACCCTGCCTCCTCTTCTGCCCTTCCTGTCCTTCCTGAAGAGTTTATACCTCACCATGGGTACACTGCAGTTATATGAGTCATCCCACCACATCTCTGCAATGACAACGACATCATAGTCTCCTTGCCCTACCACAGCTTCCAACTCTTCCTTCTTATTTCCCATGCTGCGTGCATTGGTGTAAATGCACTTCAGCTGGGCTGCAGAACCTACAGCCCTCATAATAAGGGTTTCTTCCTAAGTGAGTGGTCCTTGGGTTAACTATGGCCACAGTGCCAGTTTCATGCTTACTATCCCCAGGTGCACTTGCACCCTCATGCTTAGTGGTGATATACTGGCGGTCCTCACCAGCACACCACCCCTTTGACACTGAAGTCCCATCTCCAACCACACTCCCATCTGGCCTGGCCTCCATCCACTCCCCCATCACATCTAGTTTAAAGCTCGATTTATGAGCTTAACTAGATATTTAGAGAGGGCTTTAGTACCCTTAGGAGGCAGGCGTGTCCCATCCCTAGTAAGAAAGCCTGGGGGTGTGTGGGCCTCCCCATGATCAAAGAACCCAAAGCCCCTCTTTCACACTAGTCCCTGAGCCAGTCATTAATCAATTTCTTCTTCCTCACTTCTTGCTCCTCATTCCTCAGTATTGGAATGGAGCTAACTACTACGTAAGGTTAAATCTTGTTCATGTCCATACAGCCTGTAGGTTGCTCTGGCACAACTATCTCTATGTAGGAAATTACACCCCCAGGAGAGCTTCACACAGAGGCAGACACAAACTAGACCCATGAACAGAGTGCTCCCATTAACTACCAGCCAAGACCAGACATAATAAGGGATCAGGACACACCCCCCACGTCTACCTTTGTTATCAAAAATATCTTATCTGTGACTCAAACCAAAAGGGCTTTAAAAATAACACTTTATTGTTTTTGTTTGTTGCTTATCTCCAGAGACATTTCTATTTTCATTCTCTCTGAGCAAGAAATCAGCTTTTACTGTTTAGTCCCTGAATAAAATATTTGAGTGCTGTACTGAGCTCGGCTACAAACATTGCAGGGTAATGTTTTTCAAGCCAGATGTGAAGCTGTTCTTCTTTCCCCTTATACTCTTCAAATTAAACTTAATAGAACATTGGTGTGTTCTCTCATTTCACACTAAGCATATGCAACAACACATCTTTAAGGTAAAATCCTCTGAAAGAAGAACTGAATAGATATCTCTTGAGGATGCCATTCTGCTGTCTCTAGAACAGCAGCAGGTGCGACAAATGTAAGAGTTCCTCAGCAAGTCTCAGCTAGAATAGCCTCAGTGGATAGATTCTCATACTCTGTGTTCTGCAAGTAGTTGTTCAGCTCCGCATGGGAATTTTACACTGCTTTCTTTAGGCATTCAGCTGCAGTGCAGTTTTGAGGAGAACAGTTAGCTACATCATGTTTTCCATACATGTGACATTACTTCTTTGTTGCTTCCACTCAAATGACCCATTCTGTTGCAGGTAACCAGAATTTCTGTAAGGGTTTTCCAGTTTTCAAAATCAGGCAGTGTTGTGAATCACTAGGTGGATCTAGCAAATACAGTAGCAGTCTTCACTTCACAGAACAGAATCACAGAACAACCAGGTTGGAAGGGACCCATCGGATCTTCTAGTCCAACCATTCCTATCTAACACTAAACCAAGTCCCTCAAGACCTCATCCACCCGTGCCTTAAACACCTCCAGGGAAGGTGACTCAACCACCTCCCTGGGCAGCCTATTCCAATGCCCAATCACCCTCTGCGTGAAAAACCTCCTAATCTCCAGCCTAAATCTCCCCTGGCGGAGCTTGAGGCCGTTCCCTCTTGTCCTGTCCCCTGTCACTTGGGAGAAGAGGCCAGCTCCCTCCTCAATACAACCTCCTTTCAGGTAGTTGTAGAGGGTAATGAGGTCTCCTCTCAGCCTCCTCTTCTCCAGGCTAAACAACCCCAGCTCTCTCAGCCGCTCCTCATAGGAGCTGTTCTCCAGCCCCTTCACCAGCCTCGTTGCTCTTCTCTGGACTTGCTCCAGAGCCTCAACATCCTTCTTGTGGTGAGGGGCCCAGAACTGGACACAGTATTTGAGGAGCGGCCTCACCAGTGCTGAGTACAGAGGGAGAATCACCTCCCTGGACCTGCTGGTCACACCGTTTCTGATACAAGCCAGGATGCCATTGGCCTTCTTGGCCACCTGGGCACACTACTGGCTCATGTTCAGTCGGCTGTCGACCAACACCCCCAGGTCCCTCTCCTCCTGGCAGTTTTCCAGCCAGGCTTCTCCCAGTCTGTAGTTCTTGTGCAATCTAGAAGCCCCTAGAATAGAATCATACAGTATTTCTGTTGGAAAAGACCTTTAAGATCACTGTTAAATTAACACTATCAAGTCCACCACTAAGCCATGTCCCTTAGCCCCAAATTTACATGTCTTCTAAATCCCTCCAAGGATGGTGACTCAAACACTTCCCTGGGCAGTCTCTCCCCATGCTTAACAACACTGTTGGTGAAGAAATTGTTCATAATACCCAATCTAAACCTCCTCTGATGCAACTTCAGGACATTTCCTTTTGTCCTATTGCTTGTCACTTGGCAGGAGAGACCAACACCCATCTATCTACAACCTTCCTTCAGGTAGTTGTAGGCAGTAATAAGGTCTCCCCTCAGCCTCCTTTTCTCCAGACTAAACAATCCTAGTTCTCTCAGCCATTCCTTAGAGGACTTGTTCTCTAGACCCTTCACTGGCTTTGTTGTCCTTCTCCAGACACACTCCATCACCTTAACGTCCTTCTTGTATTGAGGGGGAAAAACTGAACACAGTATTTGAGATGCAGCCTCAGCAGTGCCAAATACAGGTTGATGGTCACTTCCCTAGTCCTGCTGGCCACATAGTTTCTGATACATGAAGTTAATCTTTTTTTTTTTTTTTTTTCTAATGAAATAAGGCTTAGTATTAGATTGGTGCAAAATGGTAGGGAACATGATGAGGTATGGTGATGGGGAACATACTCTACTTTTAGTTGTTTCTGAGCTCAGGAGAGGACTAGAAGAAGGATGATGGGGGATTCCCCTTTCTGATGTACTGGATACCTCTCAGTCAGTAGTGATGCAGAATATGTGTCTTTAGGCCTAAGTATGATTAACTCTACATTAAAGCAAGTTGCAGCTTTTGTCTCAACATTCAGTAGAAAGGAAAGGTGAGTTCAACAAAGGAAGCTTGTTTATGTCATATGAATACTGCAAGGATGTACCTGTCACGAGCTTGCACACTGAAGGTTTGATATATACCTACAGATATGGTTATCTGGGAAAACATGAAAGCAAAATATAGATAGCTGTGTTTGTCTTGTCTTTCCAGCTCTAGATTCTAACTTCTTTCCATAATATTCCTAATCTTCTATACTCCTGTCCTCGGGGCTCACATTGTTTCCTTGCTTGGGGAGTGTTCATAACTGCTTTTAAATATGGTCTTGGCAGCTCTAGAGAAACTGTTTAGTGATAATTGCCCCATGTTGATACTTACAGAGAAATTGGGTGTGTTTCAGATATCACTTTGCAAAAATTCAGCTTGTGGCTGACTTTATCTTTCTAAATACATTTTGACTTCATTACTAGAACAGTGTCTTTCTTCCCCTCTGCTATGAAGGTCTGAGTGTCTGGGCAGCTGACTGGCTGTCTGTGCATTTTGTCTGAAAATAGTGGCATTTTGAAGTTATTGTTTTCAACACTGAAGGTATTTTTAAATGAAGGGGCTCAGATAAATCCATAACAGAACTACAGAAATAGGGGGGGCCTCTTATTTCAACAGCTGAGGATCTTTTCTCTACATTAATGTGTGGGCTGGTGGCCAATAAGCCATCCCTAGCAGAAGGCACCTCCAGAGGGGCAGAAGATGCCCAGGGCTACACTTACCCCCTTGCAGCACCTGGAAGCACTGCCAGGGAGGATCATCCACCCACCACAGCTCTCTGCCAGGGCTCAAAGCAGAGTCCTGCTTAAATTTGGACAGGAGCCTCATGGGTGTCTGCACCCTGGTTCTTCCTCCTCAGGAACGATATCAGTACTGGCTGGAATCGTAGAATCATAGAATAGTTTGGATGGAAGGGACCCTAAAGATCATCTGGTTCCAACCCCACTGCGATGGACAGGGACACACCCCACAAGATCAGGCTACCCAAGGTCCCATCCAACCTGGCCTTGAACACCTCCAGGGATGGGGCAGCCACAGCTTCCCTGGGCAACCTGGGCCAGTGCCTCACCACTCTCATTGTGAAGAAGTTCCTCCTTCTGTATAGTCTAAATCTGTCCCTCTCCAATTTATAGCCATCCCGCCTTGTCCTATCACCACAAGCCTTTGTAAAAAGTACTTCCCCAGCTTTCCTATACCCCAATTCATATACTGGAAGGTACTGGAAGGTCGCTATAAGGTCTTCTCGGAGCCTTCACTTCTCCAGGCTGAACAAACCCAACTCTCTCAGCCCATCCTCATATGGGAGGTGCTCCAGCCCTCAGATCATCTTTATAGCCCTCATCTGTACCCATTTCAACAGCTCCATATCCTTCTTATGGTGAGGATAACCAAAGGCTTGTTTCAGGTGCAGTGACTTGAGGAGAAGGAGTGATTGTTGATGATTGAACAGGAGCAGTAACTGGGGTTGGTCTTGGACCTCAGGAAAAAGAATAAGTTGACATCAGGGATAGCATTGCTAACAAGGGTGAGAGATGCTGGGACATGGTGTGAGCTTGAGGCAGCAATCAGAGTTGGCTGTGAAAGACATGATGAGAATTTTAAGCTTTATGCTTTAAAGTTCAAGCTTCCTCCCTTCCCCTCACTCACTCCCACCCCCACCCTTATCATTCCCCTAACAACGTTTCTCTGAGAGTGTGCTCTATTTTAAGTGGAAGTACTGACAGATATCACTTCAGGCAAAATCTAACCCTCACAGGTGAGATTTTACATCAATGATTTCTGCACTTGAACTTGTACAGATTAGTGATTATTCCAGTTCTTACCTAAATGTGCTGTGGTTACTTCTACTAGAATAGCCTTTAAAAATAGCAGGATTTAAAATTGGATCTAGTAGCTGCTTTTATTATGCTTCTTTTGAAGGAGATATTTTCATATGTGTGTGTCTTTTATTTGCAAATGATGAGAAGTTTTTTGAAGTGTGAAATCCAATCTAAATTTAATATTGCTTTTTTTTGCAGCTCAAAACATGAGGAAATGTATATTTATTGGGCAATCTTACCTGCTTTCTGCTAGGCTGTGATTGATAATTTCTGCCTGATGCCAACAGAAAAGTCTTGTGATTATAATGTCAGTTTGCCTGTGAAAGCAGATCTAGCTTCACCACTCAAGACAGAACGAGGGTGGCCATGTGTCACTCTTGACATTTTCTTAGTATTGCCGCCTCACTAGCTCACCTATCAAGCATGGTGAATTGCATTTCTTCTCATTGATTACTAGCTTTCTTGTTCAGCTGAAAGCATTGCCAGATATTCCCTGACATGATGTAAAATCAGTTGAACGCTTTGGCAGATGCTTGTGTTAAGAAACCATATTTTTAAAGTGCCATTACATGGATGTTATTAATGTTGATTTTTTTCATCTAATCCTTAGACTGGCAATATTGGTATTTTATTATGTATGTATACATCAAAGTCAACGTATCTCTACAACAATATTCCTCCATATTGTTATGATATGCAGTTTTGAATGGAGTATTCCTAAATGATATTGAAAAGGGCTGGTTTAGCAAATGATTTTATTTATTATTGTCACAAATCTTTAAAATCCACAGGCAAGGCTTTTTGGGCATTGGTATTATGATTTTGAACACCTTTCCTGACCGAATTTTAGAAATCATGGCTTGTCCTTGAATACCCTGAGGGATACGTATTTTCCTGACAAAGATGGCACTGCTATTATTCACTCATATAGTTCCAGTAATGTTCAGGGGCTGTAATGGTCTCGTAGTGATCCATGTTATTAGGTTGCAGTGGTTTGACAACCGTTTATGAAATGCCACTTATTATATCAAGAAGGGCAAGCAAATAGACCTGTCCTGTCAGCCTCAGCACCAGCACACATGACTCTTTCCTAGAACACCTGAGGCATGAAAACCATTAAGGCTATTTCTGAATCGTCTCTCTTTTACAGGAAAATAGAAAAACAAACCCCCAGATATTTATGGAAAAATAAATTGGGTGCTGTTAGGGTCCAAAACATTTTGCTAAGACGACGAGGCCGAGCTGCTAGCAACAAAGATGTTTATTACAATTTGTAAAAATAAATGCGCATAAAAATTCATAGCTGATCGACCAGCGGTCGCCCCATTCCCAATTTGGAATGACCCCGAAATGAGAATTTGAAGGTTTCTTATAGAGGCCAGGCTTTCAGTTAAACAAAGACTTCAAAGACATGCAATTAATACAGGAATTTTACAAGCCAGATAGTAACATCGTGGTGTTAGCTCATATCTTTGGAGAAGGATTTATGGTCATCCTGAGGGGAGATGTCTCTCAAAACTCTCCTTCTTCTTCCCTCCCAGAGTCTGGGGCAGACAGGCCTTATCTCCAGTCCATACCAGGCCAGCAGCCCATCTTTGAAAAATAAACAAAAAGCACTCTAACAGAAGAATCCTGTCTCTCCTTGAAAATTAGCAAGAAATAAAAAACGTCCTGACAGAAAAAGTTCCTATCAGGCGCCCATTCATCTGTGCATGGCGATTCTTCATGGGACTCAGTTGGTGAGGGACACCTGTGTGGCCAGACCAGAAATTGCCTGTGTCCACAGCTTTTGGGCAGGGGACAGTGGAGACAATTTTCTCCTGCAAACGCTAGGCTCTGCCAAAGAAAGAAGCTGGTTGGGCCCTTGTAATTTTTTGGAGCGTGCACAGGGGGATTTAAGTAGGAAAGGGCCGGGTGCCCTCTCTCGGCCATACTCACAATAACAACCAACACCAGGAGTTCAAAACAGCGTCTGGGGAGGAAGCAACGTGGCTGCTTCAGTAATGGGAGAGAGGCTTCAAGATTTGTGACCAAACTAAGAGAAATGTTTATTTAAATGCAGGACCAGGAACTGAAGATCCTAACCTAAACCCAAGTGCCTCTCCAGCTTTAGGTGAGAGCTAACCTCCTGGTCTATGTTGGTCTATCTCAACAATAGGACGAATGTACTGTTCCTTAGTTGCTGGTAACACTTAAAGAGCCAGAGTTTCTTAGCCTGATCTTATTATGGACTTTCCTGTTTGTCTTATCTCATTCATCACAGCAGTCTTTTTTCATGTGGTTTACATTTTGATGAAAAATTGCAACTATAATTATTTCAGCAGGGGTTGCATTTGAGTGGCAGCTATAGGGTTGAGGCATGCATTTGCCAGCATGACAATGGCAGCACTTTTATATGGTTTATTGGAGACTTCCATAAAATTTCTAAGGTAACTTACTTTATCAGCAACCCAAAGATATGAATGAAAACAGGGTGACTAAGTAAAAGGAACATTTGATCAGCTCTCTATTGTCAGATACGAATGCCTATGTTAAGTAGCAAATTGAACGTTTAGTGAAGGAGACTTCACCTACAGCAAGTCATAGTCATCCTAATAAAAGAAAGCATTCTGCAAAGGATTGAAATTATATTTATGTGCCTGAAAGAAAAATGGAATAACAATCTTTTTATTTATGCTGAGGACCAAGGTAGCTATTGACTGTAATGGAGTTCAGGTATGTTACACCTGCTGAGCACCCAGCCCTCTCCATTTTCTGAGCTAGATTTCTTAGCAATTTACTGATGAGTACAAGGGAACACAGATTAAAGCAAAACTGGATCTAAGCACTGAAGCTGGACCCTGCTTCTGTTCTAGGCAGCTTCCATGGGTAAGAAGACAAGCTTGTTAAGTAGCAAAAACAATTTTAGGAACTGAATATGTGCACTCTATTTCCAGCTCTTATATGGGCTTGCTAAACTTCTTAACTAACACAGTTGCTGTCTGAAAATTACCAACTTTCACAAGCATGTCTTTAGAAAGGCAGTGTTTTATGAAGCACCTTTAAATGCCTAGTGGAAAGACTCTATTTGAAGTTTTGTTACTGATTTTCTGTGTGGCATTGCTAAAAGTAGAGTTGTTGCCATTACAGGACAGACAGCTCTAACTGGTGGGATGATGCTTGCACCTGTGTGCCTATGTCCCACATTAAAACTTTCACCTTAGGTAAAACTCTTTAATGCCTGGAGTTAGGGATGGACCTAAGCACTCGAGTACACATGAGTCTTTTGAAGAAGTGCACAACTTTGGGTGATTTTCTGTAGACTGAGAATGCAGGATTCAGAACAGCTTCAAGCTCAACTGAATGATCAGAAGGCAGACAATGAACTCCTAGTTTGAGGGAGGCATGTGAAAGAGGACAGAGGAGAAAGAGCAGATACAGTGACAAAAGGGAAGCTCACAGCTGAAATATCTGAAGGGTCCAGGGAAGAATCACAACCAGTTGCAATGTTTCAGTTTTAACATGAGAACCATTGATATCCTTTGTGTTGTAAGAGGCTTATCAGATCTTGTTGCAAACCAATGCTTGTTCCTACTAATTAAAATCAGAATGCATTCAATACTGAAATGCAAAATACTCGTATAATTTTCTTGTGTTCTTCTACTTGAGCTGGCAAGTCAAAACAACCCTACATGAAATGGGACTGTAATGTGCTTTGACAGCCTACGTACAGTGTTCGTTGATCAGAAAAACCTTTCCTGATATGTGTGTTAAAAAGCCATTCCTAAAAGTCTTAGTACCCGGGACAGACTGTGCAGACTGCCTACCTAGGCTACCTGCTGTCATATTGTATGGAGCTGTTTTAGCTTATAAAGAGTGGGGTGGACAATGTTATATTTTCATCTGTTTTTATTATTAATTAACAAAAGCAGGAACAACATTTGAAGAACAATCCCATGTGTCCAAAGGCAGGTGCTTTTGAGGCACACAGAGTTGACATGCCTTGAGGCTGTACCTCATTAGTTTGCTTATGTTGCATATCTGTGTATCTCTAGGAGTGGGAGTAGGTGTTTTACATACAAATTAAAGATGTGGGTGAAGGAGGGAAGAGGCTTGAATTATTCACTTCCTTGCCCTGTAGCTTGTGTAATCATGCATGCCATGGCAAAGTGAATGTAAAATAGCATAAGCAAGGTTTGGAGCTGGTATAGCACAGCCCTGTTGAAGTTGACAAACGTCCTGGACAGATTCTGTGAGGTGTTAGGCCTGCTTTATATTCACTGCTGTGAATGGCTGTAAAGAAGAACCAGGTCTGAGGTCCTAGGCCTAGTTTATTCATACTAAATAGCCATAGGAAAGCAGAGTGGAATGACCTGAATGTAAAGGTCTTCAAATATTATTTTGAGATGTACAGATTTCTAGGTATATGTACAGGTAATTGGACTCCACTGAAGCAGATAGAAGTCAGCTGACTGCTCTTAGAGAGGATGGAAAATGGGGGGCACAGAAGAATTCCTATTCCAAGCTGTTAAATGACTTCAGTTTTTGATATTTCATAAGAAACCTAGACAGGGAATAAAACTTTTAGTCTATGTGACAGTGGCATGAATTAGTACACAATGCAAATGCAAGAAAAATACCACATGAGAAACCAAACGCTGTTTCTGAGTAATTAATTACTCAGCACTGGTAAAGCAATGTAACCATTTATTAAAATAGACAAGGTTTTGTGTGTGATTCACAGCTGAATTGCTTGCTAATTAAGAAGGAGCTAATACTCATTTAGAGAATAGTCTTGTCAATAATTGTGGACAAAAGGAAGAAAAATTTCGTTAACTGGAAAGAAGTGGAATGGATGACTTCTGGGTATTGAAATTTGAAAAAAAATCCCGAGCTTGAGACATATTTTTACTAAATGGTACCACACTTTTCCTGTTGAGTGATTTTGTTCTATTAGATATGTGCCAGGACACTTTTCTCTCATCAATCATCATTATCACCGGTTATGATTTTATTGTGTATTTGGTAATATGCTCAAGGGAATACTTAAATATACAGTGAAGGAGTAAAGAGGATGTGAACAAAAATTTTATTGCGTTATATTGTTTGTTTACCTAGAGAAAGAAATTTCTGACAATTTTCAAAGGGCTGTATATATCTTATTGCTGAAATGTCAGTGAGGGATAGTTCAAGCCCCACATGTGGTTTGGGCTACATCCAGTAAAGAACTTGGGTCTCACAGAACACAGCTAATGAGGTAAACGTCTTGCAGAGCAAGATTCAGAGTAGTTTTCCTGGAGAGATATGGTAATACAAAATAAAATACAGAAACTGGATCTGCCAGTAGTAAGTGCAGGAACATTCTGAAATCCATACTAATTTCTAGCACTGATGGGGGCTCCATTCTCATAGGCTTCATAGGACAGGACCTTGCTTTTGTTCTTTCAAAAAAACACCAAGCAGTATTGGCTTTTCCATTTACATGACTAAAAGTGGTGTCCAAAACCTAATCAGTATTGGCTTTGCCATTTACATGACCAACAACAATGTCCCTGCTACCAACAATTTAAGGGATTACTTATCTAGAGGTTATGGCATTTACCTGGAAAGTGGGAGACTGAGATTTGCCCTTCTGAGCTTTCCAAAACCTTCTATTTCAAACTTTTGTCTTAGGCACAAAATCTCTAATATTTGCAAGAAATGTATCTGAGTTCTTCAGGTCAAACAGATAAATTGCACGGTGTGAACCAGGTAGCACCTTGGTCACAGGCATCAGACAGAAACCTATGTAGTTCTTTCCTTGACACTTCTGCAGTCTTGTCTGGCAAAGCTTCCTCTTTTTTCTATACCAGGAAATTTTACATGTCTTTTCTAATGACCCCAGGGGTAATCTTTTGCATATCTAATCTTAGAGATCACTATTGTAAACTTAAACTTCTGAATGAATCACTGAGATTTTCTTTATAGTCGATGTAGAGGAACAGGACTCTCTTGAGTGAAGTCTTATTGTACTGTAAAGCAGATGTGCAAAATGAGTTGGTTGAATCCTGCCTAAAAATATTTATTTTTCTCCTCTAGGGAACTTAAGGCGATGAGCTCAAGATACAGTTCTAGAGAGAGGGATACATATCACTGCTGACTGCATAAGATGAATCCCTCTTTTAGAGTTCAAGGTCTTGCAAAATAGACGGTCTGAGGAGGAGTTAATACAGGGTGAGAAATGGACACATCCCTATCTCCTGCAGCCTCTCTGTTGCAGGCGTCTTCTTTCAGATTTACTGGAATTACACGTAGTTGTAATCAGTTGTCTTGTTGTTCTAATCAGAAAATTGGTTGTGTTTTGTTACTGACCCTTTTACAAGGATGATCTGGAATCTTGCATGTCTTCTGTTGTTTTGCTTTTCTAAAAGGCCTCAACAAAGAGCAGAGATTATTGTAACTCACTTTGAGTAAGAGCAGCTTTTCCGGGAAGATTTTGTATATTTTAGTTATTCCCCTTTTCTGAAATTCATTGTCATGTTGTTTGTGTTTGGAACAGTTTTCCTCTTGAAAACATTGAGCATTGTGTAATCATGGAGAAATTTGTATTCACGTGGTGCTCTCCATCTTTTCTTCTTCTCTGCATCTGTATTCAATCTGCATTCAGAATGTTCTGGGTTTAGGGACTTGTTCCTTGTGGACCTAGTGAACCCATGGTTCATTGGCTGTGACATTGATCAGTGAGGTATGACCTGTTACAAGTGTAATTACCAGTTAACGTGGCTCTAAAACGTATTTTAACTCATAGTTTTTGTTTTCAGCATTCTTAATAGTCAAATACAATGAAACATTGCAAGATGCTCGATATCTTGAAAACTCATAAAATAAATCCCAGATGGAAAGAAGTAAACTAGTTACTGAAAAGTTGTGGCAAAAAGGATATCTAATCAAGTTTTACTTCAAATACTGGAGGATGCTGACTGTATCATCAACAAGCTAATAGAGAGATTTCAGCCCTGAATACCTATTAATACATAGTTTTATCTTGTTTTTCTTAAGGCCTAGGTCAATTTTCAGGATTGAAACTGTTCTTTATTCAGATGGTTCTGCCAAGAAAACCTCAGACAAATCCAAAAAAACTTGTGTGCTCAATCCAGTCCTTACAATGTAGTTCTAATGAACAGAATGTGAACCAAAACCCAGCATGTGCTGTTATAAGTTGGACTCTTTGGAAAATTAATATGTATGTCACAATTTTAATTTTCAGGTTCTTTCTGATGAACACTTATGTCATTGCCTATTGCCCTTCGGGAACCAGTCAACAATCACTATGTAACGTAGTGCATTACTAAGTAGACCTAACGTATAACAATCTATAGTTAATGCATGGATAGCCCATTGGTGAGAAGTCAGTATTTACCAAGCTTATTCCAATACTCATTTGTTTGGGTTTTGTGTGCAGTGCCCAAGCTCCCAAGCTAGGACATGTAATTTTCCCCTAACTGTTTATTTTGCAACTTGATGCTAAATCAGGAGGGAGTGGCCTGTTTTGGCAAGGACTGCAAACATTTCTAAATCAAGAGGTGCAGTCTGCTATTCTGTGACTGTAATAAATGATTTTTGACTACTGGTGCTTATGAATATGAAGGCTCAGCTGATGACCATAGATTGAGGACGAAGTATCTAATTTGCTCAAGGGGCTTAACATTGACATCCTGAAAAGACAGTCCTTAGAATCAATTCAGCTGCCCATTCACCTCTGGACCATCTATTGCTATTTTTTATGATTTCAAAACCCTGTCTGTTTAAGTGTATTAAGTTTTTTTTTTCTCCTTAACGGTACAGAGGATTTATGTAAACATTGTTGTGACATTCAAGATCTTGCCAAGGAAAATGTGTTATCCAAAGACAGGAAAAGCTGAATTGGTGATTTAATGATTCTTCATAATGGTGAAGATTATCAGGAATAGGTTTACCAAGACTATGACGACACAGACCAAGTTCATAGACAGTCCACTGTGTTAGACAACCTATAATTCTGGTCTTTCTTCTCTTCCTATAGTTGATCACATTTATGTTAGATTTGGAAGTTCTTTAGATCTTGTTAAGTGTCTATATAGAGACTATTGGACCTTAGAAGTCTGTGACTTCACATATTCTGAAATTTACTTTGAATCAGGGACATGAACAATCATCAAGGTTAGAACACAATTAGAACTTATTAAGGGTTTGAGGTTCACCTGGTCCCTGCCTTAACCTTTGCCTCTCATCAGGTTCATCAGCGCTTTTAGGAAGTAGAGCAGTATTTTGATGAAAAGCAAGCCAGATCTGCAGGATGATTCTGAACTTTGATCTTACTTTGTTTTGCAACCTAGAACTTTTCTTAAAGCAGAGTACAGTTCTGTGTAAGAGAAAAATATGTGGTTTAAAGCAGAACATCTAGAGAGGAAAAATAGTATTTCATTTAATTCCCCCAAGCTTTAATTGCTTCTGGAACCTGATGAACTTTTCAGTAGCAGGGAAGCAAGAGGTCCATGTTAAACTGGGAATGACAAGGGAAACTGGGAAAACAAGGTCCTTTTGAAGGACCTTGCAGCTTTTACTTACATTCTGGTTTGGCCCTCTTCGTGAGATGGTAACGGCTCTGAAAGACATGAATGCTTTCATTTTTGTTACCAAGCAAATTTCCTTCTCTTTCATTGCTGAGTTAAAAATAAAGGCAAGGAAAACTAGACAAGCAGTTCTCTTTTTCTCCTAAATCAATTTGATGTTTTACTGATCCAAACAATCTTATTTCCCAGCTTTGCCTGACTGCTGGGTAGGCTGGTAAAGAGATGAAAGATGCTTAAAAATTTTTTATGCAGAGTGAGACTCAAGTAGAAAATACTGAAAATGTCTCTTATACTGTTTCTTCTTGGGTTAATGAACAATTCTCTGTTCAGTCAAGGTATTTGTACAACTGTTCAATGATGCTCTTTCTTAGAGGCCATTTACCCACAGTATAGAGACCCTCTGACAGCGTCACCTCACTCTGTTTTCATGTTCATTGTAACAACATCACCATCATCTTGTATCTTATTGCGGTTCAAATCTCCATGTGGAACACCCCATAACTACCTAGCTCTTGCTTTTATGCCTTAGGCTGTGCCTGTTCCACATAGCTCCTCCATACTATTTTATTCCTAGCTCTTTTTCTTTTATTTTCTGGTTGTTCACAGCCCTTTGCCTCCTTTCTAGGCTGCACCTGGTCTGACGTGTTGTGATGTTAACAAGTGGGCCCTCAACACTGTCTTTCTATGCTGGCACCAACAGCCGATATTGGACTTTAGATTTCATAGAATCATAGAATCATAGAATCACCAGGTTGGAAGAGACCCATCGGATCATCGAGTCCAACCATTCCTATCAAACACTAAACCATGTCCCTCAGCACCTCATCTACCTGTGCCTTAAACACCTCCAGGGAAGGTGAATCAACCACCTCCCTGGGAAGCCTATTCCAATGCCCAATGACCCTTTCCGTGAAAAACCTCCTCCTAATCTCCAGCCTAAATCTCCTCTGGCAGAACTTGAGGCCATTCCCTCTTGTCCTGTCCCCTGTCCCTTGGGAGAAGAGGCCAGCTCCCTCCTCTCTACAACCTCCTTTCAGGTAGTTGTAGAGAAGTAATGAGGTCTCCTCTCAACCTCCTTTTCCCTGAACTCCTGCTTCCCTTCTGCATCTTATTGCTGTGCATCGACTTGTCCAGCTTGGAGCCCGACAGCCCTGGGCACGCAGAGCAGCCCCACGCACGCCGTCCCCTGGGCTGCCCAGGGCTCCCAGACACGCACGTTTGTTTCACCCACTTGTAATAATTTTCAAGTCCAACTCAATGGCAGAGGCCAAACTCTACCAGTGCAGAAGCAGGAGTTACTAAGCCGTCTCATGTACTGGATGCTTACTGGATGAAATATTCACCTTTACTGTCATGGACAAGAGCAGAAGGCAGTCTGGCACTGAATCTACCTATTAAATATTTATGCTCTACCCATTACAATAAATGAATAGTTAGAGAATGCTGGAACTCTGGTAATACTATCATTGCAATAACAGGCAGAAGTGGTAGTTGGCATTGTTTGGAAACAAACAATGGGCTCCTGTACTCAGAAGAGACAGCTGTTCTCAGGTCACAACCAGACACTGCTGATATGAAACTGCTGAAATAATAACTCTAAGATGCTAAAGAACTACAGACACAGGGATATGCAACTAGGAAAAAACTGCCCTCAAACTACATTAGAAACTGCCAGGGCACCTAGAAATCTTGGGACTGTGTTTAGAGCCCTACATGTAATAAAATGGCGTGGTTTGAATTCTTTTTTTAATGTGTAAGATGTCAATCAGCGGAACACTATAGCAGCATGGACACCAATGGACAAGAAGACAATAGAGGTGACAAAGTTGCCAAAAGCCATTGCCTTAGTGATTAAAAGAAAATCTGAAAGCTGTCTGGTGATCTAGATAGTTGATTATAGTGTCCTAGAGGAAAAGTGAAACGCCAAAAATACCTGGTGAGTTTCTGCTTTTGGGAGCTGGCTCCATCCCTTGCAGAGCTTTTTTTCCCCTGTGTGCAGTGTCACCATGGAAAGAAAGCAAGAGTTGGGCACCTCATGTCACTCCACTACATTTGATGCAGGTCTAAGAGTGGATCATGTCTGATACTCAACTGCTTCTCTGCCCTGCTCCTCCTCTTGCTGCCAGATGGAGCGTTTTTCTCTCATGAAAGCCACTGATCATCCTCCGTCAATTTGATGTCCTTCAGGAAAAGGATGAACTTCAGTCTTCTTGTCTAAGAAACCTCTTCATTTTCTACACCAAGTGCAGGAGGGCAGAAAAGTTCAGAAAAGACCTCTTCCACATTTCTTTTGCAAAGGCAGCTAACAGACAGTACCCTCAATCACAACCTTTTAGAAAGAGATGTCCAAAGCATAATCTACAGGCTGAAATTATTAAACTCTTACTCGCACACAGTTTGCAAAGTCTTCGTTCAGTTGTTTTTGCTCTGCTGGTTGTTTTCATTCTTCATAGCAGCATGTAATTAAAATATTCATACACAGATTGCAGCCCATTTAGGGCTGAATCCTGTTAGATGCTGAGCACGATTTGGATAGTGCTGAGAGACTTCAGCTGCCAAGGAAGTGAGAGAAGACTCAGAGTAGTCTGAATTGCCCAGCATATGGCAGAGTGCCTTAATGTTGATTTGTTCTTATGTCAGGCTAAAACTGGCAAGGAACAGGGAAGCAGTTTAGGGCTCAATTAGCAAACACTCTTTAAAAAATGTATTTCACTTGCTGCCTTAGGCTTTGCCTTAGGGCTAGCCCTGTTCACAGAGCTAAGACTAAAAGAGCAAAACTGCTTATGAACATAACACCCTGTAAACAGTCATCCCCTCTATAATATGGCCAAGTCAAAACATCCCAATGCCACAGACACCTCTGGAAATGGGTTCAATCAGGCATTCAGTGGAATATCTAAGATCAATTTTCAAATTTATTTTTTTAAGTTTTTGTAGTGTTTGAAGCAGAGTAAAGTAAAATGATATCATTTGGATATAGACATAAAATAGACTAGGCTGATGGAGTCATATGCCTCCTGTCTGGGGCACAAGGAGACCATTCCTTTGTCCTAGGCATGGAGAATATTGATGCAGAGATCAAAGCTCTCATGCTCTTGGAATGTACATTAGGTACATCTGTTAATTATGACAGTGGCCACTTCTTTCATGTTAGACTTCCAGAGGGCTTACCCTATCTGTGGATAGGTTTGACTAACTTGTGTATTCTCAACAAAAGTTATGTTATTATAAAGAGGACTGTTTTTCAAGAAGTGTTTTTAGAGAAGCAGTAAAAGTGACCGTGACCATGGTCGTATTATTCACCTTCTAAGATTAGCTAATGCCTGGAGGAAGGCTGCCCTACTACTCCTCTCTCTATCTGCAAATCATCTAAGGAGACTACAGAATTGAGACCCTTCAATACATTACAATCCTTATACATGCTTAATGTAATCAACTGCTATATTACCCTTGGTTGAATTTTCTGAGGTCTTTGCGCAGAAGTTAAAGCTAAATAAAAGAAGGGCAAGACAAACATTAATCTGCTTTGTCTTGCTATGTTTATTTCTGGTTTTCGGACTTTATAAGATCTTTTTGCCTTTCTCTCCATTCAAGACAAGTTCAGCTAGTATCAAGAGAGAAAAAATCCTTCCAGAGCACAGTAATTCAGTGTGAATCTACATTCAGTTTGTCTATAATGGTTGCTTAAGTTATTATGACAGCACTAAAGTAGGAAATGTACTTAATGGTTTTTTGGTTTTTGAGTTTTTTGTTTTTTTCATTTCAGAGAGTAAAGAAAGACTATGTCTGAACACACCCTTTCTTTGCTCCCTTTGGAGAAAGGTAGTATAATTTTTCTGAATAAAGCTGAATCAAGGCTTCCCATCAATGTAAGTTAAACTGAATTTTGCTGCCCCAAAGATAGAGCTTGAGGTCGCTCCTGCCATGGGAATGAAAGGGATAAGCCAAGAGGATATGCAAGAAGATGTTGCACAGTGAGAGAATAAGCCCTGGGGAACCAGGTTTGCTAATTCTACTTCTGCAGGAGTAACAGGGTACAGGGCTGACCTTTGGGAAGGAGTCACACCATCTTCTTTCCTTAGCAAGAGAAGCCACAAGAGCCAGATCCACCTGAGGTTTATAAAGGCTATCACAATTTAGAGCAGCCCAACCAATCAGCCTCTAAGAAATACAATAATATTATTGCATTCCCTCTTTCTTAATGAGAGCTTGTGTGCTGAAGAAGAGAAGAGCGACGAGGCTGGTGAAGGGGCTGGAGAACAGACCCTACGAGGAACGGCTGAGAGAGCTGGAGTTGTTTAGCCTGGAGAAGAGGAGGCTGAGAGGAGACCTCATTACTCTCTACAACTACCTGAAAGGAGGTTGTAGAGAGGAGGGAGCTGGCCTCTTCTCCCAAGTGACAGGGGACAAGACGAGAGGGAATGGCCTCAAGCTCCGCCAGGGGAGATTTAGGCTGGAGATTAGGAGGAGGTTTTTCACACAGAGGGTCATTGGGCATTGGAATAGGCTGCCCGGGGAGGTGGTTGATTCACCTTCCCTGGAGGTGTTTAAGGCACGGGTGGATGAGGTCTTGAGGGACTTGGTTTAGTGTTAGATAGGAATGGTTGGACTTGATGATCCGATGGGTCCCTTCCAACCTGGTTGTTCTGTGATTCTGTGATTCTGTGAAATTGTCTAACAATTTCCTCTTGCAGTGCCTGGTAGACTTGAATTCAAGTGAGATCTCTCAGTATTATGTCCATCATAATTATCTCTTCATGTTGCATCAGCAGAAGCAACTCTTCTAAATTAGTGCAGAACTTTCAAACACTCATTTTATGCAACCCTTTGAGTCACAGACTGACTACCTTATATTTTGCTTATTGTGCAGTCACATTGCATATCTTTATCTCTGAAGCCTTTTTCAGCATCTGCTCCTTTCATTTACCTCCTTTTCTCTACCCTTCTCTTCCACTCTTCATGTCCATTTATCCCCTTCTCAAGCAAATGGTTCACAACTTTCTGTGGCATGTTCCACAACTTCCCAAATGACCACCTTTGTGCTTATATGACTGGACCTTGTAAAACTGACAAAATCCTGACTCAGTTTAGTGGAGTTGCTTTTGACATAGATTAGGGCATAACTGGTTTGTTATGGGTGTAAAGTTGCCCAAAATCACTGTAGGGTAAGGAAAGAAATGGTTACAAATGAGGTCTGCTGAGCCTCTTGGAAAACTTCTAGAAGGTTGTTTCCAGTTAAGATCAGAAATACTTCAATGACATCTCCTCTGGTACCTTGATATTTCCAAATACTGCCTCATTTTGAAAACAGGATGGCAAAGAAACTTGCAAATGGGGCTGATAAAGAGAAGAATCATTATGACATTTCAGGTCCTTAGGAAATGACAGCTGCTGAGTGAGTGTGTAAGGATGAGCTGATACTTAAAAAACCATAGTTTGTACTTATAACCTGTGATCCTTTTATACTCGTACCACAAAATTCTTGTAAATAATTTAATTTCTCCCAGTCTTGGCACCTATAACAACACAACTTCTTTACCTCACAAAACAAATTAAAAGGCCCAACTTTGTTTCTTTTGTGAAGCAGTAAAGTATCGGTTTGTTGAGAATAATTTTTTGAATTCATGGACTGACATGACTTTTTATCCTTGTCCTTTTCTTTCCCTTCTCATGGAGAATATTTACACTCCTGACCCCTCTTTCATCTGCTTCTTGTTCTAGTTGCTTGTCAATATACACAATCTCTTAGTTGGCAATATTTCATGTGGGGCCACTGCACTATCTTCAGCCTCTCAGCAATTAATATTCTGTCCTGTCATTTAAGTCCAGCCTTGTGTTCCTAATGTCACACTGGCTTTGTTCAATATGACCAGCAAGGTAGCACATGTTTCTAAGTTGAGTCCCACTGCCATTTCTAGAGGTATCTCCCATTAATCAAGAAGGCTACTTTGTCATAGTGCAGCTAATGTTATCACCAAACTTTAAGTATAAGGGTGGAATAATAATGATTCTTGTTTCACTAAATGGAGTTAACACACCTGAATAGCTTCCCCGATGGTTTATTATATTAGTCTTTCAGAACATTGACTGATTTGTTTTTATTACCAAGAAAGCTTTTGTCTTATGAAAATTACTTAGGACCACAGGTCAATGTTTTTCATGTCACATCTCCATAAGAAGTACATTGCTTCATTGTAGTTTGCATTCTGCCGCTGCGATCTGTATGTCACTTAAATTTATTTGGCATGATACCACTGCCAAGCTGCCATTAAATTGTTAAAGGATATTCAGAGAATGTTGTTGCAGTAACCTTTAGAAGACATATGGAAATGAACTATATCCGTTAATAAACTTTTCAATATGCAAATCTTCTGAAGTGTAAGGTGTGGCATAGATCACTACCCATGAGCAGAATATTTAAAGTGATGATGATCATGTTTTTTTCTGTAAGACAACTGGCACTCCAAGTTTGAATTACAGAATCCCAGAATGACAGAATCACTAGGTTGAAAAGACCCACAGGATCATCAGGTCCAATTATTCCTGTCAACCACTAAACCATACCCCTCAGCACCTCATACTCTCATCTTTTAAACACCTCCAGAGGAGGTGACTCAACCACCTCCCTGGGCAGCCTGTTCCAGTGCCCGATGACCCTTTCTGTGATTTTTTTTTTCTGATGTCTGGCCTGAACTTCCCCTGGTGGAGCTTGATGCTTTTATCCTGTCCCCTGTCACTTGGGAGAAGAGGCCAGCACCCTCCTCTCCGCAACCTCCTTTCAGGTAGTTGTAGAGAGCAATCAGGTCTCCCCTCAGTCTTCGCTTCTCTATGCTAAACAACCCGAGTTCCCTCAACCGCTCCTGAAAAGACTTGTTCTCCAGTCCTTTCACCAGCTTTGTTGCTCATCTCTGGACTCGCTCCAGAGCCTCAACATCCTACTTGTGGTGAGGGACCCTGAACTGAACACAATATTCAAGGAGCGGTCTATCTATTTAAGCTAGGAGACTAAAATGTTGAAGAACAGAAATGAAGTTCCTAGTAAGACCATACTATAGGTCTCTCTTCTGTCCATCCACAGCAATCTCCAAAAATAAAATGACCTGTCTTGCCTGCCTGTCTCAATAGTACGTAAAAACTGCATCTCATAGAAGACTAACAAACATAAGGGATACATGGAAAAATAGAACTTGTTGACTAGTTTGAGAACTCATGGCAAAAGATCCTGAGGTGTTTCAAGTCAAGCTGAACCAGTGATCCCAGGTTTGGGACATGTCACCTTCCTCTTTGTAGACAGCTGTGAGCTATCAAGATGTGGTGGTTCCCAGACATATGCTGGGAGGAAAAAATCAGACTATAGAAAGATAAACTGAAGCTGGGAAGGATTGAGCTTTCCTGCTTCAGACACTATGATCTCTAACAAGATCAATATGTTAAGGGATATTATTGTTTATAGATAAGGGCTGCTCAGACTTTCTGAAGCCAGAGTTCTTAATACTGTAATGCAAATATATGAAGGTAGCATAATGCAGTGCTGTTTCTTCAACAGCATCACTGCTTTTTTGCTTGCTAAGCTTTAAGTCTAGTTCCCAGACATGGTTTGGTGTTGTGCTGCACAAATTCTTGTGGTATCATAAAGTAGCATAGGAACATGTTGGTTTTTTTGAGGTGTCAGAAGGGAGTAGTTGTATGTGCAAAAACAGGTTTAGAGTTACAGTGGGAGCTGCACCAGCAGGTAGATGCTGACAATGTGGAATAGGGTTAAAGGTAGAGTGAGGCTGAAGGAGATGTACTGTTTAGCCAGACAAGAAGGCTTAAGTTAAAATGTTATATTTTTGAGAAGTGAATTCATAGACAACAGAAAGGAAATCCACAGGTTATGGATGACAGAATTGTTTACTGTGAAAGAAATGATGTCATCCATCAAATCTGGTGGAAACCTCCAGTTATGCAGGGATTCACCTGCCTGACCGAGGCAAGAAGCAGTACAGCCCGAACGACCTAAAAAATATGTAGAGGGCAATCAAACACAGGTTTTTTTCTAATGTACATTAAGGTAGCTAGAGGAAGCAGAAAGTTAGTGGTAAACTATTACAAAAGACCAATGAGTAATTCAAGATTTTTGTACCTTCCCAAGCATTAGATTAGCAGGAGATTTCATAGATAACACTATGAGTTCTGGCTAGGAAGGTATGCGCACATGATCTCTCCAAGTGTTAGCCTATTTTTGTTCTTTTGGATTATAGCCTAGCATGAATAGGATAAAACGGGTTACAGGAGCTCCATAATCAAGTTGAAAATATTCCAAGGATGCATCTATGGCATTACATCTTTGACAGGAAAAACTATTGAGAGACTGGAAATATATTTCAGTATCCAAAATCACATTTCTGGGAATCTATGGCTTTTCTGAAACCAATTTGCTCTATGAATCACAGGCCTAGATGTGAACAACTACAAGTATTACTTGAATTTGAGGGTAGCAACAACCTCCTGACTGTTTAAGAATTTGTAGTTTTCACATGGCTTGGGTGAAATAAAGTGCATCCTAATGCAGAAGAATGGAAATTGCTTTAAGGAGTATTCCAATGCAGTTCACTAAACATTGAGTATCATTCTACTTTTGTGAGCTTAAATCTCTACTGACGTGAATCTTTTATATCCTTCAGTGCAAGCTGTGATGCTTAGATAACTAATACAGTTAGAACACCTTTTCATTATACCTGAAAAAGTTTGTTATTGGTCATGATTTTCAAGCAACTGAGTTTCCATTTTGTGCTATCGACATTTTTTTATGTTTTAATATTGAATATATAAGTGAACTTGATTTTAACCGTCACTGGCTTAAAAACCAACCAAACAAAAAGAAGTCATTTGAAATGTGTTTTTGAGACCTGCAATATGCAATATGTATAGTAGTATGCATTGTTTCTGCACCATTTTTAGCTGTGGCTTTTATTGTAAATATATTAGGCTGGGAATTAGCACTAATGACATTACACAGGATCAGGGGATAATGACAGATAAATAAAGGGACATTGCTAAAGTCATGAAGTAAATTATAAAAAACTTTAGCTGAAACTTTTGCAGATGTGATCATTTGCCAAATTCAGCAACAGTTTATAGAAATTATGACTGTTTATAGGGAAATTATGGCATGCTTAATTGAAGTAGGACAAAACAAAAGTACTGAATATTTTATTCATTTAAAAAACGTAGTTGGGGGCATCCTGAAACTGATCATGTTTTTTAGGGCAAAGTAGGGTGAAGAAATGTGTGTTTGCTTTGCTTAGGTTTCTAGGTCAGTACCACTGTCTGATTAATTGCTTTGTGTTTGGATTGGCCTCTGAGATGTCCAGGTTACATGTCTTTTCTGCCCAAAATTGCTTCAAGACCCAACAATCTGTGTACTCCCAGTGCCAGGATGTGCTAGAGGAGTTGGTTTCCCATGCTGATGTTATTCCAGCAGACGCTGAAGACCTACCAATAACCATCCACTATGCTGGACAGGCCTCAGGCACTTGCAATCCAAACCTCACCAGCCAAGTGCTTTTCATTTTTGTCATGTTTACCAAGCTGTACATACCAGCTGTTCTATAGCCGATCGTATAGTACTCTTAATGCACAAGGAAGGTAACCTAGTTTCAGCAAGGTAAATCACCTCTAACAGTGAAATACATCACCTTTAAGACCAACTTGTTCTGTATTATTTTGGAGATGTTTGGTGTTATAGTCTGTTATAGTATTATATGTGTAATAACCAATGAATAGTTGCACTACAATAACTTTGTTCCACACTGCTTGTGTTAGGGCTATGACCTTCTGGGGACAGTGAAGTAGTCTGAGGTGTTTCTTAATAGAGATAGGCTTTTTATCTCAAATATGCTGTGAAGCTAAAAGGTTGCTCTAAGGCAGCAGGGTAGGAGGTCCATTAGATGAGGAAAAGAAACTTGTGACTCCCTACCTTGCACCCAGGACTTTTTAGCGGCACCCAAGACTGTACTTGCATTTCTATTTTAAGGTTGGTAACATGGGCCTGGGATGCAGGAGGGAAGAGCTGGAGGTGGTGAAACGTGTGGTGAGAGGTATGAGGACATGGAGAATTGGATCCTAGTAGAAAATGTTACTCATGTGCAGCTGGAGAATGAAGGAAGCAGAATGATTTAGATACAGAGATGAGAGGATGGAATATTACATGGAAGAATGAATAAAATTCTTCATTACAACTAATTGTGATATGTCATTCCTGGGTCCGTTTCTGCAGGGCTGCTACTTGCCTAGCTGGTTCCCCTACTCTACTATGACATGGGTTTATTCCTCCCCAGGGGCAGAACTTTGCATGTTTCCTTGATGAACTTCATGAGGTTACTGCAGTTCTCATCCTTCAGTTTATTAAGGTCCCTATGTATTGAAATGTGACTTGGTATCTGTTGTAGCCTTCATCCCTCTGAAATGAACATTATGCTAGCCTTCTTTTTAGTGATTGGGGACCTCTTCGAGTTGCAATTTTTCACAGGTCATAGGCAGTCGCCTCACAGCCATGATGGTCAGCTCTGTGAGCATCCAGACCAGCCCCTTAGATTTGAGTGAGTCCAATCTTTCCTGGCCTATTGCTCCTGTGCTGCTTGTTGACCCTCTTCTTTGCAGACTGAAGTCCAGGAGTAGGCTTTTCCAGTGCTGTTCACTACTATTTCTTCTTTTCTGTTCATCAGCATACTCATGTTTATACTGAGATTCTTTTTGCAGGCTTAGAAACTTGTAAAATCCCTGTTTGTGTTAGCCTCCATAATTTGAGCTTCAGATGACTTGGCTTTTCTGATTTTAATCCAAACCATTCAGTTCTACTCTTGTTTTATTACTGCTTCTTGCTTCCATTCCTTATACACTCACTCTTTGCATTTTAGTCACCAGCAAACTTCTTCCTAAGTCAGCTGACACTTCTCCTTTTACCTATTTCTGAAATTGGGAAATGTTTTGCCTGTTAAAAATACCTTACAAATAAGATCTTCTCTAGTCTTTTTCTCAGAAATGAATGGATTGGAAAAGAGAAAACAGCCTGAAAGAGAAAGCTTCAGTATAAGCAATCTGTCTGACAGAATCATAATCAAATGCAAAAGTTGTTGTGAGAAACTGTAGGGCTACAGTCTTTAGCAAAAACATGTTACTGCTATTGATAAACTGAAATATTTTTTCTAGGTCAATGTCTGTTCTTCATTAATTTCTTCTGTCCCCACTGTCTGTAGGGAACAAGCAACATGTAACCAGACAGTCATAAACTTTCAACTGCAGAGCACTGACAGGAGACTATCGACGATTGGTTTGGGAAACCTCTGCTTTAAACCTCTAAATGATTCAGCATTTGTGTAAGTCAGATATATTCTGGTATTAAGTAGCTAAATAATATTATAGCCATGTCCTTTGTAAAGATAAAAGATTCGGACGCCATGTGAACAGTTTAACAATGCAAATGGTCTCTTGAATAATTAGATAATAAAAATGGAAAGTATATATGAGCTATAAATATGTCTGTAAAATGTGCCTGAAAAGCTGTGCACTGTTCACAGTCTGTTGCAGAAATTCTTGCCAAAGTGACATGACTGTCTTATATTGGTATTGTGCAGGCTACAAGGTTTAGAGGTTTTTTTATGTGTGAAACTTTGGCTTAAAACCAAATTGCTAAACAACTAAGGTCTCATTATCTTGGTATTTATGGCATAGCTCAGCTCTTTAGTACTCCAAATGACATGTAGAAAACACCGTGTTGACAAACACTCAGAAAATATTATACTGTCCTGGCTGAGTTGAGTATTTCAGGCAAAGATAACTATTAATATTAGGTCTTCCATTTCCTTAGCCACTCTACCTTTTTTAGGAGTATAAGAGTTATACATTATAAGTTACGAATTTTTAATGTATATATATAATTTTTATAAGTTATAAATATTTAGGGATAAGAGTTATAATGTAAATGCTGAAGTATTAAAAAGGGGAAACAATTTGAATAATATAGGTTGAAGTGCCTTATGAATGGAAACTGAAACACAAGCTATAGAGAAATCACTTAAGTCATTGCTGCTATGCATCCATCTCCAATAATGCGTAAAAGTTATTTAGTGGTGCAGTGTATTGGAGGCAACTTAGTGGGAAACATTATTAGATGAGGAAGTACAAAAGAAAATTAAATGTTTTTCAGTTTATTGACTAAGGATAGGTGAATATCTACAGATGTCCATATGCAACCTTGAGGTCAGAAGACTCTTGAGGAAACTTCAGTCTTCCTCTTTCCTTGAGGAGGAAGAGTCTGGAGATTTTCCTTGGGGTGTTATGCTTGTAGTAGCAATAGGATAAAGGAATAGGTGATCTGGTAGTAATGTAAAAGACTAAGGCCTTTTCCGTGTCAGAGTCTGGCAGCTGCTGAGGCTACATCCATATAGCCCCTAAATGCAAATAAGGAAATATTAAGCACACTGGTATATGCCCAGTGAATGTAAATTGTAGGTTTGTACTGAATATATAGCATCTGTAAGTGGAGAGCAGCAAAAGCCACTGAATACTGAACCCCAAACTTGGATGTAGTTCAGGGCAAGTAATGGAAAATCCATTGTTTTATGCATTTAAAGCTCAGCTGGAAACTGCTACTCAGAGAATTTTGAGAACAGACCTGCTCTCACAAGGAGATGGACTTAATATATCCTTTTCGTCTATATTTCATGTTATGGGGTGATAGAATTTCCTAATGCCAACCCTGGCTGAATGGGCTCAAAGAAGTTATTCACCTCATACATCCATTTGCACAGACCTTGCTGTTTTCATCCTAAGTTTTGTTTTGTAGGGACACTTGTGCACAGAATGCTTTGTGAAAAATAAATGCTTGATCTGTGGCTGCTCCTGGCAGTTGAATTTTCCTCTTTTCAATTTTCTTACTATTATTTAGATAGGTTTGGGATATGGAGTTGGTGAACAGTAACATACTGCTGATGTGATCAAAGACAACTAAAATGCAAGAAAAGCCTCAAATCTCCCTTGATTGGATGTCTTCTCCTGTCACTTCCTTCTCTCCTAGATTTTACAGCATTTCCCCTTGTAGGTTTTTCATGCATGTTACGTTCGTTCTTTCATCACTGTGACAATTTTGGGACTTCACAACTTTAGCCCTATTTCTTCTACTCAAATGATAAAATGAAACGGATCTGTTTGCATCTATATTCTGGTTAAGATTAATTAATGATATAGCAAATTATGTCCCTTCTTTCCATGATCAGTTACTTCCAGGGGCTCTCATTCTCTGTTGATAATTAGAATAAAGGTTTAACAGAACAGTGGTGCATCTTATTTTGAGTGATCTTGGTAAAACTCAGTAATTCATGAACTTAAAATGCACTGCTGTTTTTTAAAAAAATTAAATATATGGCTTTTTTCCTTGCTTGTTTGAACTGAATGCTTGATGTATGCCTTACTGACTAACAAGTAATTTGAAGAGTTCACATAAAAGTCATTGATGGCTATCAGAAATACAAGAACAAGAAAATACTGTACAATCTTTTAAGAGTATTTTCATGAACAACTTTTGAACTGTTCCTGTTTTGATCAGTGCCTGAGCTTTACAGATGAAGATCCAGCAGAACTTGTGGGGCGGTGGGCTCTGTAGCAACTGGAAGTAAACCTGGATTAGATGGATACTTTCACTTAGCTATTGCCCTAGTCTGTGTGAGCTGGCAGTCAGTTGGTAAAAGGAGCCAGAAATATGTTCTTGAAAATGTTTCTATTCATATGAGTGAGGGTATAGGTCTTCTAGTTACACTGGAGCTAAGAAAAACAGGTGTGAGAGAGAGGAAGTTGATACAAAAAAAGCATTTTGATTTATTATCACAGGGGAGAATTGCACATGGAACCACATAATGTGTGAGTTAATCATCACAAAATTCATTGGAAGTGAAATAAGAAAGTACAGAACATACCAGGAATGCAATGAGATCTTATTTGAAAGTTGTTTACTAATGGTAGATGAAACTGGTTTGTGAGCATTCAAAGAACTTAGCAGAATTCATCCATCCAGTAATAATAATTTCAGGCTGCTTTTAACAGTTGATATCTTTCCCCACAAGGAGTTTATTGATTGCAGCCATCTCCTTGCTGGAGACTACGTGAATTCTGGTATCACCCCTTGAGAAAGTAAAACTGGTAAACCAGTCGCAAACATAACGAGCGAGCTTAGGTATCTTTGCAGCTTACATGGTTCTTTCATGGGTATACTTCAGAGAAGTGCTGGAAGCACATAGTGGCTGCAGCATGACACATTATCACCAAAGCTGTGACACCAAAGATGGACCCTCCCAGCAATCTTTCCCATTGCTTCTGACAATAGTATCCTCCATTTGACAGGTCTGGTGATTTTACTCAGGAGAAAGTGCCCAAATGGGGCTCCCAATGGGAGTTTCCATCCTTGTGCTAATCAAAAAGTAATCAGGAAAAAAAAGAAAGAGGAGAAAGACAGGATCAATAAAGTAAATGAGATGAGGAAGGAAAATATGAAAGAAACAGAGACAAAGTAATTAAAACAAACAACCGAAAAAAGGGGACTGAGAAGTAAACCCACTTCCTGGGCCAGATGCATTGCTGGACCCTCATCTGTGCAGTCCTAACCACAGTGGATAACTTAGTGGAACTAAAGCATTCCCTGAAACATGACATTTGCATACAAGAAATTTCTGCAGCATGATAATGTCTTCTAAAAAAAACTTGTGTGATGTGTGCTATCCAAACTTCCCTGAAAAACTAGGACCTTAATGTTGATATGGGTTGGGACATAGTTAGGGATCTTAAGTACTAAGTGTTACATATAACCCTGAAATTAATTTGACCACCGTGTACCAAAATCTAATTTATTTTCTTATCATCTCACAACTATTAAATTGCTAGAGCTGAGCTGTATAAATGCTTTAAAGAAAGGCAGCTCCTATTCACTAAGGAATATTGCAGAAAATTTGCCTTCCAAGCATGGTTATATAACACCTACTTATTTTTAATTAGACTTTTGCTCTCAAAGTCCCACTTTACCTAAGTGACAAGATCATTGAAACACAGTAGAGATCTGTGATAGCAAATGCTGTCTGTCTGCTCCCTTCAACAGTGCCTTTGGCTTTAGTATTATGTCTCTCAGGCATGTGAGCCCCCAGAAGCTACTTGCAGTGTTGTCTATCATTAGTGCTTGCTCAGAATGGGTCTTGTTCTCTGCTGTCAGAAGTGCAAGAAATGTTTGTGTAAGCATTGCATAGCCTTAATTCTTCTGCAGAAGAGTGATCCTCTGGGAAGAAAGTCAAATAAACAGCAGCCTAAACTGTACTCCAGATAGTTGAAAATTTGGAACAGGACCAAACCCAATTATTCACAAGATGATGCTGATGTTAGTCTTTTCTCAGTAAGAACACCAAGCAGAGACAATTTTTTGAAGTAAATTTCAACTAATTAAAGGTTTCCCTTCCTTCCAGTCTTACTTGAAAACTATTGCTGTATTGAGGTATTTGGCAAGTATAAGAAAGGTGTTGTGGTTGTATTCATTAAATCCTCTACCCCTGCAGCAAACTGCCTCTTCTTCCTATGTTTTCTGTGATGTGTCCTGTTGCAGAATGCAGAGACCTATTTGGGCAGGCACTTGAATACCACTTCAATGTACAAACCAAGTAAGCAAACCAAACTGTACATTTGTCATGTCATAGAAGGATGATTTGTGTATATAGGCGGCAATAATCCCTTTCTGTTTTTTTGTTTCAGCATTCTTGCACTTCTAACTGAGCAGATCAAACAATTTGTTTCTGTGTAATTGTGTTAAGCCTACACTTGTCTAAAATTCCTGATAATTGAGCTATGCTTGGTTATGATGATGAATTACTGTGTATGTGTCTGCCACACTCATTAGTCTTACTTTGTGGTCCTCATCTGCCATGTGCACTAAGATAAATTGCATGTTGACCCTAGAAGGCAGTGTCCTGGTGAACCATATTGTTTTAAAGTCACCTTTTGTTATTCTGCTTTTTGACATCAGCTGTTGTTTTGATTGTGAAAATAAGACATCGTATTTTTTTCTCTTATTGTCTGATTTAGAGATGGAATACTTTATAGAACATACCATCTCTTAGTCAAAAAGCAGAAACTAATTCCAGAGTAAATGCCTTACAAAACCAATGAAACAATTCTACATATAGACTTTGAGAACTGTTTTGAAAAAGAGAGAAAACAGTCTTGGAGCATAACGGATGTGTGAGCTTTGCCTGGAGAGAAAGTCATAGCTAATAAAAAACCAGAAGAAAGTAGATTTGTAGGGGAATTTGAACAAAGCTGTTTAAGGAAAGAGAATGAGCAAAGTAATGATCAAACGATACAACCCACAGTGAGCATTTGCAGCAATTTATTTTACTGAGTGGGTTGTTTACTTTGCAGAGCAGGCACTGCAGTCAAGCAGGAAAAGAAATGCAGTTGAGCATCTGCGGCAGGTTTTCCTTCTCTCAGTGGACACTAGTTTTGCAAGACATCACACACACACACACAACAGGCTTATTGGGAAGAAACTCAAAGAACTTACTTGGTTATCTAGCAGCATCTAATTTAACAGAGTAGCTAACCACCTAAAGAATAAGTTACATTGTCAACTAGACCTGTGTAAACCTGCATTTATAATCACATTTATTACGGCAAATTCCTTTAAAAATTCTGTAGTGTAGAGGCTAAGAGAAGACTAAATTTACAGAGATCACATGGGTAATAAGATCGAATGTTTTTTAGGGAAAGTGGTTGAGGGGACTGATTTTCACAGAGCATTAGACTGTAGGCAAAACAACTATTTTTTGCCTTGATTCTCTTAATGAAAGTCAACTTCTTTTATTTGTCAAAATGTACTGTGAAAAGATGAAGTTGTGTTTCTGTGTAAATATACTGCTTTGATGCATCATGGGTCTTTTTGTTGCTTGATGTCTCAATCTATGAGATTATGATCATTTGCAGTAAGAATGTCAGCACCAGCATTTCTGAATACATCTAAGTGGTCAAAGGTTACTGTCTGATTCCATGCATGCTCCAAGATATTACACCATAGGTCAGCTTTAGTGTGGAGAGTAGCCAAGTTTACCATCTATTAAGCCTGCATGAAGAAGCCAAAAGGTGTGAATTTTTACATCAAATAATGTCCTATGATAAAGCATCTAGATTGCTGGCAAACCTGAAGCTTTATGAAATGTAGAATGAGTTAACTTATGACCATCTAATCTGACCATAGAACTATGCCTTAAAGTGACCCTTAAGCCCCAAAATCACTCTTCTGTAACCTTTTTGAAGGTGATTAGTGGTGCTTTCTGCTTTATTGGTTTGAAAGCAGCATATGCAACACATTCTTGTACTCTTAAGGAACATGTATGAATGACCTTGTGTTGTGGTTTTCACCTATCAGACTCCTCTTGAATTACAGGAGGAAAAATATCATGGAACACTTCTTCCGGGTTTTGCATAGACTGAGGCAATAACATTGCTTTTCCAGATATAACTCCTGTTCAAGTTCCTAAATTCCAGAGATTCAGCTGGCCACTGATACCTAAATTTGTTATACATACCTTTAGGAGCCTGTCTGTAGGACAAAGGCCTGCTTTGGTTGCCCACACACAGGAACCGCTGCCATTCCAGATGCCTTAGAGTACACAAGGCACCCTGATGAGTCTGGGAGACCTATTGCCAGTGGGAGGATAGGCAGGTTACGCTGTCTCATCTCAAATGCCACTACCTTACTTCTGTGTGGGTAATGGATAATGGATTGAGCCCTTGGTATCAAAGCCCTCATTAGGGTCAGTAAAGATCAAGGCTGGAGTCACTGGAGCTGAGCGAGTGATTCAGCTCAGCAGCTGCTGGTTCCCTAGGTTAGGGTGAGCTGAATCATGTTCTGTGTTGCACTGGCTAGTTTCTGCTGAGTACAGCAGACGGATAAGCAACTGATGCATGCATGTGTGCCCACATGTAGATAATTGTGTTTAGATAGCCTGAACACAAAATATTTCTAATAGTCAAGAATGAATTTTTAGAATTTATAAGAATTCAACAACCATTCTTTCAGTACTAATACAGAGAAATCAGAGTATCTATAAAGTTTAGAAGTCTTGTGGGGAAATATCTGTCCTATGGAAGGCTATAACTGCAGAGATATTATATACAAAAATTAACATATAATACAGACCAACTAACAAATGATCTCTCAGGCAGGTTCCCAAAGGAAAACAGAATCTAGTGCTTTAAAATAAGATGTTTTTTTAAATGCTAGAAGACACACAAATGTTCAGTGGAATGTTGACAAGCTGAACAGGAATTAGATGTCGTCACCAATGTTTTTGACTGCTCTGATCTCAGTAGCTCTGTGGGGCACGATTTCCCATTCTTCATTAATGAAGAGCTAACAGGGAAAAGGTGTGCCATTTCTTTCAGTAACAGATTTTTCAGGGAGTAAAGGACTGAGATTTATGTGCTGTTTCAGTGCTACAGGGCTGGCCTTGTTCCACTGAAGACAGAGGTGCGGCAGCATTCACACGTGCAAAATTTAATTACTCTGATTTATCAAGCAATTATTTTTCCTACTAGTTTTATTTAACTGTGGGAGATCTCATCCTTTCTTTGAGCATAATGAGTGCATTTGCTCCAGGAGGCAATTTGCCATTTACAGATGAATTCTCTTTAATAGTGACTTTGCCTCTATTTTTCTTTTTAAAATGAAATTACATTCTCAATTTGTTAGTAAATTTGAGTAGTAAACTTATTAATTTAGAAGAACATTAAATTTTTTATTGCATGATGTCACAGATTCTGCAAGAAAATGTTTCCCATCCAAAACTTCTTAAGAGACAATATTAAACCATGCTAGTCGAAGATCGGTATTCTGAGTTTGAACCAGAAAGCTAGAGAAAGTCTTGTATTCAAAATTTCTATTTCCTGCATGAAAGTGCCTGAATCTTAATCTATAATATAAATTGCAATTGCTACTTCCACTTTTCAGTCATTTAAATGAATTATGGAGTGTTCTGCTTCCAAAATACTTGGTATAAATGTCAAGATCCAAGAGACAGTTCCGGTACATAAGTGTCTGACTTGTGCAAGCTTTTAGTGCACAATTTCAGTGAGGGGTTATCATGCCAGCTTGTTGATAACACATGTGATTAGCACAGTGTTAACTGTATTTACTGGATATTCTCTCTCCCATATAGAAGCATCTAATTCTTCCTTGCATCACAGAAGAACTTGTTTGTGCTATCTCTGTTTGTAATATTGTCTACGGGATAAGATAGATAAAAGAAGGTGATTCTTACTGTGAAAATAAAGGATTACTGAGGAACAGGGTTAGTTAGGTTGTCCTGCTTTCGCTGTCGTGGGGATAAAGACAAGCCATTCTGTGGTGAGGGTCTATAACCTGACAGCATCCCTTATTGGGCTGTGGAAGCTAATTCCTTCTGTGTTTGCCTCTATTCTCCGTCTTTGTTTCCACACTAAAATTTTCCCAGTATTTTGTCCCTTTAAAGTATATTCCATTGTAAACTTGTTTTTCATGTTTGTAATTTCTTACTGTCGATTCTAAAATACTGTGCTAAGTTGCTTTCTGTAACTTCCAATTCATGTGGAGTATGTCATCATGTTCCCTTTTGACTAGGCCTTCTTACACTTTTTTGCATCACTTCTTATTACGTAAATATAGGGTGGCATGTTACAAAACCTGTAACTGTGCTTCCACCAGATCCATTTCCAAGACTCTTGACAGCAGAAAACAGCCTAATTTTCATTAGAAAAAGCATTCAGTCGGAATAATAATAATTAGGATGCAACAATAAAAAAACGATCATGTGCACCCTAACAGGAGAGAAAATGTTCTTCAACTCTGGGGTGGTTTTTTTGCTTTAATTCTTGAATAGTTCAGTTTTCACTTGACTGATCTGTAATAGATACTTTTAATGTAGCTGCAATCTAGGACTCACAAGATCTCACAGAGATCAGAGGTCGAGGTTAGAAGGTGCCTCTGGACATTCTGCAGTCCAAACTCTTGCTCAAAGCAGGGTCAGCTACAGCAGGTTGCTCATGGTTTTGAATATCTCCAAGGACAGAGGTTACATAACGCCTCTGGGAAATGTGTGCAGCACTTAACCACTGTCAGAGTAAATGATTTTTCTTCTGAAGTTTGAATGGAATTTCTCGTATTTCAGTTTAAGGCCACTGCTTCTTGTCCTTCCAGAGCCTTATTTATAGCATCGCCGTACAACACTGTGAAAGAAAAAATCAGTAGTATTTGTAGTTTCACAAATGCTAAAGCCAGAAGGAGCCATTACAGCCATGTAGTTTAGCCTTCTTGGAAGAAAAATACATAAATTCAATGTTATTAATTTTTTCATTAAGCCAAGTAATCCTTTTCTGCAAGGCAGTTTATTTCAGAGGAAGACCTCATGTCTTCAAAACCAGCTAGAAGCAACTGAGAATCTGCTACAACTGTTGGTGATTTTTTCGTAGTAGCTATTTGCCTTTATCAAAAACTACAGAGAAAACAAACTTACAATTTCACAAAAATAAAGCAGGAAGAGATTCAGGATGCCACCCTCTTCAGTTGAAGCTGTGTCACTTTTGATAGGTGTTTGCCTGTAACATTTTCCTTGATGTGCCTCAGTGCTGACATTTTTTAGTGGACATTTCTAGTTCCTCATAAGTTTTTCTAATGCTGGTTATAAATATTCCTTGTTGCAATTTAAGTGTTAAACTTTTTGCTTTGTCCCTAGTGGCTGTGGAGTATTGCTTGGTCTCTTCATTACTGCTAGTTTTTGCACATCTGAAAACTGTTAAATCCCCTTTCAGATTTCTCTCCTTTAGATTAAATAACCCGCTCAACCCTTCAAGAAAGCCATGTTTTCTTAAATTATATCATTCTTACTACTCTCTTAACTTCTTCCAGATGGCATAGGCTGTTCTTGAGGAGCAGTGCTTGTAACTGAAAACATACTCCAATAGGTGCTGCAACAGGTCTTGCATTCAGTCTTTCATTTAGGCAGCATGTTTACCTTTTGCAATGTTATTGGCATGTGGCCAGATCTGATCCATTTAATCCTCAGACCTTTACAGCCATGCAGATCTGTCATTCCCTGTCCTTTGTTTCTGTGGTGTGATCTAAGTGTATAACTTTTTATGTTTTTTCCTCCAATATGAATTCTGGGCTTGCAAGAGAGTTCTCTAATGTGTCAAGATTATTTGGAGTTTTAGCCTGAGGCCTTTCAGCGTCTGAGATATCTTCTGTTTTGATACCATTTCCTTGTTTAATAAATGTATTCTGTCTATAATATCATACTGGTTATTTGTGAAAACATAATAGTAGATTCTGAAGACTTTTACTTAAAATATCCTTTTGTTTTTAATGGAATAGCCCAGCATAATTGATACAACATTCAACTCCAAAAGTAATTAAGCTGTGTAATCGTTGACACCAGGACAGCTTACCACAGGAAAGTTAAGATATACATACCATATATTTTCATATTCTTCCCTGACACCTGCTAGTGTATTCTGTCAGAGAATGATATTCAACTCGGTGAAATTTATTTTTGTCTTATTATGCTTATTTCTGTGTACTTCATAGAATTATAGAATGGTTTGTGTTGGAAGGGACCTTAAAGATCATCTAATTCCAATCTCCCACTAGATCAGGCTGGCCAAGGCCCCATCCAACCTGGCCTCAAACACCTCCAGGGATGGGGCATCCACTATTTTGTTGGGCAACCTAGGCCAGTGCCTCATTGTGAAGAGGTTCCTCCTAATGTCTAAATCTTCCCCTCTCCAATTTATAGTCATTCCTCGTAGTCCTATCATTACAAGCCTTTGTAAACAGTCCCTCCCCAGCTTTCTTGTAGGCCCCCTTCAAGTACTGGAAAGTCTTTATAAGGTCTCCTTGAAACCTTCTCTTTTCCAAGCTGAACATTGCCAACTTTCTCGTGCTGTCCTCGTATGGGAGGTGCTCCAACCCTCTGATCATCTTTGTAGCCCTCCTCTGAACCTGTTTGAACAGCTCCATATCCTTCTTACACTGAGGATTACAGAACTGGACACAATACTCCAGGTGAGGTCTCACAAGAGCGGAATAGATGGTCAGAATCCCTTGACCCACTGGCCATGCTTCTTTTGATGCAGCCCAGGATACAGTTGGTCTTCTGGGCTGCAAGTGCAGTTAATGTCAAACTTCTCATCAGTCAGCACCCCCATGTCCCTCTCTGCAGGGCAGCTGTCACATCATCCCTCATCCTATATGGAAACCATGGTTTGCTCAGACCCAGGTGTAGAGCCTTGCACTTGGCCTTGTTGAACATCATAATGTTCACATGGGCTTATCCAAGTCCCTCTGGATGACATTTCATCCTTTTGTTGTCGCAACTGCACCACTCAGCTTGGTGTCATCTGCAAACTTACTTGTTTCTGTCAAGTTTTCAAAAAGTAGTTGCCTGAAGGAAAATACCCGCAGAGAATTTTCAATGAGCCTATCTTATCTTAATACCTCTCATTTACCTATTTTCCAATCTATTTTTCAGTGTTTTGGTTTTATTCCTCGTCTCTGTCTCTGCTGCTGATTTTGTTAGCTGCAGATCACAACTGACATTTTTAGTGAAGACAGAAGCAAAGATGTCTTTAACACTGTGACCTTCTGAAGATTCCTGTTAAGGAATAGAGCAACAATTTTTTGTGATTTTCTACTATGAATAATGTCAATATGGAGTATTTGTTCCTATATTTTATTTTCTCACAAGTTATATTTTGCCTTTCTGATTTTATCCATAGGCTGCTGAAACTGTAGGTTCAGGGTATTTTGCACCTAAGACATGTACTTTTTTTTTGTTACTTGATGTTTTTTTGTTATTGTTGTTTTTTACAGCACTACTAGATCTCCCAATTAATTTTTTTCCCTTTTACTGACATTACGTAAAAATCTAGAATTTCCACCTCCCAGTGGTTGTTGTACTCTGCTGTCCAAGTTCCATGATTTATGATTTATGTTTGTGTTCTCTTTTCCAACCAGTTAGTTAGTTAGTTCTGTCATCTGTTTCATGGTCATTTTCAGACAAGATACTTTGCATCTGCAAATTCTCAATCAGTTCATCCAGGCTGGCCAGAATGACAGCCAGAAGATTTATTCCTTTACTTGCTTTTTTTCACCATTTATAGAAACAAAAATGTCACCAGGACATTTCAAGACTTTGCTGCCAAGATGTTCCTGCTACCTTCCTTTCCCAATGCTTGTCTGGATGACGTGTCCTGTGCTCTTCATGTTTCACTGGTTGCCCAGAAAATATCTCATCCACATGAGCTTTGTGACCAGACTCAAAACATGACAGCATCCTTTTACCATCAACATTTTATCAGGTCTTTATTCCTCCATCTCCTGGGGTTCAGGAGAGTATCTATATACCCTTTATACACAGAGAAACATGTCCTTTGTTTTACTTCTCAGTGAGAACTGAACAAGATGTATAGACTTGTGTCTGCTAAATAATTAAATTGGGCAGTCTTGCAGCATTCAAATGCTGATACCTTCTGAGTCAAATTATCTGTTGGTATAACTCCAGTGACTTCAGTAGTGTTTCTCCAGCAGAGAATGACCTATATTTTCCCCTTGAAAAGGGGAAAAAAATATTCATACGTTTTCTTAAAATCTGAAGTTAAATTTAGGGTTGAATTTAAGAGCTCACAAAAAATCGGTGACACATTTTCTGACACATGTAATTATTACTTTAAGTGTTATATCCAGGATAGTTCATAGACCATAAATAGTAATATTTTAGAGTGAAAAACACCAAAATGTTCTTTCAAATGATAAATGGGCTAAAAACATGATAATATTTTTGACTGCTTTAAACCTATCTCATATGATGGATTTATGAAATAGAAATAACATAGAAATTCCTTAGACTGTGACAGGAAATACAAATCATGCAAATAGAAAGGACGTTACACTGAAGAAAAGACATTTCAGAAGACAATTAGTTCATACAAAATGGTCATCTGTTAAGTACTTCCTATAATACTGTTTGCATTGGAGCACTTGACAAGAGATGGGGAAAGATGCATAGGGTACATCATTGTTTTATTCACTAGTAGCTGAAGATGTAGTCACACTGGAGGCAAACTGAATGCAGTGAGATTTAGAATATCAGAGAATTCTATGTTCAACCTGTACTTACTATTCCTGTATTAGTACAAAACCAAAGAAACCAAGAAAAGCCAACATAACTGACATAATACTTTAGTTCTGAGTTAACTTGTTTAGCTAAGGGGGAAGATTATCCAGCCAAAGTGATTAGAGTCATTATTCCTAGAAAGATCAATTGAATGTGTAATCTGGATCTCAAATATGATCAGGAGAGGTCTGCTACATTGTCTAGTTCTGTTACATTAGTTTAGTTCTCTATTACCTCTATACTGTTCCAAATAAATTTTCTTGAAAAGAGGACCTGATGCCTAGAGAGAAACTGTTAGGCCTGAGTGAGAACTGTTGACTGGAAGTCTTGCGAATAATTTCTTAATCGGAAAAGAATAGCTTAGGAAATAGCACTTATTGTGGCTTTGAAAAAGGTATTCACAATCAGCAAATACTAGGCTTGTGGGTTTGCATATTTCATAAATAACTTAACATCATGGGACTGTGCAAAGAAATGCAGAGGAAGATTCTTTCTTTAAATGCAATGAGTTGATCTCAAAGATATTTCCCATTGAATCCAGACAGATTATCCTTAGTAATGACAATAGGCCTGCACGTACAATCAATTGTATTCCCTTATTCCATATGGCAATTGCTAAATATATCTTCTTGCTATTAAAAAAGAAAGGTTATCTTTGTTTTCTTGTAAAAGCCTGGGGATTTCTTGGTTCATTTGCATTTTTGTTTGGGTCTGTAATGGGAAGGAAAAGGGATAGGCAGAAAATTCTGGCAATCCTTTGTTTATAATTGTCTTTTTTAGTCTTCTACTCTGAGATATAAAATCCCAACACCAAAGAGTGAAAAAATAGGGGAACGTTCACAGAGATCATACAACTGGAGCAAAATCTCCAGTGCCTGAAAAAACATCATCTCAGACACACAAGGCACCTTTCTAACAGGGATTTACCTTCTTCTGAGGAAGTAATTCTTTCATATTTTTTTTAAAAAACAATCCTAACAGGAAGAAAATTTTAACTCTCACTTGTATTCACAGATATTGATCTCAAAAAGTGTGTTCACAGAGCAGCAGATACTAAAGCTAAGAGAATCTTTGGAAATGTCATTGTAGAATACTTAAATACAACTCTTGTCAGTGTTTAATCTTTGTCCCTGTTCTTTTTACCTAAAGAACATCTTGTGCTTCATGGGCACTGGAAATCAAATTCAGGAATTACGTAATTGGCTACAAGAGGAACGAATGGCTGTCTCAACGGGTAATCCCCTTTCTAATACTTCACAATAAATCGGAATTAATTCCTATTTCAGTGAAAGTGGTCACTAGAGGGAAACAGAATGGAATTTCATCCCTAGATTTTAACACTGAAACTTGAAAACTAAAATTCAGTTTGCAGGTGAGACAGTAAAATATCCCAAAAATGCTTTTGGTGCACCTGCCCTACTTTACAATAATTTACATGTTTTTATATTTCCTTAAGTTAAGCAATTAATATTTATTTTATTTTATTTTATTTTATTTTGCAAAAGGCCAGGTATAATAAGTTTTGAGGGCATGGGAAATACCTGACTTGAAAAAAATATGATGTATCAACAAAACTGCTAAAATGAAATCTACTTGTTGCCTTATTCTATATAACATGCCCTTCTAGTGCAAAACCATGCGACTTTCAAGTTTTTGATAAGCAAAGCATGTATGTTGTGTGTTGAGTTGGACTATGCATAATATAGGCTCTGAGAGTGTTATATGCATAGAAGAGGTTATTTTTTTTTAAGAGTTAGCCTTTTTTTCTCTTTAGGAAAGCCATACCAGCATTTTTAACTTGTCATACGTTTTTTTGCTTCTTATCTAATAGGTATTCTCTCATGATTTATAAGAAGTATAGAACATGTATTTTGTTAAAACTGTAGAGAAATCAAGTACTGTAACAATGAGATATTGTATAAAAGGATGGAGAAATATTTATGCAGATTCTTGTGGCATTTTTATATGTTTGCTGCATATAAATTAGACCTATAACTTCACTGAGGAGAGACAAGAATAAATAAGTTCTGAGAGCAGAAAAAGTTGAAGTTTTAAATAACTTGCTGGAGGAAAAACATACAGGAAATCCTGGTAACAAAAGAAAAAAGAGAGGAAAACCTATTTTGGGGGGTTTAGTTATGAATGCCACTGTAGTCCATGATCTATATGTACTTGAAACTGTAAAGGCTGTGAGAGGAACAACATTCTAAGAAATGGGCACATTTGGGACCTTTCTGTAAATTTGATGCAATTGAGGGTTCTCCTCTGGTTCTGGATTTCATTTAAAAAGCTTTGTGGAATTCCACTAATTAAAAACTTACTAAGGAAATTTTGCATTAAAGTAGTGAATAGGACCAGAATTTGCCTTATTTTATTCAGCTTGAAATAGTTTATATCAGAAATATAATTCTGCGTAATGGTCACCCAGGCAATGCTATTGTATTTTACGACAGTCAGCTGGGAGAAGTTTGTGTAGTAGGTGTTTAAAAAGAGAAATGTAATGTGATAGATGTAATGTATTTCAGAACTAGGTAATTGTTCCTGATATGTGTGCATACTTGTTAAATTACTCCACAGTCTATGAAACAAAATATTTTTTTGTGAAAATGTCGCTAGCTGGTTCTCTACATGAACATGTATATAGAATCATAGAATCATAGAACAACCAGGTTGGAAGGGACCCATCGGATCTTCTAGTCCAACCATTCCTATCAAACACTAAACCAAGTCCCTCAAGACCTCATCCACCCGTGCCCTAAACACCTCCAGGGAAGGTGAATCAACCACCTCCCTGGGCAGCCTATTCCAGTGCCCAATGACCCTCTTTGTGAAGAACTTCCTCCTAATCTCCAGCCTAAATCTCTCCTGGCGGAGCTTGAGGCCATTCCCTCTTGTCCTGTCCCCTGTCACTTGGGAGAAGAGCCCAGCTCCCTCCTCTCTACAACCTCCCTTCAGGTAGTTGTAGAGAGTAATAAGGTCTCCTCTCAGCCTCCTCTTCTCCAGGCTAAACAACCCCAGCTCTCTCAGCCGCTCCTCATAGGTTCTTTTCTCCAGCCCCTTCACCAGCTTCGTCGCTCTCCTCTGGAGTTGCTCCAAAGCCTCAACATCCTTCTTGTGGTGAGGGGCCCAGAACTGAACACTGTATTCAAGGAGCGGTCTCACCAGTGGTATAATACATTACACTAAAAATACCGACAACAAAGTATAAGAAGAACATTAAAATTTTAAAGAAAAAATTACTATTGAAGATTAATGAAAGAACATGCATTATCACCTGGTATAATACAGTGTTCAACTTACTTTATCACATTAGGGATGACATACAGGGGCTAATGCCTCTGTAAATTGAACCTTTCTTATATATCACTCTAAAATGTAATCATTATCCCATTTAAACAACAAAAAAAATACTGCTCAAGTTCTCCTTTCCCCTTAAAGCATCCAAATCACCTCACATATTAGAAGCTGTAATTTATAAAATACCTGTAATTTCAAAATGCATGGACAAACTTTATTCTCTTTCCTGTAATTTATCTGTGAAAATAATACCAGGTCTTTATTTTGTGCTGAGTGCCACGTGTACTTTTAAGATCATAAGGAAATGCTGTATTGAGGAAATAGTATATTAAAATGATATTAAAAACTGAAAATGCCTGTGGCTGTGTGAATATTGTATACACAATCATAACACTGCCAGTGGCTGACTTTTGAAATCTTAATCATCCATTTTAAGAGTATTTTATGACAGCTGTTTGATAAAATAAATACTCCATGTATCATTTTAAATACTTCACAGAGAATATATTATTATCTAAAACTAACTGTGGACAAAAATGAATGCAGTTAGATGGAAATAAGCATGTGCAGACCAAAAGAACCTTTATGGCTTTGTCTTCACAAGAGTTTATATTTTCTTCACAGAATGTAAAGATCTTTTTCATCCAGTGTTAAGTAGATTCACAGGTGAAATGTGGAAACAGGATGTTTTTTTAAAAGGTGTAACTTTAAAACATACATCTTCCAGTACAAAGTAATTAAACCTATTCCAGTGCCCAATGACCCTCTACGTGAAAAACCTCCTCCTAATCTCCAGCCTAAATCTCCCCTGGCGGAGCTTGAGGCCATTCCTTCTTGTCCTGTCCCCTGTCACTTGGGAGAAGAGCCCAGCTCCCTCCTCTCCACAACCTCCTTTCAGGTAGTTGTAGAGAGTAATGAGGTCTCCTCTCAGCCTCCTCTTCTCCAGGCTAAACAACCCCAGCTCTCTCAGCCGCTCCTCATAGGGTCTGCTCTCCAGCCCCTTCACCAGCCTCGTTGCTCTTCTCTGGACTTGCTCCAGAGCCTCAACATCCTTCTTGTGGTGAGGGTTCCAGAACTGGACACAATATTCAAGGAGTGGCCTCACCAGTGCTGAATACAGAGGGAGAATCACCTCCCTGGACCTGCTGGTCACACCATTTCTGATACAAGTCAGGATGCCATTGGCCTTCTTGGCCACCTGGGCACACTGCTGGCTCATGTTCAGTCGGCTGTCGACCAACACCCCCAGGTCCCTCTCCTCCTGGCAGTTTTCCAGCCAGGCTTCTCCCAGTCTGTAGTTCTGCATAGGGTTGTTGTGCCCCAAGTGCAGGACCCGGCATTTGGCCGTGTTAAACCTCATGCCGTTGGACATTGCCCAGCGGTCCAGCCTGTCCAGGTCCCCCTGCAAAGCCTCCCTACCCTCCAGCAGATCGACACTTGCACACAGCTTTGTGTCATCTGCAAACTTGCTAAGGATACCCTCAATGCCCTCATCCAGGTCATTGATGAAGACATTTTCATTATTTGTAGGAAAAAAAATAAATGAAAAGGAATAAGAGATTACTAATTCTGAAGTTAGATAGAGTTTAGAAAAACACTTTATTGGTACAAGAAGTTATTTCTTTAAAGTAAGGTGGCAAATAGAAAATCTTGAATTTCTATGTCCCCTTTTAACCCAGTTACTAAAATACTATATGAAAGCTAACTATTTAGGAGGGTTTGGAATTTGAAACAGCTCTTGGGTAAAATGTTCATATTACCAAAGGCTGTGCAACAAGAGAAGCTTAAGATGGAAAGTAGAGAAAAATACATTACATGGTTGAATCTGTAGAAATTATTTGATGTAGTTTGAAGGCAATTTCCTGAGTTGGATTTTGTCCAAGGTTCTGCCCTTGTCACCTGAAGCATCTGAGAAAAGCCACAAGATCCTTCATGAGCACAAGTTATTGTGACCTTCGCTTTAATGCCATGGATTAGAAGATTCAGAATGGTTTCTCTTGACCAAATGCTGGTACAGTACTGATATGGGAAACAATACTGTTTATTTATTCCTTGCCTGACTTAAGTTTCTGCATTTTGTTGTTCTTGGATAAACAAAAGAGGTATTCTTAAATATAATAGAATAGCTATATGAAATATCTGTTAGACTGAAGTCAAGCAATGTTACTCTTCAGTGGACATCATTAGTTAAGTAATGCAGAGCCGAGACTCTAAAAAGTTGTTTTGGAATGTGAATGATACTAGCATTTGCAAAATTGAAATTTTTCTTTCTAATGTCATCATGAAATGGTGGAGCGCTTTTCCGTAGAGCAAATGTGCACACATTATGGCCAGAACCCAGTGTAATCTTCTTTCAAGGATAAGGATAAAAGTACAAACAAAAGAACAAATGGAAGAAGATTATGTGGGAATAAGAAAGAGCAAAGCGTGTGAATGATAGCCTAGAAGCTGACTGAGAAGCAAAAATTTTCTTATGAATAAGAATGATTTGACTTTAATCAGTGTTCTCCATTTGTGATTTGCAAAGCGTTTTACTAATTATTATGGAAGCATCACAATGTTGTTTTGTGGGAAGTAAATATGTCTGGTTTGTATATGGGTAATGATACTAGCTTGTGGTCTTCAAATTCTGCTCTCAAATGTTCCTTTCAAAAGCTGCAAGTTAAATGAAATGAAATGAAATTGAGCTATAATGATGAAAAAGCAACAGTGTTTTCAGACTGAAATCCTTTTAATGTCTCCAGATTATTTTTATATGACAGTCACAGGAGTTGTTCTTACACAATGAGACTGCTCGTTGTGTCTAGTTAAACCACGTTAATTTGAAACAGGACCATAGACTCATTGTGATGTTATATTCCTCTTCATACATGGCTTAATTGATGTATGATGGTTCTGTTGAGTTAATGAGTCACGTGAGATGCAAATATACTTTCTTTTTTGTTTAAGTGGAGTTTTAAACATGTAAGTGCACTTACTGTTCAAATTGCTCAGGGGAGCACTGTAGTCACAGGCTGTCTGTAATGTGAATGTTGCCATGAATGGAAGACTGGGCTGAATCTCTCATACCTGAACTTTTTTATACAACCTCAAAAATCATTCCCGTGCAATGCATGTATGGAACTAGCAACTGATACAAAATAGCTGCAGTTTATTTACCTGTGGTTTTTAAATCTGGTTTGTCAAGCTTTGAGACTATGATGCAGTGAAAATGATTATAATACATTCATAATATTTAAGTACTGTCTTTTGTTAAAGGTATGAAATTAGAGAGAAATTTAAAAGAAAGAAAACCAAAATCTGTTCATGACACGTACATTACTAAAAATCTGTTCCTACAGCTATGCTGAAAAGAAAGGTGAGTGCTCTGGCAAGCAAGGAAATCTCAGTCAAAGGTTGACTAGATGATCTCCTGAGGTCCCTTTCAACCCGAGTTATCCTATAAGCCTACATTTTTAAAAACACTTTTTTTTTGTCCCATACTTTTATCCCATTACATCTAGGGTTGTGATCCTTCTGATAGTCTAGTTGGTCAGCACTGACACTCACTCGGCCTTGAATGAGCAACATTGTATGGAAAACTATGTATGATATTAAAACTGAAGGAAGGAAAAATATAAATTACTATGCTTTTGTGGGACAAAGAAGTTAAAAAGGTACTACTCTCAACTTTTGCTTACCAGCTGCGAGCTGAAAATTGCCATTGAGCTGTCAGCTGTGACATAATAACCATCCGTTAAATGCATACCTAACTCATATCAATGCAATGCAAAACTGAATGGCTTAAAATGCTCCTTTGGCAGCTTATTGGTGGTGACTTTTAATTTATGTGTGGTATTGAAAGAGTGAGGCAGTTTTCTGAAATTGCTCCATATCAGTTTGCAAAAACATGCCTGGATCCAGAGTGAGAAAGCAATTTAATTCTCAGTGTTCAGATTCCAGGCACCTATATGTTAGTTAGCAAACACTAAAGAACTGAAAGAAATACTTTCAGGTAAACTCTTAAAAACCTTAAACCTTAGTCCTGAAATATTGACTAGAACTGTTTAAAATGACAACCAACCACATTAGGATAATGTTCACCTTTTTTTTTTTTTTTTTTTTTAATGCCAGTGAATGGTTCCTGGAGACTAAAACAGAAGAGAATTTGATCCAGTTAGTTTGCCCTCCTTAGCCTGTACCTCTGTACTCTCTAACTCTTCAGCTTCCCAGCCCAGACATTTCTTTTTCTTCTTTGTCCTAAGCCTTTCCACCACTACTTTTATTCCTGAGTTGGCCTTCACTCATATACCTTCTTTCTGTTCCAAATCCATTTTGTAATTTATCTTTTGTTTTGGAGGCAGGCAGAGGTGTAACTGAGATCTTTAGAGGTTTTTTTTCTAGACCTGATGGACCTTGATTGCTTCAGGGTGTGATGCACTCCTGAACCCTATATGGCTTGTAAAAGTTTGAAGAAAAAATTTACATTGTATCCCTGTATACAGGCAGCTTATTAGGGTATCTCCTCATTCATCACATGCATGATGTCTGCAACAAATGCATTTAAAGCAGCTGAAAGATCAGAGTAATTTTGCTCTGATGAAAGGGTGTCTGTCCCGACCGTGAAAAAATGCTGCCTTTCTCAAGGTTGCCTTAGATATTTGGGCACTTTAACACTGAGCATAGGACAATTAATTAAAAAAGAAAAGGTCATTTTACAAAATGTTGACCCATGCACTGGCATGAGCTAGGGTTGCTTACATGTATGTTCCAGTCTTTTGCAAAGAATATAATACCTGATATCTAAGAGACAGTCTCAAAATAACCCAGTGGCAACATATCCAGCTCTGCAGTGCTAGAACTGATTTTGTATCTGATGTAATGAAAATCTTTCAGCAAGCAGTTGAGCTAAATCAAAACCAAACAGATTTTGAAATTCTTGCTGCTGTTGCTACTACTGGGAGTGATCACAAACTGCTATTTTAAAATACAGATGAACCTAAATTCAGCCAAAGCTGAATCTTAATCATGCTGACTCAACTTCCTCATTCTTATGTACGGGGTGCGTTCTTTAAACACAAAGAAATTTATTCTGGATATGAATATGGATATGGACAGAGTGCTTTGGGATTTATGTTTCTGGTTAGAAATAAAAGTAACATAATCAATAAACACATCAGTTTCCGCCTCTGTTTATCTCCATGTTCCTTGTTTCTTGCTTTTTCTTACAAGACTCTGCACCCTGGGTTGTGCTAACTTTTAGTAGTTGTAATTTTTTCTTAGCATTTTCTTTTAGGTCTTGGAATTATTTTGCCATTTGATTACATTTCACCAAGGAAACTGTGCAGGATATATTATTTAGTGAAAATAACTTGCCAAGATTCATAGAGAGACTTGCTTTGTGAAGGATTATCAGAGCAGGATACAAGGAAAAAGTATATTTAGAGGGCTTTGGTGCTCAGGGAGATGCATGTATTATCTAAAATTAATTGATCCCAGTCTGTCAAGGGCTTTTTTTAACTTTAAACTAATATGTCAGAACATCCAAATGATACAATATAGCATTATATCATGCTTACTAGGATCCTTGCTCCTTGAGGTGCTGTATACCCTCACTTGGTTCCTGCTGCATTTTAAAAGGAGCTGAAGAAGCTCAGAGTCCTTTCTGGGAACCTCAGACTCTCCCAGGATGAGACGGGGATACCCATAAGCCCTCTACAAGGGTAGTGTCACCTTCCCATGCAAAAACAACCCTTGGAAGAAATTCAATTTTTTACGGTCAGCAGCTGAATGCCATATCTCATGGAAAACTATAGATCCTATGGTGTTATTAATATCCTAGCTTTAGGACATACACACATTGACCTCTATTCCTAAAATGTATCTTTGAGTGTTGGAAGTATTTTGTACAAAATATAAGGCAAGCATCTTTACACAAGGTTTATTGGACTCGGTGGAAGACAAGTAGTTCAGACAGTCAAAGCAATTTCTAGAGGCGGGTGTACTTTGTAGTGTCAAAACATTGAAGTTCTTGGTGCTTAACAAGGTAGTGACAAATTTCATGGCCAGTGACTTCTGTTTCTGAAAGAAGCTACCGATAATTTGTATCTATTTTTAATACTTTTTTCTCCTACTGCCCAATGGTCCAGCTTTTCAAAAGTCTATTCCACATTAGACCTGTTCAAAGATTTCTGAGGCTGAGAACCCAAAATGCCTGTTCCTGGTAAAATGACAGAATGCATGATAAGCGTGTTTTAGAAGACAAATGCAAGTTGAAAACAGGATGGACATTGAGATATATGCCATATAAAACCAGAGACTTTGTTGCAGTGATAGTGCTGGGTGTAATCCTTGATCCATGGTATCAATCTACCATAGTGGGAAATAGATGTGCAGAAAGTACTACAAGCTGCATTAGAGGCAGTGGTGGGGCTTTTTTGGTTGGAAGTGCTGCTTCTGCTGTGATAGATGGTCTGGTCCCACTGTTCTACTGCATTTTATTGCAGGAATACTGCATGTGGTGGTCTGTCAAAGGCTTAGCTGGAGACAACCCTATGCTAGTGGGAAGACTCCTAAAAGGAGCAAACACCCAACCAAATGACAAAGTTGGCAATGGATGGGGAAATTTTCTTAGGTACCCAAAGTGGTCTGAGTGGAGTTGATGCAACTCAAGATGCCACTGAAAATTGCTGGACTGAGTTGTAGGCTGCAATTTATTCCGCAATTCTCAGAAAACTATGTTCCCACCTTTCTTTCTGCAGCTTTTCCAAAGGCAGTGAGGTTGCTGAGCCTCCAGGAAGCATGTTTGCCCCCTATGTGGACATCAGACACAGAGAGGGAGTTGTGAGCATATCTAATACCTAGGGACATATGAGCAAATGCCTGTCCTACAAGAAGATGAGTAGCAAGGCATAATCAAAGGGAGGGAGTTTCCCATCTGCATATAAGCTTAAGATGCTTGAATTGCAGCAAAATGCAAAATCGAGAATAGTAAAAAGAAAAAGAATATGCAAATAAAAATTTGCTATATCTTTTTGACACAAAGCTCTGAGCTATCAATGGTTTCTTCTCTGCCAAGGATGTGGGATTTGCTCTATCTGGTGTGCGCTGTTCCTCAGAGCTCAAGTGTGAAACATGGCCATTTTTTTTCTGCATTTGTCATATTTTCAGTGTATCACACAGATGTACACTGACTCCAGCCTCTCTAACAACTGAGATAAGGAAAAAAAGGGTTAATTTTTCTCTCTTTTTATTTGTTTTTTTTGTTTAAAATGTAGTGCTTTCACTTCTCAGAAAGGGCTAGATGAAGCTCTGCTCTGGGAAAAATACCCAAAGTATGGCAGTGTTAATAATTAGAAAGCTTTACATTCAAGAACCCTGTATTCTGCAAGATTTGATGGCACTGCAGGTGGTCAGGGTGTGTGGAAAGCATGAAAGGTGACAGGTGGACTGTAAATTCATGCAGTTGAAATTCATACGGTTGGGAAGTTTCTTTGTTTTATGCTTGAATAGCATTTGGCTCAGTGGCATTTTGGTCTGTGACTGGACTCGTCATACAAGTAAACAGAATGTTTTCTTTAGGGTTCTGAAGGGAACAGGTGTATGTTTGTGCTGCATACACTCTCTGAGATAATTCAGACCTAGTATAATTCTGCTATGTTCAGGAGAACTTCAGGTCAGGGCAGTGTTCAAATGCTCTCCTTCCAAGATGCTTTTAGTGACTTTGTGGTCCAGCTATGTCCTGAAGCCCAGGAACAGAGAAACCAACTGGCAGAGGTTCTCATCCACAGTTTCTCTGTATCTATTTTCATAGGCTTCGGTGGGATTTGTATTAGGATTTTTAGACTGAAGCTCCCAGTGCTTGGTGCCAGTAATTGGGTCAGTTATTCCAAAGTGTTCAGCACTTACGATTCTTGTAACAGTCTTCATAGTCATATTTTCCATTCCAGAACACCCAGAGAACTAGTGTGTTTAGGCTATAGAAAGAGCAGTCACAAATGTGCTTATCTGTATCTAGGGGATGCAGCGTTATTAAATGTCCATTCTCCAAATATGCTCCAGACAATATTGGCAATGATAGAATGTTCTGTGATACTGATAAATGCTGCTTTCACATATACATCTCCAATAGATTTTTTAGCTAGCTATCTGATACATTTCTCAAGGGAGTAGTAATGATTACAGTAGTTACATATAGTGAATTTTCTTTCCTTCTTCCTACCTGTTTGCCTATAATAAACAGAAAGCTTCTAATTTCCTTTGCACTCTGGCATGCTAGAAATTAATGCAGTAAATGCACGTACTGTTTTACTTTGCCAGAGACTGGCTTATACAACAGATTTTTACTCTGTAAGACAGATTTTGCTGTATTTGTGCTTTTTTCATCTCCCCCTGAGGAGTATTAACTCAAAGCAATCACAAGACACCCATCCTTGCCTGCTGCTTCTTGAACTGCTATATTCTCTTTGCTTCTTGCTTCTCTATTTGAAGCTTATTTTTGTTTGGTTTTTTTAAGAGGAAAGAGCAACAATAAAAAAACCTAAATGCTGTCTCCTTTCCTAAAATCATAATTATTTGATATGAGAAAGCTTAAAATTGTAAATCTTTTTTTTTTTTTTCACAGAGAATTTACTTTCAACAACTGTGTTCTTTCTACTCAAATCTAGATAGTTAGAGTGCTTTGTAAAGTACAGTAGTGAAAAGAAAGACGTTACATGCTTGGAAAATGCTGAGCTGCTCGGGAAACTGTAGACACTGCGTGTTTATGACTTGGTTTTCTAAGCAATCTTCAAAGCCTTAACGGATTACAGTGATATTTTAACAAGGCTGCTGGCATCCATCACCACCTTTCATTTATTGAGAAAGCTAAAAGATAGAAGAATGCAATTATTTCCACGTAAACTAAATGCTAGTGGTTGATTCTTGTGAGAACTTTGATGCTTTAAACTTCATCTCTGTAAGGCAAACAGGTAAGTCCCCTGGGCTTCTCTTTCGGTGTTCATTTAGTAACAGAGTAGGAGCTTGCATGAGACTGGTGTCAAAGGGAAATCTGTTCAATATGAAGGCAAACTGTATTTCTTAAATTTTAAACATGCAGTATTGCATGTTGCCTGTGACGTTACAAATCTACTACTTATAAGATGTAATATTTCTGTGAAATGTTATTGCTTTCTATAGCCAAGACCTGAATCTCATTCCAAATTAAGCCTTAAGCAATAACTGTATATATTTATATATTATTGGAAGAGGATCTGTACATCAGTCATGTGTACATAGTGAAATATCTGTGTCTAAATCTCTTTCTGTCATCCTCTGTATGCTTCTAGATTCATTACTTTGGTTAAAACAATGTTATTCCACATTGTAATTGCAATAATATGTATAGGATTGTACTTTCTAAAGGTAATTTTTGTTGGACAGTTTTTTTCTTTAAAACAGGACTTCCTGAACTGTGATAGTTGGGCTGCTTTTGTTTCAGATGAGTTCTGCATCCCTGCAGAAATAATGTGGTAAACGAGGAGTTTCCTAGCCTGCAAGTGGAAATCTAACAGCATCAAAAATAGATATTTCTTTCCCTTTCACCCTTGAAAGAACACTTATTCTGTTTGAGTAATGGCACTGCTATGCCTCTAGAGGTGAGGCTTCCTATTTGAAGACTTTTAATATAAATGCCCTGATTACTGTTTAAAAAAAAAGAGACTCTTTGACCATAAATCATTTTTGTCTTAATGAAGTCTTTTTCTTGTCTTTTGAGAACATTTGCTAGCTTTAGGTATTATTGTTGTTGTTGTTGTTATTGTTGTTGTTGTTATTGTTATTATTATTATTATTATTATTATTATTATTATTATTATTATTATTGAAGGGCAGAGATTTTACACAGTTCTTTAAGATATTTGTTTACAAGAATGACTATCACAGAAGAGAGTACTTGGGGCTAAACATATATATTCATACTTATTTTTCATTTTAAAGTATGAGTGTTTACAGAAAGTAATTAATTTAAGTTCTGTTTCCAATCCGGCTATAATTGAAACAAAGCCCTCTGACAGACATAAACTTCTAAGAATAATTAGATGTGTAATTAAGAGAAGACTGTTATTATCACTTTATACTCTGTACAATAATTCTGTATAAAAGTTTGAAAAATGGCTCTCATTAAAAATCTCACAACAGATAAGCCACAAAAGGGAGTGAAACATTAGAACAAAGAGTCCAAGGTGTTCAAAAACTGTGATTAATTAATTAATTAGACAGAGGTCAGCATCAAAGAAAAGCTTTAAAAATGCCGTATTTAAGAAATAGATACACTGTAAAAGGCTAGCATATTTGGGGGGGGTGTGATTTGTTTTCTTTTTTTCTTTTTAATAAAAGGATAATTCAGTATACTTGTGAATCTGTATTTGTATATTTTATTTTTATCTTTTGCTCTGAGGAATCCTTCTGAATACCTCCACATTATTCATCTGTAAAGTTCTCAAAATATTCATGAATGGAATGAGAAATTACTTAGGATGTATTTAAAAGAGCCTGACAGAGGATGGCTGATGGAGTTTGCTTTACCCTCAGCTAAAGGGAATTCTCTGTTGAACTTCAGGGACTTCCTGAGCTGTTCCCAGTGACTTTCACCAGAAAGCTGCTTGCAAAGATGCCTTTGCTAGTAGCAAACAGAAAACCAAACCAAACCAGCTGATGGGTCTTTTGTGAAGCAAAAACTAAAAAGGCATGTTTTGAAAGTCTTTACTAGTCAAAATACTGGCATTCTGAAGAACAATGGTATTAAGAATCGAAATGCCAGGAGATACTTCAGTCTGGCTTCTGTCAAATTCCTCAAAATACATTTATCCAAGCACTGTACAGTATGATACCAACAGTCATACTCTGTAATTGAGAGCATTTAATAATGTTCAGGACTGCTTTGGCCACTGTACAGTGTTTATTCTAGCAGAGTCCTATGTGTAGTGCAGTAATTAAGAACTCTAGGTGTGAATTATATGAATATTCAAGGTTATGTTACTTTTTATAATGCTTGGAAGTGAGCCCAGGAAAGCAAATTTCCACCTGTTCTAGTAAATGAAAGGGGAAAAAAAAGAAAGAAGAAAGAAAGAAAAAAGGAGGGGAGAGAGAAAGGAAATTTTATTCTATGGGAGGAAAGAGAGAAAGAAAATTTTGTTCTATGATATTAAACAGTAATGTCATGTAATACACACCCAAGAGCTTAACAAAACTGTAGTAGGACTAATTTAGCCAGTGTCTGTCTAATCCTTTATTAGCATACTATTATTTTCTTGCCCTTTGGGTATACCGCCTGTTGAGAAATAATGTGAATATTTATTCAGCAGTAATAACTGCTGCTGCTTGAGAGCCTTTTTTACCATGTGTGAACATGCTTATCCAGAAAAGGATTTCAGGCAGATGATCACTCTTGGATTCAATGAATTAATGCATTTCATGTCCTATCTTACATGGCTGTGGAGCAAGATTACTGTTTTTCTAATAAGATTCCAATTTGAACACAAGCACTGCAAACACATCACCACCTCTCAGAAAATTAATACCTGTCTTCCAGTGTCATTCAATGTACACATGAAACTAGTTTATTTAAGCAGCATTAGAGGTGCAAGTCTATCTCCACTTGGTGCAACAGGCTGAACAGTTTTTAGGTGAGACTATTAGTCTCCTAAGAACAGAGCCCAGGGACTGGTTTGCTACCTAGGTCAAAGGAGGAGGATCAGGCAACTCATTCTGGCATGTAACTTGTGTTCATTACTGATGACCCCCCGCCCCAGTGCAACTGCTACTGCATCTTGCTTATACAAAATGGCATTTTAGGTCAAGATATCTCTTTTTAAAATAAGTTGAAATTACTCCTTTGTGTGCTAAGAAGTTAATGTCAAACCAGATTTTCTTCTTGTAAAGAAAAAAAAGATATTGTATGTATTTTCTGCAGTAAATATGGCTGTGCTACTAGCCAGGTATTCACATTTTTTTGCATACATTTTTGATACAACTATACTGAAATATTGTTTGAGTGTTGGTGTGATATAAGGGAAAGCAGTGCTCTATTACCAGTATATGAGGAATTTAAATTTATTTCTGGAAAAGAATGAGACCAGTTGCCATATGGAGTATTGAAAATAATTATTACAGTAATATTAAATGTAAAGTATGTTAGGAATAGTTTTTAGGGATGTTAAGTATATTGCAGATAGATGGAACTATGTGTATTATCTCTGTCATGCTTTTGGACATTTTTATTTGAATGAAGGACTATTTCTTATGGTTAGATTTTCCAATTAATCGATGATGATGATCTGGAAATGCACTCACCGAAGCTCAGGCTGTCATGCATTTATTATGGCATTTAAACTAAAAAGGCAAGAAATCAATTCAGTTGTTTGTGCTGTAATTGACTGAATAGTAATTGATATACAGTATATTGAAAGGTCAAAATGAGAAACATACCCAGAAAACTACTTTGTAAATTACTTTCACAGGTTTTTTTATTAAAAGTTGGTTCATAGTTGAATTATTTCTTTTATTTCATACTTTAAATAAGTCCCGTGATGTCTGCATATCTTTATAATAAAATGACTGTATCCTTTACATACAACACTTCTTTTAAAAAATCTAGTTCAGTTCCCAAATGGCAGCTCCAGAAAAAGGTGCAACCTGCAAGGAATAAAGTGGTCCTTATTTATCAACTATTATACTACAATTGGAATGAAGGCCAATGTTTTGGTAAACATGCTATTTCATTAAGCCAAGGGTCTTGCAGGATGGGTCCTGCCTGGCTACAGGGCTTGAACCTAGGGGGATACTTGTGGTCTGTTACAGCTGCAGTGACCAGTACAGGACATCTGTTGCACCAGTCCCCTGGGGAATGAGGACTGGCTGAATCCTAGGTTGCTCTGCTCCTTAGCCTCACAGGACACTCATTTTCTCAGGGAGGATAATGCTACTGTTGAAAGGAGAGAAAAGTGGGAAGAGAAAAGATTGGTAGAGAATGGAATAGAAAGAGAACGAGTGCGTTAGTCAGCCTTTTCAATGCATAATAAAAAGCATTTATATGAGATTAAATTCAGCTTATGAAAGTGAAAAAAGTTGCTGTACTTGCTTTCTGTGAGAGTGAATTTTATCTAAGCAACTTTGCATTTTCTAAAAAAATGTTTACATCTCTAAACCTACCTCTCCTACAATTTCTTCTTATGCCAAAGAATTTGCTTTCATTTTAAAATCACCAGTTGTTAACTTGCCTCTTTTGTATAGTTGTTTTCTTTTATTGTTTTGCCTTTCAACTACCCTTCCCTAGTACTTTTTAGGATATTTACTCCAACACTGTTTGGTATTCCTCTTTATAAAAATAAAGTAATAATTTGTTGTTACACTTGTTAAAGACTGAGAATAAAAGTTGAGGATTAAAAAAGGCACCACCACAAATGTAAAGGAGTAAATGTTGAAAAGATGAAACAGCTACAGCTTATCATATTAAAACAAATTCTCTTTCCTATTTATATGGTCAAATATATTCCTATTTATATGATCAATGGCATCCTGGCTTGTATCAGAAACAGTGTGACCAGCAGGTCCAGAGAGGTTCTTCTCCCTCTGTACTCAGCACTGGTGAGATGAGGTGCTAAGGGACATGGTTTAGTGTTTGATAGGAATGGTTGCACTCGATGATCCAGTAGGTCTCTTCCAACCTGGTTATTCTATGATTCTATAATTCTAAATATGTTCATGCACACTTAATAATTTCTGTCTAAGAATTTGGGAAAATTCTCCACTACCTTTTATTCCCTTAGTCTAAACCTTCATACAGCTTCCAGCCTTTCATCACTTCCAAGCTCTTACTCCCTGCTAATCTTTCTCTTTTCATATACTGTCTACCTGAGATCTTGTGTGAGCTTCCCTCTTCTATTTATTTTTAAATAAATCATTATGCAGAATCAAAGGAAAGAGTAGTCTTCTTCCCATATTCCCTTAAATTGAACCATCTTCCTCCACACGCTGGAAGGACTCATTGATAGGCACACACAAGTTAACTCTATTTAATTTCATCCTTTCTGCCACCTTTTATTTTTCCATTAGAAAAGAAAAAAGGAATATTGAAACACTATTTAACTTTATTATCAGGGACAGACGAAGTGGTCACCCATTGTGTCTTTGTTCCTATGTTACATGACTCACTTTCTAAGCCAGACACTGTCTCTTTGTTACTTTTTACTTTTGCGTCCACTAACGTGCATCCCTATGCACATGCAATTTCCAACTCAATTTTCTGTACTCTTATGATCCAATAGTCAGGGTGTAATAAAACATTCCCTAAAAAATATAATAAGAATAAAGGTTCAGATAATTCTTTTAATCCAGAAAGAGGAGAGACTGAGAAGATATGTAATAAATTTTATGAACACAAAATGTATATGCAATGAGGAATGGAGGACATCTTTTCCTTGATTGTTGCAAATAGGACAGTAAATAGTATGTTTTATGCTGCAATGGAACTTAGAATTGCCCTTTTTGTTGTTACAGTAGTGAGGCACTGAAATAAATTGCCTTTTAAAAACATGGTAAGTCTCCAGAAAGTAGACTTGTATGTACCGTTTAGAAGGCCACTTTGTAGGACAGGCAAGTGGATGATTGAGCCTCCTGAGACACAGGTGGGTTGGCTCCCTTTCAATCCTGGGTTTTTTGCAGTTCTTCAGCATTTTTTTGTGAGCAAGTAAACTTATAGCCATATTGTCCTCATTTCAGCTGGCATAGTTACTTTTCTTCCTAGCAGCTGGTATAGTGCTGTGTTTCAGATTCAGCATGAGAATAATGTTGATAATGTGCTGATGTTTTAGGCATCGCTTATCAATGCTTACACAGTGTAAAGGACTTTTCTGCTTCTCATACCATCACCCTACCAGCAAGTAGGCTGGAAGGGTGCAAGAACCTGGGAGGGAACACAGCTGAGCCAGCTGACCCCAGCTGACCAAATGGACGCTCCGTGCCATATAATATTTTGCTGAATATAAAACTGGGGGAATTGGCTGGGGTACATTGATTGTTGCTAAGGGCTGGGCCTCAGTCAGTAAGTGGCAAGCAATTGCATTGTGTGTCATTTGTTTTTTATATTCTTTTATCATGACTATTATTAGGATTACTCTGTCTTCTTTTCTGTCCTGTTAAACTGTCTCAGCCCATGAGGTTTCTATTTCGATTCTCTCCTCATCTCATGGCAGGGGGTAAGAGTGAGCAGCTCTGCGGTGCTTGGTTGCCACCTGGGTTTAAACCATGACACATATGTGAGCAGTGACACACAACAAAATCCATGATTTGCATCCACAACTGCTAGAGCGAGACTTGTTAGATTGCCTTGTTAGGTACAGGTGGACAAGGTGCTGAGGGGCATGGTTTAGTGATTGATAGGAACGGTTGGACTCGATGATCCAGTGGGTCTCTTCCAACCTGGTTGTTCTATGATTCTGTGATTCTATGATTTGTATCCAGTAACAAAGATGAGGTACTATGAAAGACAGTCAAAAGAAGAAGAGATAAAGGGAGAAAAAATGACACCAAATTAATTATATAAATGTGTGACCATATGAATCAAGAATAGTCTGTATTTAAGACATGTGGGCTTAGTGTGTTTTTATGTGTTTAACTTATGTTTAGTATCTTAGAAGACCTCAAGGAGACTGATTTTCATGGAGCAGGTGAACTATAGAATCTCTTCCTTAGAAATATCCCACTGTATTCTGTTGTTGGTAGGAAACTATATCATTGTAATTTACTAAATCAATGCTGAAGTTCCCATATTTCTCTCTATGCTATACTTGGGGGATTAGGAATACCCACTATATACTCATATCAATAAGCATATTGGATAAACTGAGTATATTCTTCTGCTGTCTATCTGTTTCATATAGCTGCTCTGCTAACCTTATCCAGTGGTCCTTCCTGAGCTTTGAATATATGTGAAGCATTTGGCTTTGCTAAGAAAATGAGATTAAACTGTAAGTCTTTGTTTTTAAAGTACAGTAAAGAAAACAGTGTGTGATGAAGCTAAGCTACTTTCAGAAAAGTTACTCTTTTACTAAAGACAAGCTGTCCCCTTTTCACAAAGATATTCCAATTTAGATAGTGCAAACAAGCTATACGTTGGAGTTTTTCAAGGAGATGGTCATATAATTCTGTTTATTTATGTGAATGCAAGCTAAGGCAGTTCTCAGGATCTTGCCCTTTAACTTGTCCTATCACTATAACAGAAATAAAGAGCTGATTTAGCTCAGGTGTTTGAAGCAATCACGTGTGAGCTGTTTGGCCAAGACCTGATATTGCACTTTCTGCCAGGTCACAGGGAGAGGAATCTTGAGGTCTTTTAATTTTTTACATCTTACGTGTAAACAGAAGGACATCTTAGTCAGTGCTGAACAAATGCCACGATCTGATCAAGGATTTACTCAAAACAAGAAAAATGTCTTGGTTTGGACACTAGTGCTTTGGAGATTACCAAAGTCATAGAAGTCAGTGAAAGACTTGCCACAAATTGCAGGGTCAGGCCCTATTCAGGGTCCATCCACTTGGCATCAACTTTGCAGAAATATTCCGTCATTCCTATAGGGCCATCGATTGAGGTGCTCTAGGAGGAGCCCCTTGGAGCTAGCCCCAGTTATTCAATTATTTCTTTTCTGGGCCAAAACTAAATGGCCTCATTGCTGCTTCTGTCCTACGAGGAACTTAAACACAGTATTGGTCAAAGCAATGGAAACGTTATGTCAGAAGCTCCATTTTGCAGTCTCTGACAGACATCCAGGCAGTTCCCCTAGACAGTGGCTTTGGGTTTCTGTGTGCCCTTTCAGCCAAAGAAGAGTCTACTCTGATGTGCAACATGATAAAAAGGTCAGAAGTAAGTAATATATTTACTCTCTTACTGCAGGGACAGGGCTTAAGTGGCCACAGCTTCAACTGGAAACTCACTTGTGAACCCGTGAGTTGTTGTTAACAGGGGAGTTGTTTGTAATTTTAACCACATGTTTGCAGCATGCCTGGAGAACCAGAGGGTTAACCCAGTTTCACTTTTCGGAACGGAACTGCACCACCCTCATTCTCCTATCTCTGATTATGCCAGGGTGGGTTTCCCACAGCTGCCACCTACCCCTCTGGCCCCAGCACCCCAGGTTTGTTGATGGAGGGGTGTAAGGAGCCCTTTGGATCTGCAGTATCACTGTCAGCATGAAGAGAGGCACTTGTCTGAGTCCTGCCAGTACTGCACAGGTTGAGGGGAAAACCCCACCCTCTCTCCCAGCTGCCTTAATGGGATCGTCTTTCTTTATCTTGCAAAGATTCCCTGCAGGGCAGTTGAGGGCATCCTGGGGCGGCTAAGTGAGCCCTGGGAGGAGGAGGGAGGGGGAAACCATCCCCATTCCCTGCTGCTCTTGCTGAAGCTGTGCCGGAGCCGTCAGTGTGGCTCCCCAGAGTTAGTTGCTCAGCAACCAGAATCAATTAATGTGCTTTGCAGAAAGTGCAGGGGAAACCCAGGCTGCTGTCAGCGAGAAGGCAGGAGGCTGAGGGTGACTCAGGATCCCACTCCTGCCTGACACCAATTCGGTTCCATCCTATCCTCTCCAAACACCTCGGTAGCCACCGTTCTTTATCCCTTTCTCCTTCCTTATCATGACTTAGTACATGTATGTCCAGATCCTTCAGACACGGTACCTCCCTCGCTCAAGAATTCTCCTGCTTCAATAGTTTTTCTTTTAGATCTAATCTGTATTTTTGGGTTATTTGTCAAGCTTTCTCCAACACTTTTCTAGAAATTTTAATATTCATGTTCTTTGTGAAGGAAAAGGGACAGCTGATTTTTTTGTCAGATGGTTTTAAAGGTCCTCGGGATGACAAGGGTTGTTCGGTAGTGCACAGTTGAGCAGCAGTAATCAAATGCATCATGTGTGAACTGGGAAAGTTTTTGCCTCTTTCTTTATTACAGGTAATCAGCACTGCATATATGAGACCAAAGAGGTAGTACTGATTGTTGTGAAACACATAGATATTATAATAAATGAGAGCTTGTTGCAGATTTTTTATTCTCCTTTTCTGCATAGTAATTTCAGTGCTTTGGTAAGGTATTATTTTATTTTTTTCTTTCCTTTCTTTCTTTGATTTTCTTTGGAGTCCCTCTGAAGACCCCACGAATCTGGGAATGAAGAACTTCTTAGAGCTGATTGGAAATGGCATTCTGGAGCTGAAACTTAACTGGAGGAAATATATCTCCTGAAGAAGAAAATATAATGCACTGTAAGGATCTGACTTCTGGTGAAAAATTGAAGCCTAGAGAAAACTTCTCCGCTTTGTTAGGAAGAATGGGTTGGACAATTTTCTTCAATTCCAGAGGATATCTGAATGCCATGCTGAGCTTAATCTCTGCAGCATGCTCTGTGCTTCTCATCTCTTCCTGATGCACTGCATGGTAAGGCCTTTTCCCCTTTCTTTTAATAATAACCATATTTCTGTTTTGGTGAGAGGTAAAAATAATAGCAATAATCAAATGAAAATTCTAAAAATGTAGAAAGATGACAAAAGAACATTTGTTTGTGTGGTTGTTACCAGGAGCAAGTGCCCTGATTACTGCAGCAGCTTTGTAAGATTTGTCTTTCTCCCTTGCTTTCTGACGGTGTGTAAGCATGAGTGAGTGTTTGTGCACACCTGTGCTGTCATTTGCACTTGGAGTGGGACATCAGTAGGTGTATTCTACATACATCCATGCTAAGGAAGATGTTTAAGAATTTGCTTTGGCATTTCTCTCTCTTATTCCCTTCCTTTATACCCCTCCTCCTGTCTTCTCTTTCTCTTGCTCTGCCTGTCTCTCTGGGGTCATGGTGCTATACCTACCTGCACCTCAGTTGTGCATTGACCGCTAGGCAAAAATAGAAGGTAAAATAAATCCTGTATCACTGTAAGAACAAATCTCAATAAGTAGTATCTGAGTAAGTAAAAGCTACAGAAGGGTTTTGAATGTCTGCAAGATATGCAGGTACAAAAGATTTACTTTATTTTGTTTCCCAGGGTAAAAAAAAGTATCAAATGCAGATTTTGACATTGTATTTTAGATACAGAGGGAGGCAGATCCTTTTGCACACATACTAAAGCCAGAAAATCACTACTGTGAATTATGACAATATTACTCTTGATGACCTAAGTCATAAAGTAAGCAAACTCAGTACAAGATGTTCTCATATCAAGTAATTTCTGTCACATATTAGTAGAGTGCTGAGAATTATTATAACTGGTTTCAGTGGATGTTAAGAAATAATTTTCATTAACAACTAGTAATGTGCTTTATCTTTCTGGATGAAAGGTACTAGGGGAGTGTAAGGTGATGTTATTAACTAACTACTGATCTTACCAACATTTGGTTTCATCATCAGGAAATTGCCAAGCAGGTCAAGAATTATATAGTGACTCTACTGAGATGGAAGAACAGGTTAGTTTTTCCAGAAAGTTTGATTTACTTGGATGTCTGTTTCAGAAATTGTGGTAAAACTAATATATGAAAAAGTGTTGATATGAAATATATGTATTTTCTTCTGCATTTGACTGACTTTGATAGAAGGAAAGACGAGTGCCTCTTGAGAGGCAAGCTGTGGGCGATCCCACTGCTTTTGAACAGAGTTAGAAATGAAACAAGAGAGAGTTTGTGTGGCAGTTGTTACAGTCTGTCCGGCTGGGCATGGAAGTGATATGTTTCTGGCAGCAGGTTTTGAGGGTAAAAAGGATGCAAAGAGTCAAAGCAAAAAGACCAGACCAGGATGCATCAGGATGCATGAAAAAAGAATCAAAGCTTAAATCCTATTCAAAAGACTGAATTCTGAGGTAGTTCCCAATACATGTCCTGCTTGTATGATGAAGGCCTCCAGATTTTTCAAGTCACTGCAGTAGGAGCAAACAAATACTATACAAAAACATTCTTGTGGGTTGTTACCTTTTAGTATGATTCAGAGAAACCAGCCTTGATTTTAGGAATCAAGTGCAAAATATGCATAAATGTGCATTGAGGTACATTTTTGTATATTTTAACGTCTAAAATGTGTATAAGAATCAGCAAGTAAAGCTGAAGAACAACAACACAACACATAAATGTTATCTTCCAGCCTGCACTGTTGAAAGAATCTCTTACTTGTGGAAATAGTCCCCTCAGATCTTTGTATGAACGAGGACTGCATTCTAAATTCAAGTTTCCCATTGCAAACCTCACATCAGCAGTTCTATTTCAATCAATGGGACATCTCGGAGTAAGAACTACTCATGTGAATAAATTATGAAAGGTTCTGGAAGACCAGGCTCTTTGATTGTCATGGCAACAGATTTATTAGGCTCCGGGCATAATTTGTACTTCCCTTCTAAACAAAATCATGTGAATCCTTTGGCCTTGCAATTAGGACAAGAAAAAAGAGGTTAATTACATTCTTAAAGATCGTGCAACAGTACAAATACATTGTTAGTGAAGAACTATCAGAGTAAGCAAAAGTTTATTTTTATTAGTGGTTTTCAAATCTGAAAAAGTGTATTATTATTGGAATCATTCATCACCTTATTTATTTTTGTGACAGTATTAACATTACTTCTAGGTATTGTCTGTTGATAAAATATCATGGATCAGATAAAAGTACTTACTATTAATAGGTTGAAGGATAATTATCAAGCTTTCTACTACATTAAATGTTTTTAGTATATACATGATGTTCAGCTGCTTGCTTTGTTGAGAAACATACACATCTTTAGGGTATAGAAACAAAATATGAAGTCTTTCTTATAGCAACCTTCCTACAGAACATGGATATATATTGACATAGGAAGTACTAAATGTCTGCATTTTCTTTCCCTGTGTAATTTTGTATGATTGTAACTATATCATTAGGATGTATATTACATAATAAGTAATATTTTCTACATTGCAATATGGAAAGAACAGTTCCCTTTCAGAATATAACTTATAGGGTTGATTTTTGGTTTCTTTTTGGTGCTAGGTTGTGCATTATGGAAGATAGAAAAGTATTAGAAAAAGCAAGAGTAGCAACCTTTAAAATGTATCCAGTAATATAGCAATAAGTTTATTAGTTTTATGTCTATGATAGCAACATATACATTGCAAAAACAGTGGATTCTTTTCTAAACAGCATGCAATTTTAAGAGAGAAGTTTTTTGCACAATACAGGTTATTCATTGTCTTTAACAGACATTTCCATCAATGATTTACTGAGACTAAGAACTATTTCTTGAGTGACATTTTTGATAATTTACTTTAAACATTTGCACAAAGCTGTACTTGGCTTTCTTTGTCAATTCTAAAGCAAATGAAATTACTAGTTTCCTTTTCTTTTAAGGTAGTAGGCAGTAAAAGTCTGATGCTGAAAATGCACGTATTTCATTTCAACACATAGAACTGTTTATTTGGCTAAACCACAATAGAGCCTGAACCATCTGCACTATCAGAGAAGTTAAACTGAATACTTCCTACACTTGCAGCAACTATTTCTAGTCAAATAGTTGTCATTTTATAATACAACACAGAAGCAGTTTCTGTACTTGGAATGTCTCGAGTTATATTGAGTAAAGATCTGGTGAAAGCCTAATTTTTGGAAGGCACACAAAAAAAATCAAAATCTAAATCATATAAGTCTTAAACTTCTGTTGTTTAAACATAAATAGGCACAGAAAAAATATTTTTCTGACAAGGAATTTCAGTACATCAGCATCTGTGTTTTTCATAAAACAGGATAAAAAATTGTAAAGGCATAATGTACTTAAAAATTGAAAGCTCACTAAAAATCAATAAGTATGGAAATACTGATTTCAAAATGACATAACATTTCATTTTAACATTTTTAATCAGACATTCATTTGTTCAAAAAAAAGGTGATGGTATCTGTTTACCAGTTTTTCTCTGTGAAAATTTGCAACACTTAAAATATACACTTTTTTAAATAGGGAAATATTTTGTCATAGATTTTTTTAACTAGGTCTGTTATAGTTGTCCCAGTATTTATTGGCTCTCACAGATCTGTTCTTTAATTAGAAGTGAAGATATTACTGATACTGAGCAACAGTTCCTACCAAGTCTATGATAGACATAAGCTCTGATTGTGAGTCCCTCTTGTAATTCTTCACGTGCCTTCAACAAAAAACAGGCCTCCACTTTGGTGAGAGTTATAGAGATACCAGAAGAAGTAGGTTTTCCATATAAAATCCTTTAAGAGACCTTGGGAAGCCATGCAGGCAAGGCATAGAATTAATCGAGTATTAATATCCTTATTAAATAGATAAGGAACCAAGGAACAAAGAAACTGCCCAAAGCTGTACTGGCAAGGGAAGAGTTCGGAATTGAACCCAAATGTCCTTACTCTCAGTTCATCACTGTCCCTGTAAGGTTGCTCCTAATTTTGTTCATTTTTTTGTTTAATGACTTGCATTTGAACTTTTAAGTTAATACTAGTTGAAGTATCAAATGTGAAAGGGAATTATTGATGCATACTTCCTTTCTAGTCTGACACGGTTGTCCTGAAAATTCAGTTTTCTCTCCCGAGCCATTCTCTTTGAATGTAACCATTAGTGATGTAATTGCTTTACTACGCAGGAACATTATATCTAGATTAAACAGAAAATTAATAAATAAAAAATATCCTAAAGATGCCATACAAGTTTTGGGAGTTGTACATGTGTATCTCTTTACTTTGTCAGGGTTTCTGGATAGCTGTGGGGCTCTTTAACTGTTTTGAGGGCTCTTTGTAAATGAATCAAATTTCAATCCAGTTAAAACATAAAAAGACTGATTTTTGTCTAGAATTCATACAAGTCGTTTTGAATCCAGCATTTGTGCACAAAAAGGTGACACAGAGGATATGGTACCTAGCAGAGATTCTTATTAACTCCAGTATGCCTCCTCTATCCAAGGTAATCTCTCAGCTTTTTATCCTCTTTATGATAAAGGAAAAGATAGTTTGTACAAAAAGTATTTATGTGCTAAAATTACATCTGAATTTCAGTGAAAAAAAATCTGCCACAGCATCTTGATGCAATCCCATGAAAATTTTGAACCTGTTTAGAAGGGAAAAAGCTTTTTATAAATGTGCCAGCGTTCGGGACAAGTTCTGCAGCAGAAGAAGTTTAAGGGATATCTGCCTCACTCTAATCTTCTTATACAGCTCCAGCTGTGAGACACCTCTGGATGCTGACAGGTACCATACTTACCCAATGGCGTATTCATGTAGAAGAGTATGCAAGCTTAATTAAAAGAAGTACTTCTTCTGGAAGCCTCATCTCACTAGTGTTTTATTCATGAAAAATGTTAAGGAGAGAACATGCACCTTACTGCATCACTTTTATTTTTTCTGACATGAACTTTTTACTGGCTTACAATGGAAAAGAGTTAGAAAGGAACGCCTTAGTCAATATATACTCAATTATAGAAAGCAATTACATAACTTACTCTAAAGTACTACTCTCCCATATGCAGAGCTCAGGGTAGCCAGGAGGATCACCTGCACTCTATTTTCATTAGTAGTGATGTTTCATAGGGCCATCACAAACCTTCCTCAGTTCTCCATCCCAAACCAGACCTAGTGCTATCTGTATATCATAGAAGGAGTTCTGAAAGGCTTTTCAATTTAATGCGGCATTTTTTCCATGGAACTTTGGATCTAAGAATATATGAAATTGTTTAAGTTCTAACACATGCTGGTGTTTAAGAACTTAACTTATATGGCCTCTAGTTCCTTTTTAAAACAGGGGGCTAAGGGATCCAAATACCTTTGAGGGACTAAGTATGAGATTCATAATATTTGTGTATTTTCTACAACATCAATAAATCAGAAAAGTAAATCTAATTATTATTGTAGGATATTTATTGAACTTTGCCAAGTAGGATGCTTTTTAGTTGGCTAAGAAACACTGGAGAACCACTGAAGTCCATGAACATAAATAAAGTATTTAATTCATGCAAGAGCCTCAGAAACAAAACACCTGGAGAAATGTTGATAAACCAACTGATGAAATAAGGGACTGCAAAAGTGGTAAAGGATGTCTGCTACATCTCTTTATGAGAAGACAGAGTGAGGCAATGCTTATTCTAGTTTTCAACCAAAGTAGACAGAAAAGCGGTGTGAGTAGAAAACAATGTGGTGTTTGTGAATGTAAATCATGCCTTAATAGTTTGTTAGTATTTAATGAAGATCTTAATGCAGTGCATGTTCTTAACTTCTGAAAATTTGGGACTTACAATGTTATGCATATGTCTTTATATATTGAAAACCATCACTTTCTCCTCCATGTGAAATTGTGCTATATTTGATGAGAAAAATAGGACTTTGCTTTGACAAATACAAAATCCTAAAAATACTGTCTGTAAAGTGAGATATTACTGAACTATCTTAGGACTACCACAAGCTTTCCATTAAGGAAGGCAGGTTTTATGCTTGGAAACAAAACCGTTTAACTTTTTGGATGAGCATGCAGATGACAAGACTGTTTATTAAGATTTGTGTGCTGATGAAATCTCTTTTTTTATTTTGTGCCTAAACCAAAAACTAGTTGTACGGGTTTTGTTCAGGTATTCCAAGCAAATGCAAATTTCACAGCAAACTTTTCACTGAATAGTACAAAGTATTTGGCAGGAGAAGATAGGAATTTGGAAGGGCTTTTAAAGCATTCTTGAAAGTGGCTCTTAATGAATGATTACAGTGGCCCTTAGGATAGTTTTGTTTCTGTGCTGCTGAACATAGTACGTATTCTCTGTATGTATTCATCAAAGCTAGATAACAAAGCTTTCCTTAGGAAGACTCATCCATTTCACTGATGTCATATTAATTTGTTTTGGATTCCAGTGGTTTTGTTCCATAGGAGATGCTTTATGTTTCATCACAGTGCTCCAGAGCTTGGCATAGCTGGGCATGTTCTCAAACCACTTTTATGGAAATGTGTGAAAATCTACATTGTACCTGCTCCTTTGGAGCCCCTTTGAGATACTGTTGATTCAGTATAAAGGGAACACATCTTTGACATGACTTCATGTAATGCCCAGAGTGTTTCAATATATTGTGTCCCTGGCAAAATCATGAGTGTGCAACATGATGTACCTTTCAATAAGGTTTTAATATCACTAACACATCCAAGCTGACTGAAAAAGAGTTGGTCTATTACTTCTGCTCCTGATTGTTATCCCTCAAATTCTACATCTGTTCATGTGCTTCCTAATGGAATTATAAGGGATCACTGATATCTTTGAGTCTAGTGGTTGACCCCATCCTGAAAATCATGCAATGGATGTTTAGTACAGAAAGGTACACAGAGCATCTGCTCCATCAATTCATGCTTACGACAAAATAGTTCCAGTCCTCCTTACTGAATTTTAGTAAGGTAGTAAAAGATGACAATTCATATCTGCAATGTTTCACAAGCAGAGATAGATCAAAATCTTCACTAAAGCATTATATTCCTTTGAAAAAATTAAGTAGACCATACCTACAGTTGCAGAAAAAACCCTACAATGGTTTTGCTGAATCTGTTTCCAAATTAATTTGTGATCTCTCATCTGGCTTTCACTAGATTTAAGAATAAATGAAGAAGGCACTCCAAACAGACATCACAGGGATTTTAACTTCAGACACACTAGTGCTCCCTGCCTCACAAGCTGATCCTACCCACAGCCCTTTTCTGCAGCCTCATGTGGAGGTGCATCTTCTCCCTGCAGAAGTCAAGTGGCGCATGAAGAAATGACCTTTCTGGAACCCTGCAGGTCAAGCATGGGAGCAGTACAGTGTAAATATGATGCAAACAGACAGGATCAATAAGCAATTTCCTTCTTGAAATGTAGGAGACCTTCCTGACATCAGTTCTTTAGGGATAAATCCCAAACATTTTCACCAAGTTACAATACATGAATTATATATTCTAAGGATATGGTGGCATGTCCTCCTTGCTCACACAACTCTAGCAAATGCATGTGCAGACACATCTTCCCTTGCTCCTTTTTGTGTCTATCGCAGTCCACATGAACACACATTGCCAGTCACCACGGTAGTGTATCTTGGTACATCTGTCTCTGGTGTATGTGTGTGTGAACTAAGCCTCTTACTGCTTCAGTGAATATATCCATGCCCCTCCTGCAAAGAAACACAGCTGTGGGATCACTCCCTGTCCTGTCTCTCCAGGGACCTGATCTCCCAGTCCCCTGTGGCTTATGGACAACTCATCAGCCCCTGGTGATACTGCTAAGAACAGACCCCTCAGATGCATAACTTATGTGTGCATAAATGGTGTCTCTCAGGTGAGGAAATGAAAGAGATAGTATGGACTCACGGGCCATGGCCTTGTTCTGTGAGCTCTACCAGTAGGTTCCTGTGGGCCATATCCATCACAGATCCGTACCACTCCTCAATGCAAAGGCCCTTGTGCACAGGGCTCAACTTTCACCTGTGTGTTATTATATGATGACCACTCCTGCTTCTAGAAACAGATCCTACTGAGATGCTTTGGATAGATGTTTGGGTAAGGATATTTCAACCAAGTAGGACTTTTCCACTTCATCTGCTTGATTTGCTTTACACTTTGGGTGTGAAATGCATTGATTTGCCCATGAACATGTCTATGTCCTCTGTGCTGAAGTGAGAGCTACCATCCACCTTGGGATTGTCACAGCCAGTGTGAAGTGAACAGGAGCTGGGAAAACTCTGTGTAAGAGAGTCACCATGGCCCCACCTCCTCCAGATACAAATGACTGGGCCAAAGCTGCTCTCTCCCTCACCTTTCTTTGTCTCCTGGTCTGGGAGTATGAAGTTCCTTCCCCTCCTGTGCTTTTATAAGTTGTAAAGATGCTGGATTCTCCTGGAAATCAGGTTAAAACCATTGTGTAAGTCAGCTTCCAGATCTGTTTATCTGGGCTACTGAACCTTGCTTGTGTGTCCCCAGGTGAAGATTATGTTAATATTTGTAAAAAGCTATGTAAATGATCTGTACAATGCTGACAGATCAAATACTGCGTTGCTTACTGGCTGCTTCTCCTGACACTTTGAGATATATGCCAAACAATATCTATATTTTCAGACGGCATTCGCTGATGTAGCTTGCTGCCTTAATTCTCTCAGGATTTGACCCTACTTCTTCTAGCTTACTGTCTGGGTGATACAGCACAAATACACAATGCTGATGCTTTTTCATATAACCTAGAATGTAACCAGTGCATCAATTTATGCTTGTGCAGGACCATGAGCAGAAAGAAAACCTCTTGGATTTTTTATAACATGCACAATTCACGTACTGAAGGACACATGGAAAGCAATGAGACTGAGCAGATCTTGATTCTCTCCTTGGCTGTAGTCAAGAGGCAGAAGCAAAAACTGCTTCTGTGAGCTGTTGGCAGGACTTGGCCCTGCTGCAACTGCAGGAACAGCTCTGAGGCTTAACATGAGCCCCTTCGAGAATGTGAAAGTGACTGAAGAGGAGGGTGTGCTTGAAATCTGGGAGTCTTTCTGTCCTGTGCTCATCATGTAGATTGCAGCTGTTATCAGTTATTGATATCTGGGCCTTAAAGTAGTAAATACTGTTCAAATAGTAAGAGAAACAACCTCTTCAAGAGAGTTAACTTATAAATTAATGCAACTTCAATAACTAACTCTGCAAGCACATAAAACAGCAGGAGGTGACCAAACGATGAGTAACTAGTTTCTCTGGCTGCTTTGCCATTTATCTGGTCCCAATTATTAGCATTTTATCAGTGTGTGGATTTTTATATTGATTTTCGGTATGCATGATTAATACTGTCATTATCTGTAATGCAATTTGCAGAGAAGATCATTTGCCATTGATCTATGCTGATGCTGGCATGGGTGTATCTATACTTTTCCTTAAATACCCAGACAAGAAAGCAATACTGCAGCATAAGGCATGGGCTGTTCTCACTGCAAGCTGTTGCTAAATGAGAGCAGGACAAACAAAAGAAAAGGACTTTCTGTGAATCTTTGTTGTCACATGGTTCACTTCTTTGAGGATACTGGAACTGATAACTTAATATGTAGGCCATTTTCAGGGACTCATGTGGAGATATGGAGACATTACACATGCTAGCAATTCAGGTGACTAAGTTATGAAAAAGTATTTTTGTTTTCTACCACTACTGCTTGTCTAGGCAACCTGTGCTTTTAAAGGTTAATCCAGTACAAAGTGGAGTCAGTAAGAATTGTGCCACTGATTTTTGCCTCAGCTGAATCACACCACTGGCTGGTTTCATCATCACCACCAGTAAATGCTGCTGTGGTAGAACATATGAACAAACCATGGCTTTGTGCTTTGTTTCTTTACCCAAAACTTTCTTTCCATTCTTTTCCTGCCTTGAATCTACCACACACTTAGGGCTTCAATAAATGTTCAGGGCATATTTCTGTGGCTCTACACTATCCTTTTTCATGTAGGGCTGCTCTGGAACTGGGTATCTCTGAGATTTAGCACACGTCTTGTTTTGTTTCACTCAAACAGCCTGTTGTCAGGCACAAAACTTCATGAAAATGATTAGCAATGAAAGGAACTGATTTCTTCTTCCTTCTCATAAAGTGACTGCATATTTCCACTTAGGGTGTTTATTTGCACTCATATGAAACAATCTATATAAATGTTCCCAGCTGACATTAATCTAGATGGATTAAGTAATAGGCAGAGGGAAGGTGGTAGGTCGTGGGCTTTGAGACTCATCTAATGTAACACGACTGTTGCTGTGGTTTTGGGTAGCTGCTCCTCATAGGGGTGCAGGCTCTTGTACTTTCTAGAGACTTCTGGTCCCACCTGGTTATGTTGGAGCTGCCTCAGGCATGGTTATGTATGCAGCAAACCTATGACTGCAGCAGAGATATAGCCAATGTCAGTTATAAATGACTGCAAGTTGTAACAGAAGGAATTTATAAGCCATGCTTGGAAAGTCTTAAATACCTTGTTTACTAAGCTGTTAAAAAATAACAGGTAGCACAATAACAAAATAATGAAGACCAAACATTTGTATCTCTTCCTTTGATGAAATGCTTAGTAATATTCTACTGTTTACAGTTTTGGCAGCAAAAAGAGATAGAAACCCCCCCAAAATTAGCATTTACAAGAAGTCAGGAGTGAGAAAACAGAAGGAAGGCAACAGACTTGTGCTAACAGAGGGATTATGGCTCTTGAGAGGGCAATGTGCCATCTACGAAGAGCAGCCATTTTTTGCAAATCCCTGTTTTCCTACTTAGTAATTACCGCCTGGCAGCAGAGAGGGAGAAGCATCCCATCCACTACTTTGACAAGACAGAAATCTGGTGCTTTACTGAAGCGTTTGGTAGCTCTGCACAGAATCTTTCTGGCAGCATGTACCTGAGGAGAGAATAATTACGAGTGAGGAGAATGGAGTTGCAGTTACTCAGAGCCAGCGTTGTTCATACTCATCAGTTTTCCACATGCCAGGTGTGTCCCTGTGCTCATGGAGGTGTTCCTCAGAACTCCAGAGGCCCCAGTTCCCCAGTTTCCACTTGGATGCTTTGGCCACTTTGCTGTCCTTCTGGTGATGGGTAACAACATACAGCAAAAACGTTATTGCAAGTGTGGAGAGGAGGATTTTTTTCTTAACTGGTGAAGTGTGTAGAGGGTGACGCAATAATCACACTGGTAGACCATGGTGTACATGCAAGTTATCTATGAGAATGCTATTCTACCTTTAATTATTTGCAAATACCTGCATGTGGTGAAGTCCTATGCATTTGTACATCATGCACATTTTCTCCTCAATAGTGTTTACTTTCAGGGAGTGTGTGTAGCGTAACCGTGCCCAGAGCAGAGGGAAGTTACCCAGCCTCACTGATAGATTTTTATGAAGGGTTTCCCAAGGCCAGCCTGCAGCAGTGTGTAACTACAGATATGCTTTTGACATTTGCAGTCCAAGAAGTAGCGGTATTCGAAGTAAGACACCACCAGTGGGTTTCCATACAAAGCCTGATTAGTGGATTATTTGTAGGGGTTTGAATGTAGCTCTGCGTTCTGCAACTCTAAGTGTACTCTTGGAAACATCATATGTTTGGCTTCCTTTCTCCCCCTGAGCACAGTAAGCCACAGCGATGCCACTTTGCTCTGCAGGCTACCTGCAACCACTCCCTGAGAAACTCCTGCTTTGGTTTGCACCCTCCAGGCAAGCTCCAGTGAAGAGAGTACTGGAGAAAGGAAGAAGGATTTGGGAGCAACTGGGAAAAAGAGAGTAATGAGCTTGGGAAGACAGTCAGGAGTCTTCTCAATGTTTTCTTTCAGAAATAAGCCAAAGAGTACACCTGACCAGACCTTAGCTTCCTGAAAATTTGACAGAATTTATTTTTTCTCCATGAAATAGATTATCCTTTTGGAAAAGTAACTGAAGTTTTTCTTACTAACCCACACAGAATATATTGTCCAGTTTTCCTATGGCTGCTGCCAAAGTTCATCCTCTGATTACAGGCATGAAATGTAGGCAAATGTAATTATGATGCAGGCAGTTTTATGTGTCCCCAGACATGCTTTCAAATAACAAAAAGAATATAAATATTGGATCTATGGAAAGAAAATGTCCATTATTAAAATAAATTCAGAAGCTTGTATTGTGAAAAAGCTTTCGTCTTCAACACAGCTGTCAGCCCCATCGATATTTTAAAGTGGAGTTTGTCTAGTGTAACTCTCACTTTCTATTTAAGAAGCAAAGTCAGAAGCATTAAATTTTTGTCTTGGGTTTTAAAAATACAGGAAAGCTAATATAACTGTTGTACTAATGTAGAGTTATGAGCTTTTAGGCTCTCCAGTTTTTGGCAAAGGAAGGTTATGTATGTTGATTCATGAATAAGACATTCCCCTGTATAAATCTGCCATATGCTTTCTCTTCAGAAAAAAAAATCTTCATCTCTTCCTCCTCTCTAGGTTGTGTGGAATGATTCTTGGTTTCTAACTACCTATGCTTCGCTCAAGACTGGCTGCATTTCAGTCACTGTGCATTTTTTGTGTGAATTATTAGAATGTGCTTGGCATCTGGAGGTCTAAGGAATTTAAAAGTGGGGTTCAAATGTCAGACTGCAACTGGAAAGGCTTCTGGAGATGCAGAACCAGGTCTGTGGTCTGACTGAGGCAATGCCCACATCAAACTAAACAGAGAAAGTCTCTGAATGACAAAAGGATATCACCTGTCAGACCAGTGGCATACACCAGGTGGTTTCCAGCTTCAGAGTAAAAAAGAGTGGTTAAGGGGGTAACAAAAAGTTCCAGCCCTGTGAGGGTAATAAGGGCTAGATATGTTACCTGTGTCAATGAATTGTGGGAGAAGACAAGGACTGATAGGATGAGCAAATAGGACTCAGCTTGTATTCTAAAGTTAGGCAGACTTGGTGAATGCTGTTAACCAGCTGGGGAGTCTCTGGAGAAAAATGACTTCAAACAAAGAGAAATCTTCGAAAAATGTTGCTTCTGTATCAGGAGGAAATAGAGAGAAATTTAGTTTAAGAATGTTTTTCTGAATTGTGTTAATTGGTTTTCATTTATGAGCGATATTGATTAACATAGAATTGACAAAACAGTGTCATCCTTAATGATTTATTAATCTTCTTATTTAGCAAAATATGTATAGTAGCAAAAAGGAAATCTACAGATTCTATTTGGGGTTTTTTGTGCCCCTCCTTGGAACCTCTAGAGCCATAGATCAATTGCTAGTGTTTAGTGACCTCCTGCCCAAGAGTGTAGGGCCTGTGGGTGGGTCTTCTCCTGTGGCTGGCACTTGTACAGTGAATAATCTAAGATGACACTGGCCCTCGCAGCATTATGAGAATAATATTTTCAGCAGGATGAATCGTTCTTGAATATTTTCTTTCTTGTATTGTGTTGCATGCACAAACTATTTTTTTTTCATCTTGAGCGTATGTCCTGTGTTTCCTCTCTGCTCTTTTTGCTGCATGGTTTTGATTGTAGCCAACAGCAAAGGTCAAAAGACATTTTACTGTTTCTATTTCTATGTTTCTGCTAAGCTGAATTAAATTGTTGGTGCTACAAAGTGACTTGTTAAAAAGCTTATGCTGCAAAACTTCAACCAGTATAAACTGAACTGGAGCTGTATAAGTTTAAACCAGGTGGTCCACAGAGAAAAAGCAGTCCAAAGAACAGGGTACTGATCTGGAAACCATGAAAAAGAGTTCGGTTCTCTGGAACTTCAGCAGGGAGCTTCATGAATTTAGATAATGTTTTGCATCTTTCTCTGGCTCAGGTTTCCTGGATGGATGGTAGAATGACACTGTATTTTAAAGCATTTTGCACATTCAGTTTTTCAATTACATAGTCTTATGACTTTCACATCTTATATTAATCAGTACAACTGCCTGTTTATATTACAGGTAGGTTCTGAAATACTAATATCTAGGAATGCTAAGAGACCATTGAATAGGTTAATTATGTTTACTGTTTTCACTAGGAGGTACAATTTCTCTGTCCAGAATTGAACCAGCAGTGAGATTTACCCATCAAACAGCCTTCAATTTCTTTCCTACATAGTGAAGTGAAAGTAGACTTTATTTTTAGAGTATGAATGATTTAGATCAGAACTTTTCAGGATAACTTGAGATATTATTTAGTTCAGTCTTTTAAATTAGCCCTCAAATGGGCCTTGGATAAATTTGGCCCATATGTCTTTTTTTTTCTTTTATCTTTTTGTTTGTTTCTGAAGCACAGATATGTGAAAATGCGGGATTTTCATTTTTTCCTGAATATTAAAATTTCCTTACATGTTGTAAACTGGCAATACCTGAGTATCTCTTCTATGATTAGTGGTCATTTCCAGATTTTGCTTCATGAGTGAAAGTTTGAGACCATTGGTCTGCTTCAGGGCTGCCATCTTCCAAGGGGTTTAGGTGGCTTGCGACCACAAGCTTTTTTTTTTTAACTGGTGCACTCATTCCTCACAGTCACAGCATAAAAGAGGAAGAAATGGAAAAACATCTCCCTAGTGGACCATTTGGCTCTAAAAATATAAGTAGAGCCAAATAGATAATTTACAAATGTGAGAAAAGTATCTTAACTGAGAAAGCATCAGTCCTCATGTCATGATACATGCTAGAATAGAAAACAGGTCCGGAACAATAAGCAGAATATCTTGGGCAGCAATACATAATAGATAAACACTTTGTTTTGAGAATTAATTTGAAGGAAACATTACCAACCTTCTGTTTCTAGGCATGTTGCTATTCATTTACTTATCACACCAGTTCAGTGGGACTCAGTGCTTTCCCTGTGTGTTATAAGGATTCCGGGACTCACACACAATCATTTCCAATGACCTATTTTGCATAATTCAGCTACTATGAATATTTCATTTATTATTAGCAGCCTTTTTATTGCAAGCTGTATTTTTAAAGAACCCACTCTATGTTAAAAAAAAATCGGAGTTAAATTTAGCTCTCTGTTCTGGGGGCATAAATCTAGATTAGCTTTCCTTTTAACAGTAATTTCACTAGAGATTTTTTGAACAGAATTTGACTTGTTGTCTATTCAAGAAAAATGTGGCAAAACACACATTCATCTCCCTAAATCCTTAAGAAGAATTGCCAGTATGCTACTTTCTATTATTAATATAAGAAATCAGAGACATATTTTCAGGTTTGTGGCTATGGTCTTGGTATTATTCACATTTTATATGGGCATTGTTTTAAATTACTGGCACTACATTAGAGTATGTCAAGATGCATCATATAAACAGATACAATTTACCATGACCTTGAGGCAACATGATGTGTATGTTGCATTACATTAGCTATCAAAATATGTTCGTTACATAGTACACTACCCACTGCAGAAAGAGAAAGAACATGAGTTGTTAGGCATACCATACAGTTGGAAGACATATGCAAATAATCCTTCAGATCTAAAGCCATATCATCTGTATATTTTTAAAGAAAATAAGAATAAGCTATAGGAGGAAAATACGCATCCAAATGGCTTTGCTCCCTATGCAAGTTGACATCCTTTAGTGAATAATGGGAACCTCTGAACATCAGGAAGCATGTTACTGTAAGGGTGACTGATGGAGACCACATGGAATCTCCATCCTTGGAGATATTGAAAAGCTCTCTGGACATGGTCCTGGGCAATGGACTGTAGATGAACTTGCTTGAGTAGAAAGAGGAGGTGGACCAAGTGACCTCCAGAGGTCCCTTCCAACCTCAACCTCTGTGTTATCCACAATTTGCAATAGTAAGCACTTGTTGTAGCAATGTGCCAGCGGTTAATAAACAGACAAACCACCAGAGAGTGGTTAATAAACACATCTCTTCCTGTGCTTCTTTCCTCATTGCCCATCCTGATGGCTTTGCCAGCACATTTGGTGAGTTAATCATGACCTTTGTACTCCCAAATCCCACTTTTGTGCTGTGCCACAGAACTCTGCCCTAAGCTCTGGAGAGGAGAGGTGTTTTACCAAATGTACTACTCCCTGCACAGCCAGCTTGTTTATCCAGAAGTAAGAGGACCTGCCAGCTCTCCCACGTGTCGTACTTGCTCTGAGGACAAGCCAGAGGAACAGATGCTGCTGTGGATCTAGGATTTGTCTCTCCTGGCTGTGCTGGGTTTGTGCAATTTGACCTTCAGCAACACGCATCAACACACTGTTCTTTCCCCCTTCCCATACTTTGTTCTGTTGTAATTTTGTAAGCTGCTTGGGCTAGGTATCATTCTCACTATCTGTGTCTGGTTTCAGACATCAGCAGGGGTTGCCACATGCTGCTGCAATATAAATGACTAATGATGATGAAAAAAAGGTGTGGGAGTTGGTTGCCTTGAGTGTTATCCTACTTTGGTAACTTTGTTTTAGAAACTAGCTACATTCTCAGATTATCTGATGTTTTATCTTATTAGGTTTTTTTGATGAGGGGCAAGGATTTTTGTCTGCCTCCATTATTGAATGCTCATCCAGAACTTTGGAAGAGGCTTTGAAATTTTCGGAGTTTGGCTGATGTTGCTGTCATGGTTCCAGTAGCCTTCAATGTGAATTGCAGGTTGTTGGCACCTGTAAGAGGCAGCTGCAACTCTGTCCTAGAAGAGACATTCAGTGGGGAAGTGCTCTATTTTTAAATTTGGGTTGATATAGGTAATAATTGCACACAAATCAGTATGTGAAAAGAACATTATCAAGGTTGCACAGCTCAGCACTTGAAGTTAAGAAATGCTGCAAGCAAAATTGTCTCTACTTCATTATTTTGCCACCTTGTACAGGTGCATCAGTCAGACTATTTTTGCCCAGAATCCAAGCTTCACTTGGTGTGCATAATGGATGACACGGTTTGAGAGTTCAATACTTTATTTTCTTTCCACTGTTCAATGCATAGCTCAGACTCTGCTGTGAAGGCAAAATTATTTCCTGCTGTAGCAATCCAGGATGTTCCACTGTGAAGGTTCTTGTCACATGCAAACATTGACTTATTTCCATTTATAGTGCCTTGATAGCAATTCTGAGTATCATTACTCCCTAGCAGAGCTGATAACCTAAGGCAAAAAGAGTAAGATTAAAAGTATCCGTGATTGTGGGTGCCCAGTATAGTTTTTTAGAGTGCTTGGCAGCACTACACCCCCCATTGGCTTCCACTACAATGGCCAGTACTCACGACTATCAGATATTCAAGCCTCCAGGCCCAAGGCTGGCTCCTAGAAATACAAAACAGGAGAGCATCTTAGAAAAGTGTGTTAAGAATGAGTTAAGTTCCTCAGGGCAGAATCTCAGGCCTGCAAACCAAAGACTGCCACTCCTCTTGTCAGAATCTCCTGCCACATTTTAAATTCTGAAAATAGTAACAGAAGAATCCTACAAGCAAAATCTTTTTTCTCTCCTCTACTACAGCAAATGCTCTGACTCAAGCTAGAATTTGGTGGAGAAAGTAGTACATAAATAAAACCTATCTGAAAACACATGAACAGAAGGAGGCTGTTTTTTTCCTGGATCACCTTTAATTTTGGCATTTTTGGCTGGTCTTTGCAAATTAGTCACAAGAAAAAGCAAATGAAGAATTTAGTTTTGAAAAGCAAACTGAAAACCTTTGCTGTTCAAATTTTCATATTGGCAACCATCAATGCCATTTCAGCCTATTAAAGTATGGCAAAGATGTTCTGAGATAGCAGAGTAATTAAATAAGGAAGAAATTACAATAGAGGTTATTTATCTATAAAACTGAAAACTTAAACATTTTTTCAGATGCACAAGACCTTCTTTGGCACTTAGGCCATCTCAGCTACATTAAAATTGCCTAAGCAGTGAAGATACTCGAGTATTTAATAGAAAAAGCTGTCAGATTTCTATATTGATTAAAAAAATACTAGTTTCCAAGCATCATTCCTGTAAACAGCAAAACTGAATTTTTCTCAGAAAATACTGTCCCTGAGACAAATGGTATGCATCATTTCAAACCAAATATTTATTATTGTAAAAAGTTATTTAAAAACTGTACACAAGTTTCCTAAATTGGAAAGAGTCAGTTGGCTAGAATTATTTGCAGTGTTCCTTAATGTAGCTGTAATTAATTTTTGCAGTAAAGATGTAATTGGAAGTTGACTGTTCCAGAATGCTGTTGTACGCACCAACTAGCTGCTCTTTTCTAGATGAGTATTAGTGTTCTACTCCTCAGACTTTTCTTTAAAAGAGAAGTCATTTCTGAGATAAAGGTAGTTAGATCCATAACAGGACAGATTATATTCTGGCCTTGGTTGAATTTAGAGATACTATAAAGCATAAAATCAAAACAAGTTTGTGTCACTCTTCCATATCTTAATATTTTTAAATGTCTTCTGAAGCAGCTCAGTTTCCATTCCAATGTGCTGTGGTGAAGGCAGATCTTCAGATTGTTTATGACATAGGTCATGTGCCTTCTGGCAGATAACAGAGACCTGTCTTTCACTGAGACTTGGGTATTGTATTTTTTCCTTTACAAGGCTTCAAAATATTTTTGCTCCTAAAAGAGAACCCTGGAGATGCCCTTGAAATAGAAAATGAGGTGATGATATCTGGAATGATGGAAAGAGATACTTTAACATCTCATTCTTTCACATAGTTATGTCAACTAATGCTACTTTTATCTGGGCAAAAACGCAACTTTTAAGACCTTTATCAGGTCTAACTGAATATACTACCATCCAGGTGCATTCACAGTAGTTTTATTGTTATTCTGTTTTTTTTAAGTTCAGGAAAGATGGGCAAAGGAATAAGAGAGAGAGCTCTGACTTCAAACTTCAAATATTTACTTTATCATAATCTCTGGAGTGTGGGAGGGAGAGTTGTTAACCTTTTCATTTTCCTTCTTTTTTTTCCTTCAAATTAAAATAGGCACTTCTCCCAACCTTTCTATGTATAAATTATAAAATCTTTGGCGTAAGGACAATACTCCTTGAGTTTTAAATGATTTTGTCCTTTGTTGATCCCAAACCCTCTTGTATAACTAGAAAAGTCAGAGAAAGGCAAAAAAGGTAACGAAAAGCATTGAATGACTTCTGGATGAAAAGCGACTAGACAGAGTACCATTTTTCAGTCTTGGAAAAAAGATGACTAGTGGGATATGGTAAGAGACATACCTATGAAAGAGCAGCGATCGTGCATTGGTGGAGTTCAAGGTCCTGACGGATATGGGATAGGTGAGGTGTATAGTCAGGACCCTAAATTTTAGGAAAGCAAGGGAGCAGAACAGAGCTGGCAAATATTTAAGGATACTTTCTGTAAAGCACAAGAATGCTCAGTCCTCGGGTGCAGGAAATTGGGCAAGCAAGAGATCAATGTGGCTGAGTTGAGACCTGCCGATAAAACTGAAGACCAGGAGGGAACTGCACAGGGAATCTGGAAAGAGTATAGGGACATTTCCTGGTTTTGGAGGGATGGGGCCAGGAAGGGCAAGGTGCAGCTGGGGCTGAACTTAGCAAGGGAAGTTCAGACTAACACAAAGGGCTTCTACAGGTATATCAACCAGAAAAGGAGGGTTAAAGAAAGTGTACCCCCACTGAAGAATGAAAACAGCAACCTTGTATCAACAGACAAGGAGAAGGCTGAGATACCGAACAATGTTTTTGCCTCAGTCTTCACTGACAACCACCCTCCTCACCTTCCTTGGTGAATGGACAACAAGATGAGGACCAGGGGAGTATAACCCTTCCCACTGTAGGGGAAAATCAGGCTTGTGATCACCTAAGGAACCTGAACATAAGTATGTCTGTGTGACCTGATGAGATGTATCCCAGAGTTCTGAGGGAATTGACTGATGTGATTGCCAAGCCACTCTCCATGATATGTAAAAAGTCATGGCAGTCAGGAAAACTCCCTAGTGACTGGAAGAGGGGTAACATTGTGCCCATTTTTAAAAAGGGTAGATAAGACAACTGTGGGAACTACCGACCTGTCAGCCTCACCTGAGAAGGACTACAAAGATGATCAGAGGGCTGGAACACCTCTACTATGAGGACTGTCTGAGAGAGTTGGGGTTGTTCAGCCCAGAGAAGAGAACGCTCCAGGGAGACCTTAGAGCACCCTTCAGTACCTGAAGGAGGCCTACAAGAAAGCTGGGGAGGGACTGCTTGCAAGCATATGTACTGATAGGATGAAGGGGAATGGCTTTAAGTTAGAAGGGGGAAGATGCGTGGTGCCATCGACATAAATGAGGGAAAGGTAAAACTGGCTGCAAGTCCTTTGTCTCCTCTGAGTTCCAGCCACCTGTGGGACAAAATCAGCAAACTAGATCAGATCCATAATAGTAGGGAACAGGATGAGCCCTCTAATTCATTACTTGAATTCTGCCCTCTCAGAATAACTTCTTTACTACTGAGTGTTTCTCTTTATTCTAGAAGAGGTCTCGCATTGCTGAGACCTTTGGAAATATCCTGTCTGTAGTGCTATAAATAGCATGTATTTCCCACTGACTAAAACCTGCCAACATAGCAGCAGCTTGACGTGGGTTTATTTTCCTGCTTGAGGACTACATAAGTGCTTGTGTCCTCTCTCCACTGAGACATCTCTTTGCTTTAGGCACTGGTCTTTCTGCTCACTGCTAGAGAGTGTTATTGAACCTGGCTCACATCCCTGCTCTTTTTGATCTTTTTTTCTCTAATGAAAAACCTCTCCCTGGGCACCTCGCCTTGTCTCCCCTCTCCTTTCTGTTATGGTAGGTCTCTGCTTTTCTCCAGTATTCTGATTTCTAACATATATTAGTTTCAGCTCACCTCATTTCTGCATATCTCATATTCATATGTAGTGCACACTGTCTGTGTAAGCTGCTGTGTTTGAATGAGCTTTTAGTGAAACTTCTAATGAGTCTAGTGATTCTTTTGGATTTATCTTGCATTTACATGGTGTCTTTTGGTTCCGTGAAATCCCACTCTAAAGATAAATGCAGATGTGTGTCCCTACATGCATTAGTGTTTCTCTGAGTGGGAACTTTACTGATAGCTGACAGCACATTTTGTTAGCGGAGTTTAGGAGAGCGCTTACCCAATGAAAGTGGCACAAGGATGGTGAGTGGATACAAAGTCATCACAGAAGTGAGAATATGCCAATGTAATCCGTATGCTTAGGACTGCTAATGAGAATGTGTTTGATAACTTTACCTGCCTTCCATAGGCCAGTGGCAGCAGTGCGGTACCCATTTAACTGCCCTACTCAGGATCTTGCCTGGGGGCTATTGAGGACTTGAGCTGCGTACCCAGCTTTTCCAAGTCTGTACTTTGAGGCAAATGAAATTTAGGGAACTTGTTAGGAGGAAAGGAACAAAACTCCCTTTGACTGTGACGTGAGGTTAAATCCTCAAAGGGACTCTCTTCCTTGCTTAGTAATTCCAGCATTTATTTGTGAGATAAGGGAAGATGTCAGCTCCAGCAGCACCTGAACTCACACTCTGCTTTGTATGATTTCTGTACCTTCTTCAGTTTGCTAATCAAAACAAGTTCTGCTGTGTGTTTCTTATCCCCAGAGGGTGGAACTATATTCAGAAAATTAAAGCTCTCTTATCTCTTAATGTGTCATCACAACTAATAGCCTGGGGACTGTAAACAAGTTTAAATATCAAAACAATGAGGCTGATGATTCTCTGTGATTATGGATTAAGAATACAAAATTTGTGCTTGCTGATATTCAAGCTAGATTGAATAAAAGGAGCCATATCCAAAGCTGGTATAAACAGAGATAGCTCCCTTGAATTTAGAGGAGGAAGATTGCTTTGCATTAGCTGAGCATCTGACCCTGGCAGCTTTTCAGAAGCCTTGGTTCTTGTTTTTCAAAGTGTCAGACAGTACCTGACAGCACGTGCTGATCAGAAGTGCTGAGGGCCCCCAGCCGAGGCCAGTCTGTCCTCCCCTCCTCTGACTTCCCAAGAATTCAGTTTCTGCTGCCTGCACGCTCCACTCAGCCTCCTTGGTAACCTCATAAATAATGACTTTGAAGAGAAAGGATTTAAAATTACTAAACTTTTTCAAGAGCAAGTCAAGGTGCCAGCATCTCCAAAAGCTGACAGATATGTCGAGGCAGGTACTTTGTGAGATATGTGCTTTGTATCTTCAGTGTGACAAACATACTGCTGTAAATTCACAAATGTGCACTTGATGTTGCCTTTTCCAAAGCCCTGCCACTAAGCCATCACCTTTAGCTCAATCACTACTCTCAATGAATGTAAAGAGATGAGTGAGGATTATCTCCTTTCTCTAGAAATGCTTTGCCTAGTTCACTGGACTGTTGCAAAGACAGTGATGTGCAACAGGTCCCATGGACTTGGGGAGATGATGGTGACTTGTAGTTTGTTGGATATGGAATTTTGCATGTTAGCAGCTCCCTCTTTTGGAAGCAATTGTGGGGCCTCGCTCTTGTTATGGATCATTTTCTAACATAGTCTGGGCAGTTCCTCAAAGAATCCTATGGATGAGAAACTGAGGCGGGGAAATAAATAGTGCAAGACGTGTCCTAACCACTGAACTGTCCTTTTTTTCCCCACCATGCAATGCAGACTAGAGGAATTATATATCTTTTAATGGGTAGCTTTTCAGAATATATGCCTTTTCAAAAAGCTGATGTTAGGTTAATGATGAATCTTACAAACTGAAGTACGAAACATTAATTTTGGTAGCAGCAAACTGCTGTCATAATGAAGTAGTAATTAAATAAGAAGGACAGTTATTAAAAAGCTGGTAAATCTAACACCCTGTCTCTCTTCTGTCTCAGCACTTCCATCAGCCGTTCTGGGTAAGGAAAGAGAAAATTTCTGATAATCATTGAGTCCCACCAGAAAAACAGAAAAGGAACAATGTGTCATAAGAATCTTAAAAATATGAAACAATGTCAAATAAATGAATTCTGTTTCATGAAGGGAATAATAAAGGCTGAAAAGGGGTACCTAGAAAGCCAGAAGACTTTTCTGTTTTCTGAATTGGGGTAATTATACTAAAGTGACAGCAAATATTTTCCCAGTAGCAAAATATACCCACAAGTCCCAGCCAGACAGATTTCTGCTCTGAGAATGAGCTCTATGAAAGTTAAATGATTGAGTCTGCCATTAGGAGAGTGCTCTTTTCTCCCAAGGTCAGTTCTTAAATGTAGAGAAGTAATTTTGATTCGGGTCTCCTCACAGTTCAAAGTCAATGCTTACCTTGATTTCAACAGTGCTATATTTGGCAAAGTGCTAATGTAATTGTATTTGGTCCTAGTCTTGTCCTATTTGAATGTTAAGCATCTCTCAATACCAAGCCTACTGTGCTCTCTCTCTCTTTTCATAGTTTAAGTGATGCATAAAATAGCAAACCATGAGGACACACTTGAGCCGTCCCTCCAGAGAAACTGATTGTGCCTGTGTCCACACTACGAGTGTTTTGAGGGTTTTAATTCAGACCAGGTTTGTCTGGATTCCTGCTCCCATGGACTGAATTTTCTGTTATTTTTCTATAGCACATGGAGAGTTCCTGGAGCACATTTTTTTAATACAAAAAGGATGCAAGTTCCAGGCTACATCATAGCTTGAGCCAAATACAGTGCATAGGCATGGCTGGAGCAACAGAGATGACCTCCAACAAACCACTCTGTGCATCAGTCCACATATAAATTCTTAGCTGCTGTTACCTCCTTGTTGTTCCTTCATTTTCATCATGGCCTTGGTCACCAGCTTCTCTTTGTCTATTTCACTTCATCACACTGAGGACCATCTCCCTCAGTATAACACCCCTTAGTGGGACAAAAATAATCTGGCATTCTGAGTAATGTTTGCAGTGGTTGGTTTTGAAACTACTCAGTAATTAGAACTTGCAAAGAAGAGAAGTTATTGTGCAACCTCAGATCAGAGATGGTGCAAGCCAGGGACCTTTCTCTCTCCTAGTAACCAGTAATGGGTGCCTGGGAAAAACTTTAAAAACAAGGCAAGAATGCAGTGGTACTTCTCCAGAACACTTTCTTACCTTCTGAAAATTTCACAATTCAAGCATTTCCTAAGCAAAAGCTTTATCTTTATATCTAACAGCCTTTGATATGTTTTTTTCTTTTGGAATTATTTAACTACTTTTTAGATTTATGTTAATTTTAATACTTACTGTCCTGCAGGAAAGAGTTTGACCCTAACTTCATGCTGCATTGTTTGGATTTATTAACAAAAGACTGGAGGTGTTCATTAAAGAGATTCAGATACCCCCATGCTGCCTCTGCTCATTAGTGCGTGCAGTGTAGAGTCACCATGGCAAAATCAAGACTTTTAGTGGATGCAGTACATAGAATCATAGAATCACCAGGTTGGAAGAAACCCAGTGGATTATCGAGTGCAACCATTCCCCCCTATCTCTAAACAATGCTCCTCAGTACCTCATCCACTCACACCTTAAACACCTCCAGGGAAGGTGACTCAACCACCTCCCTGAGCAGCCTCTGACAGTGCCTAATGACCCTTTCAGTGAAGAATTTTTGACTTATGTTGACCCTGAACCTCCCCTGGCAGAGCTTGAGGCCTTGTCCTATCCCGTCACTTGGGAGAAAAGGCCAGCTCCCTCCTCAATACAACCTCCCTTCAGGTAGCTATAGAGAGCGATAAGGTCTCCTCTCAGCTTCCTCTTCTCTAGGCTAAACAACCCCAGCTCCCTCAGACGGTCCTCGTAAGACTCATTCTCCAGCCCCTTTACCAGCTTTGTTGCTCTTCTCTGGACTTCCTCCAGAGCCTCAACATCCTTCTTGTGGTGAGGGGCCCAGAACTGAACACAGTATTCGAGGAGCGGTCTCACCAGTGCCAAGTACAGAGGGAGAATAACCTCCCTGGACCTGCTCGTCACACCAGTTCTGATACAAGCGAAGATGCCATTTGGCCTTTTTGGCCATCTGGAAACACTACTGGCTCATGTTCAGTTGGCTGTCAACCAACACCCCCTGGTCCTTCTTCTCCTGGCAGCTTTCTAGACAGACTTCTCCCACTCTGTAGCACTGCACAGGGTTGTTGTGCCCCAAGTGCAGGACCCGGCATTTGGCCTTGTTAAAACTCATCCCATTGGACTCTGCCCAGTGGTCCAGCCTGTTCAGATCCCTTTGCAGAACCTCCCTACCCTCCAGCAGATTGACTTTTCCACGCAGCTTAGTATCATCCGCAAACTTGCTAAGGGTGCATTTGGTCCTCTTATCCAGGTCATTGATAAAGACATTGAACAGGACTGGACCCAGCACTGAGCCCTGGGGAACCCCACTTGTCACTGGCCTCCAGCTGGAGTAAACTCCATTTACCACCACTCTCTGGGCCCAGCCATCCAACCAGTTTTCCACCCAGGAGGGTGTGCGCTTGTCCAGGCCAGAGGCTGACAGTTTCCGAAGCAGAATGCTATGAGAAACTGTATCAAAGGCTTTACTGAAGTCCAAGAACCCTTGGACTTCAGCCTTTCCCTCATCCAAGAGTCTAGTCACTTGGTCATAGAAGGCGATCAGGTTAATTTGCCAAGACCTGCCTTTTGTGAACCCATGTTGACTGGACCTGATCACCTGGTTCTCTTGCATGTGCTTCATGATAGCACTCAAGGTCACCTGCTCCGTAACTTTCCCTGGTACGAGGTCAGATGGACAGGCTTGTACTTCCCTGGATCCTCCTCCTCCCTGCGACCCTTCTTGTAGATGGGCACGACATCAGGCAACCTCCAATCCAGTGGTACCTCCCCAGTCATCCAGGACCACTGGAAGATGATGGAAAGGGGTTTGGCCAGCACATCTGCTGATTCCCTCAAAACACTTGGGTGGACTCCATCTGGCCCCATAGACTTGTGAACGTCTAGCCGGGCAAGCAAGTCTTTAACCATCTCTTCTTGGATCATGGGAACCTCATTCTGCTCCTCCAACCCCTGGGGTTGTGCACAGAGTGAACAACTTTCCTTACTATTAAAGACTGAAGCAAAGTAGGCATTGAGTACTTCAGCCTTGTCTTCATCCCCTGCTACTGTTGTTCCCTCTGCATCTAGTAGGGACTGGAGATTCTCTCTAGTCCTCCTTTTACTGTTGATATATTTGTAGAAAGATTTTTTATTGTCTTTCACAGACTTGGCTAGTCTGTTCAAATCCTCCCTGGCTGAGGCTTCACACTACTCTATGTGGGTTTATGTTGATATGAATGGGAAACTCTGCCCAAACTATGGGAAGCGGAGACAGCCATTGTACCTTCTCTGTTTGTTTTCAGAGACAGAAGGGTTTGTCCCACAAAATGCTTGGGTATGACCATATTTCTATGGGAACCAGAGTGCTCAATCAAGAGTGCTTGGCTGTTGTGGGAACCAGATGGTGGAAACTTTACCCTCCTCTCAGTCCTTATATTCCAAGCCTGAGATTTTATCAGACTGTATTAGTGATCCCACTTGATTTTTTCAAATAAACACTGAAATGCAAACTTCTGGCCAGAGGGGAAGCCTTCCAGTTACTGAAAGGGAAGAGAACATGATACCCAAGTGACTCATGGCTTTGTGCATGAATTAATGGCTGCATGCCATAGCTTGGGATGTTGGTTTGTGGTCTGGTGCCACATGGAGAGGGTGTGCTTGGGTTGTGAGGTTAAAGTAAATAGCTTTGGTTGGAATTCTCCTGTGGCTTTCCAGAGCTAATTTGCTTGTTAAGATATCACTGGCTGCATGGTGGCAGCTAATAAGGGAGGGAGGGCACCAAACAGATGCAAAGTTGAACCAGACACTTCTCTGGACACCAGCCAGTGACAATATGGTAAAGCTTTTCTGCTACTAGAAGAGATAGATACTGCAGGAGGAGTCGCAAGTGGCTGTTGCTGGGATATCAGTGGGGACTGGAGTGGTTTTAAGGACTGAAAGGGAACTTGGAAAGGGGAAGGAGAAGCCAGTGTGCCGTGGCAGGTACCTGGTGCCTTTGCATCTTTGCTCTCCCAGATAGGTTACCCAGAGATTTGCTGGATGAGCATGCTCTGATGTCTGAAACAGTATGTATCTGCTTGGTGCCCCCTGCTCCTGCTGACTTAAATCTGCCATGGCTACCCTCAGGTTACTGTCAGCTTAGTTCTTGTTTTCCACTGCATCACTTGGTGATGCTGAGGCAAAACACATAAATGCTAATGTAAGTATAAAGGTTAGTGGTACCTCTACAGGTCCCCGCTTCTGCCTTACTCACCACTATTTCTTTTACCTGTTGGGATTCAACCACTATGCCCTTTCTAGGAAAATGCTGACAGTTACTGTATTATATAAGAGCAACAAATACAGGTTGTTTTGTCTGGATTCTCTATTTTTCTCTTCAGTGTCTCTGTTGCAGGATCTCACCTCTCTCACTCATTTCCATCCTTTTGGTACTCAGGTTGCTGCTCCACAGCAGCTCAGTGGAGCTACAGGTCAGGGCTCCCTTCTGCTAAAACCTTCTTCTGGGGTACATGTGTCCATGCAGGTGGTATCCAGTTCTTCAGACCCCTCCCCACTATGCACATCCACACTGCATGGGATCCAGTCATTTAGCTCCCTGGGTTAGCAGAGGGAGGAATGAGGGAAGCACCTGTGCCCCTTTCTCCTCCAACCAAACCCCTTCTATAGGCAGGAGCTGTTGGGCAGCATTTTTTTTCTATGTCCTGCTGCTGCTTCCTGCAACAGAAACATCACAGGACATGGTTTGCAGCTTAGGGGACAACAGCAGGGCTTTGCCTAAACCCAGCTGCTGGCAGAGCAGTTGACTTTGGGAAACTAGCCAGCCTTTTTCAGTTTTCTGTGGTGCTCTGTTTTGCTTGTGAGATCAGAATTAGCAGTGTTTGATAAGCACAGATAAATGGAATTTATCTGCTTCTAATTTGAACAATCAGATGGTTACCCGGGTCTCAGCACCTGGCTGGAAGACCAAAGGAGCTTCTTTGTCTATGGTTCCAGCAGTGCTGTGAATCAGGGCTAGTCTTGCACTTGAAGAACCATCGTTTTTAAGCATTTCAGGGGCTGATGCTTGGGAAATGTCTGTATCCTCCCTGCAGGCAGATCAATACATTTCAGCTCACTGCACTGCAAGTAACTTTTTGTTGTACATTAAGAATGAGGAAAATAAAAGCCAAGATGGATGTTATTTTGGTTTTGCTTTTATTTTGAATTATTTATTGGGAAGTCATTGCTGTCTTCCTTCTTGTCATGAGACCGAATGCCTTTGTCTTTGGTGGTTTCTTATTGGACAAGAAATGACATCTTCCCAGTTTTATTTCCATCTTCCACTTACTTCTTGGTACTGAAGTGTAAATCTAGGTTCTCTGCAACTTGACAAGATGGTCTCATGCAGTCCTAATGCAAGCAATGTCCCCATTGGGGCTGGTGGAGTAAAACACCATTGATATATTTCTAAACAGTTTTATAATGGCATTCCAGATGAATTATGTGTTATGAATGATTGCTGGCACGTAAGCAGGGAGTAATATGGAGAATTGTAAGTAATTTACAGACTAGCTGAATTATCATTTTCATGAGGCATTTGTTGAACAGTAAAATTATTAATTCTTTTTAAGTGAATTCTTAATATTACATGTTATGGGGCAAAAATTAAGCAGTAGATAATAGGAACTTAGAAACTCAAACTAACAATCCATTTTGATGTTTTTCTTTCTAAATCTAGGTTATCCTTAAAGGAAGGATAAAGAAACTGGCCACCAAGATGGTAATCACTAGTGGAAATGAAGAAGATAAAGGCAGTCAAGAAAAGGAAAGCAAAGAAGAAACCATCTTGGCAATGCTTGGAATTATTGGGACAATTCTGAACCTCATTGTGATAATTTTTGTGTATATTTACACAACGTTGTAAATATGAAGGCATGCAAGTAGACCAGATAAAACAACCATTAAGAGTGACGACAAACATTGCTGACTATTGACAAGTTGTTTAATCAGAATTGACCGTGTATTATATTAACACATCATAAAAGCACTGCCTGCAGGCAGCAAAGGCTGAAGCACAATTAATCTAACAAGACTTTTTCACACAGTAACAAGCTTTTGTCCTGCCCTCTTCCTTTCAGTTTGTTTTTTGTTTGGGGGGGAAATGACTGCAATTATGTAAGTTGTATCCACCAGGGTATGTTGTTTTAACACAATTTGAAAAAAAAAAAAAAAAAAAGAAGAAGAAAGAAAGAAACTGTACACTATATAAGTTTAGAGATGTATACTGTATACTCACAGAGACTGAACTCAAAGATAGCATCATATCACAGATCACGTGTCTGCTAGGTCAAATGATTTTTTTCCTCTAGATTTTTGCTTTTACTTACATTGAATCTGACAGGCTTTTTATTTAGAATGAACATATGGTGCAATCATAAAAAACCCCAATTCCATTGAGCAAGGTCTGCCTAAATGTGATAAAATGTTGGGAGAAATATAATATATGGTTAATTTTCGTTTCTCATTTGCTTAGCATTTGTGTCTGTTCATACTAATGTTTATAAATATATATTTTTAATAAATGTGCTATATTTTTAGCATGAACCAAATATTTGGAGATGCTTGTATTCATGCAGCTAAATTTTGTTTGATGAAGTGCCCTTTTTGACAATGGATGTTATTTTTCTCAACAATTATACAGCAGTCTTGTTTGCAGCCCTCTCACTGTAGTCTGAAGCAAGCTCACATCATGCTCATATGCATGACTTGAAGTTGGAATGTCAGCTGAAAAGCATTGCTGCTTAATATGGGAAATAGCAAAACATTGTAAGGTGACCTTTGCAGACGGGTTGCACAAAGACGGCTCTATTTATAGTTTAAAAAAAAAATGAAATGAAAGTAAATGAAAAAAAAAACATTGAGGCATCTCACAAAAATTTACAAAATTCACAGAATTTGTGGCTGTCAGAATTTGGTTACACTCTCTTCTTATATTGAGAGAAGCAAACAGAGGTTTATGCAATTGAAAAAAAAAGACATTTAGAGATCCTGTAGTGAGGGGCTTAAGTGAAATCCAGACTGTAAATACAAAGTATATTTTAAATGTGAGGATAATTAACCTTTTACATTTATCTGAGATGTACGTTAACTGAAGTTGGTGCAGTGAAATTTTCTGACTTGTGTTTTTGGCAGGAATGTACAATGGCGATCACCATTTTTCTCCAGAGTTCAGTACCTATAAATATATGAAGCATTAAAAGTATGAGACCTCAATTCTGCCTCAAGCTGCCTAAGTACATTTCCCATTAACTGTGACATATCCTCTTAAAAAAATAGGTCAATTAATTGTTTACTGACTTGTAGTTTGGATTGCAGCCTCATATTCACAACGCGGATTGCCACTGAAGTCAGCTGGAGCTGTAAGGAGTTTGTTCCTAGAGACTCATTGATTTTAGTAATCAGTCCTGTCCCTCTAGAATCAATAATCAGCTTTTCACTGGATATTGGGGGCTACGACTGGTAGCAGAAATTTCATCGCAGGATATACAAGCAAGCTCATAAAACCCCCAAGAGGCAACTCTCATAAACAGATGTGTTTAGTCTCTTGTGGTATTGCACATTCAAACAAAACCATTAGAAGGGAAAAGGTCAGTAAATAAATTAAAATGAAGTCCAATGAAGACTGAAGGTAAAAAAAAAAAAAAAAATCTCATGTTAATGAAAGCATGACAGGGTAAAAGAGGTGAGAAAATGAGCAGAGTTTTGAACAAGTAGAGAACATCACAGAAAGATGCTGCCAAGCATGCCGGGTTGGTTGAGGAAACATTTGTGTTTGGACAATGCTGTGAGAGCTGCAGGTCTCAGAGAGAGGGAGAAACATTAGTGACACAGCTCATTGCACCTGAGCAAGGATGATCTTGTTTTTTAATTTATCATAATTTACTGGTAATTCTAAGAAATTAGCAAACTTGTCTTTTTGATCATCCAGAATGGAAAAAAAAAATGTGTAAAATATATTTGCCTCCACTCTTCTTTTTTTCTTTTCTTCTGGTTAAACCACTGCTCGTCACAGCATGTTGCAATGGCATTGGCACTCGTGTCCCAAAACCCTGAACATACTCCAGGCACTTGGTTAACCCCACCCTGCCTCTCGTGCTGGCTGGATCCTCTCTGCAATTGTTTCTCTTGAACTGTTCCTCCTCCTTCTTCATCAAACACCAAAGCAATCTGCCTGACACTTGTACTCATCCGCTAAAGGGGAAAGAGCAGTGTCTGAGTCAAGAGATGAGCTATGACACCTGATGATTCTTTGCTTCTCTCTGCACACCCAACCCTCTGAAGTAAAGTAACTCCTTATCACAGTTGCACTCCTTCAGACGTGGATCAGCACCTTCACCAAAACTGGTACTGCTAATAACCCAAACATACTTAAGCTGAACTGGTGGATCAAAAGACTAAGACCTCTGTGTTTGCTCTGCCTCTCCTAGCAGAAGATCCTTTGAGGGAAGAGTTTCCAGCTATGGGTGTGCTGTCCTTTGCCTTAGTCTTAGTGTTGTCTGCAGCCGTGTGCTGTATGTTTTTTTTCACTGGGCTTTTACTGAAATAGGAAGAAAGGTTTATTACATTCCATAAAAAGTTTAACACTTAATATTTTAATTTTACTAGTTTCTGTTCACAGACAGTTCTAGAAATATCCTGGGGCGAGTACTTCTTAAATAAATTCATTAAGCATTCATTTAAATAAAAATGAAGAGCTTCCTTTGAGGGCAATTTCTTTACCTTTTATTTGGTGTTCATGTACAATGATATGGGAAAAGTATGTTTTCAAGGATGACCGTGGAAGGGAAATATTTAATACAAAGATCTGAAAGTTTACCTACCTAGACTGCTGCATGCAGACCTGCTTTTAGCTGAATGCCAGCATGAGCCAAATTATCTTCATGCTTTTTTATGTGAGCAGTTTTCAGCATGCACCTATAAGGGATATTCAACTAGGTAACATATATAAATCATGGATACCTTATAGTCAGTAATTGCAGTATAAATAGTTGAATAAAACTTCACATTCCAGGTGATCCTTGCTGATCATCTCATTTTTGGTTTGACTGGTAGGTAATGCAAATAGTTTCTGAAGTAAATTTTTTAAAATAAAATACTATTCCATTAGTGACAGGAACTTACATGTTTATATTTAAATATTAATATCCACTATATTAGTAAGATACAAAAACATCACCTTTTCCTTCTGTTAACTAAGAATACTATTGTATTTTTAAATTATCCAATGTAGTTTGAGAGTTTGTGTTACAGAAATGAAAAATGTTTTCCTGAGGTGACAGGAAGGTGAAATTGCCCTCACTAACTTCTGGTGTGTTGTCTAGTGTGTCCAAAAGACTTTCAAGAAAGAAGAAGATAAAACTATTTAAATCATGTCATGCACAACAAAGTGAGGAGAAAGAAGAAAGACAGGATACAGCTCTCATCTCTGGTTCCTACAGATGCCACTGAAAATTAATCATCTCATGAATCATGTCTTCGTACACAAATATATCTTCCTCTGCACTGGCTGACAGGGCACTCTTTTCAATTATGTACCTTTTGCTCCTTCTGCTTGCACCTCTGCAGCAGCAGCATTTGGCTCATCACACCTTAGGACAGGTTTTACAATGTCCCTAGCCTGGAAGCCTCTGAAAGTTGCTGGTTTGGTGTATTGTGGAGTAAAGGTCTGCTATGGGGCAGAGATTTACTATTTTAAGGATAGGCAGTAATCATCTTCACATTATTGACTGATATTCTAGGGAACACTTTGATGCTTGAATTCCCAGACCCATCCCTCCCCTGGCCCACCAGTAAAATTTTGATCCAGTAACCATTCCAATACACAAAAGATTCAATTACATTGTGATAAAACTTTTCCATTTAATCTCTATCCTGAAGCTCACTCGAAGTGTTCCATGGTCTCATCTATGTCAGGAAGTGTCATCGTTTCTGAGTGAGAATTGATATTTCAGAGTGCTTTGTGGCAAAAGCGGAGAATATGGCCCAGAGAGGAGAATGGGGATAAAATGTATCTGAATTAAAACTCCAGAGAGGTAGCAGTGCAGAGTTTTGTGATTAAACAGTTTGAAGTTTGGCTGGAGTACTTTGTTTCTGGCTAGCCAGTATTTTGGAATAAAAAATATTATGGTTCCTTGGAAAGCTTCTGGAAGAAATATATTTAACTGAAAGAAAGAACCTCATTGAAAATATTTCAGCAGCGATAATTTCCAGCAGCAAACTTCCAAAGAAAACATTGATCAGGCCTCTGAGCAGCTGGCTTGCTTCCCAACAGTACTTTTTGGCAGCCAGGAAGCACATTGCACATATATGTAAGCACCTCATGTTTACTGAGAGGTTTTGTCATCTTTGGAGCAGAATGCGCAGATTTACAAAGATTTACAAATGTTAAGGATAGTATAGTATATTGTAGTAGGCAGTCAACAACAACAAATGAATGCTGTTTGCTTTTATTTCCAGTAGAGACACTGTAGACACTCTGCAGAACCTGCACTACTTTCCTGTCTGGCTGTTCATTTTGGAGGCTCTTCCCAAAGAGTGTGGCTTTCCTTCCCCATCACTGATCCAAGAGAAACAAAACCTGTTCAGCATGAAAACCTCCATGCCAAACTGAAATCTCACATGCATCCATATGCCTTTGTCTACATATGAACCATCTGCTATCCAATAAGACTTTCCTTGTCTTAAGCACTAGGTTTGCCTATTTGCATTTCACAAGAGGACTCATATGGCAAGAGGCAACCTGTGGGGCTGAAAGCAACCAAATGTTCTCAATGGTACAACTTTACATAATGTAGTTTGGGTACGACAAGGTGATCAGTAATTTTCTTTGCATCCACTGCATGTTTTTAGCAGCATTTTTATAGTAACTTGATAGTGATAGCATTCTTCCTGGAGCCTAAAGGAATTATGTGGGACAAAGATTCAGCATTTAGAGTTGTGCGTTTTCAAACAAATGTTGGAGAAGCACATGAAATGTTTGCATTCGCTAAAAGAAAACAATACCAGACATCCAAATTTTCAACAGATTCAAACTCAGAAGTGAGTCCACACAACTATCATTCTTATACCCCTGCTGACATTGCAGAGTACATACCAAGCCATAATGCCAAGCATAACTCTGCTAAGACTATGCATGTGCATTACTCAGACTAAGAGGCTAAGTTCCTTTACAGTCAATATGCATATGAATGTGTGCTTGCAGGTTTGGGGCATTAGCTGACAGTTAGCAATGAAGCATCTAAGGAGACAGAGAAAAATACTGAATTTCCTGTACAATTAGCTATTTCCCTTTGCCTCATTGACCTTATTTTTAGTTGAACTGTTGTAGACTGTATGATTGATGAGGATGACACTAGAGCCTGTCTAACATAACCAATGAAAGTATCAAGACAATGGAGGAATATTCAGTTTACATCTCTCATCAGAACCACGGAATTTCCCTAAACTACTTGAAAAAAATCTCAGTGCTGAATGTTTTATATTTTCCTTTATATGAATAAGCACCAGCCAATGCACTAACTCAATAGTAGTTTTATCACATTTTTATTTCATTGTATAGTAATATTTACATACAGTTTCACTGAGCTGTGCAAACACTAGCAAATGGATTTTGCATCCTTTGCTGCTTTTTAAGTTTTATAAGTCTCTTTATAGTAAATACTGATCTCCAGTTTTAAAGGTCAAGAGGACAAATACAACCACAACCTTAGTGCAACATACAATTATACAAACCTCAATATGAGTTTAGATAGGAAGTATATGACCTTTTACACAAAACTTATTTCTTGAGCCTGTCCATATGGCCAGCCCCAAGTGACCTGGATACTGTGCTGATTATGACAGTCCTACAAGATCAGGTTCTTTTGATATTAGAAAAAAAGAGTTCATCTGTCAAACTCCTTGAAGCAGTGCATTGCACCATGTTTGCAATTTACAGAGCAAACTGAAAAATGTGATGACCAGAGATGGTGCTCAGCTCCTGGCTGACCTTCCCCCGTGGCGCAGCAGCCCTCAGTGCACCCTGACAGATCTAGTGCCCTTTATACTTGCTGAAAGGCAATAATGACCAGGCAATTAATTTTTGAAACTTAGAAATATCACCATTACTAATGTGCCTAGTTCCATTGCTGCAAAGACATACGATAACACCAGAGCTATTTGCAAGGCAGTAGCCAAACACTAGCATAACTCAACATGGAAACCTCACCATTGTGGGTGGGTGTTTTAACACCCAAACCTGGAGCTTTCCTCCTGCTGCTATGGCCTCTCATTATCAGAGATGCTGAGAAAATATTTTTTCTACCCACTGAGCATTTGTTATTTTTTGAAGTGTTATTTGATCTGAGCTGAAGCAAAATGCTCAGCAGTTCAGAGATTGTCACAGAATGTCATTTAGAAACAATTGTTTGTTACAATTTGGTTTTATATGTTTTAAACAAGCTTTGGTTTGGCTGTTTTCCTTTTCTTAATAGAAAATTATTTTCAGACTCAAAAGTTGTTTCAGATTAAAATCAAAACTAAGTTATAAAAATCTCTGATTCTTTGACTACCTTATTCCTGAATTAATTTTCATTGACATCAAAGAAATTTGGTGGAGAAATAACCCAATCTTTTTGTCAAATTATCGTCTTCTCACTGAAAACTACCTGGATTACAATGTGTAGACTGACTCAGTCATTAATAGTCCTTGTGTATGTGGTAGAAAGTACTGAATAAAGATTTCTGAGCCTCTGATTTCTTCAGTTATGTTTTCCCATTTCTCCACTTACTTTCACAAAGATATTCCAGAACCAGCAACAAACCCCACAGCTATGATGCTTTAACCCCAACTTCATGGTATCCTCCCTGAGGTGGCCATCCCTTACATATGGACTCCAAAATAGTGTCCAGGCAACTGGAGTCCTCATACCTGCACCCTCCCTGGCACTCATCCACCCTAGGGATGCTGACCCATGGGAAAAAAAGTGCTAAGCAAGAGGGAGTGCTGACTGCAGAAGGCTGAGACTTGGCTTGTAAAACTTGCTATGCATATCAGCAGAAAATTCAGTAATTAATTTTTCTTTTTGGTTGGTTGGGGTTTTGGGTTTGGTTTTTTTTTTTGCTTACTTATAAATCTTTGTTAAACTGAAACCACCCCTCACTACATATCTCTTGTGCATCAGAGTGCTTTTCCCATGAGTTCAGAAGCACTATAGTGAGGTGGAAAGCAAGAGGCCACAAGGTGTCTGCGTGTTGTTGACAACCCTGTAACAAATCTTCAGAGGTACAAAATTCAGCCTGCAAGCACACAGCTGCCTCTTTCCCGTGCCTGGTTGTTGGCTGCATCGTCCCTCTTTCTCCCAGGGGAGTGTGGTGAATGTGAACATTTTTCCCATCCTAATTGAGTTACATGCTCAGCTGGCTTTGCTGTGGTTAGAGTGACTATGACAAAGGCCAGGGCATCAGGGAACCACAGCTGGGATGCTTCTGAGATTTGAAAAGCTTCTGTCCAGTACCATAGTGCTTCCATGGAGCTTCTCTGTTAGCTGTTGCTACCAGAGCTTCCTGTCTCATGCTGGCCAAGTTTTTATCTCAGAGGGAAAACTTGTCATATCTTTCTTTGTCAGTGTTTTTTAAATGCTGCACTTGAAGAAGCAAGAAAACCCCAATGCCTAATATAAAACAGAAAAGAAGCCAGAGATTTCTTATGGTGCCCTCAAGTGTCCCTCTCCAAAACACATCTTTTTTTTAAGAAATTACTCTTGGGAGCTTTGAAGGGTCCTTGGCAGCATCTGGTATCACCTTCATCCCCAGTAATTACCACTGCTGTGACTCAAGAGGACCGAAATGGTGTCTGTGTGAATGGGACTGTAGTATCTCCTCTGAGGATTCTATGTGATGCTGCATTCTCTCACTTCCTATATTTTCCTGTACATGTGCTTCCCTACACATGCTGTCTCACTTCTTTGTAGGGTTTCAACAGGGAACAAGATTATGCATTCTGGTGTTCCCCAGACTCCTGACACTTCAGTGTGACAATGTGACCAAGAGGACCATGTGATGAAAGCCTGGGAATCCAGCTGAGACTTTCCTTATCTAAAACTTGTTTCTGTTTGGCTTGGAGTTCTCAGATAATTTAGGGGTAATTTCTTAGTCCAGATCAGCTTTTAAGAGTCAGTGCTATGAGTCATATTTGACTTGTGAGCACTTTTGTGGCATGGTATTGTAAGAATGATGATTATAGCATGTTTCATCCACAGTTCCTGGAGTGCTCACAAATCACTGACGTAAATGCTGAAATACTCCCCTGATCTCAGACAGATAAATACAAATGAAAATAAGATTCAGAATAGAAGAGTTTAGTCATTAAATTGATTTAAACACTATTGTTTGTGTTGAATGCGAAGGGTCCTAACATAATCAATGGCAAAAGTAGTGTTGCTTTGATGCCACAATACCCTAAGATGATCAAAATCTCATGTTCCTAAAATACCATAATTTTTGCATACTTTGAAAAGCAGGGATGCAACTAATCCTCCTGGTTCTGAGAATTTTCTGCAATTACCAAATGAGCTCAAGAATTTTGTATACCTGGTTATCCCCTCACAGAATATAGCAGATTCTGAAAACAATGTTACTTGTGTTATAATTCCTCTGTCTGGAAACTAAATAAAGAAATCAATAAGCATGGAGACTGCTTCTCCATCAGCCCATACTGCATTTGCAGGAGGATGTACTGAAGTGTGGCTAACAGTAAAACAGAGTCTGACTACTGTTTTCCAATATCCTTTCAGATCAGTAAGTTTTTATTTATAGTCTATGTCCCCTGTATAGAAGATAGATATTCTTGCTTTCAACCAGATGGTTTCTTCCATCTGTGCATCTTTTTACTCATCAAGTCCTACCTGATAATATAGTTGTTGATATGTCCCTGCAGAAAAATAGTTTTGAGAAATTAAATAGTCCAGATGTAAAAATAAAATATGTCAGTTTGTGTCAATCAATGCAAGCTACACAGAAGAAAATGTATAGATTCCTATGAGCAATAAGCACATTTTAGAAATCATGATTTCGTAAGGAGTGGCAAAGGCAGAAGGATGTACAGCATGTATCCAGGGGCTCATTGAAAACTACTTTGGAATTATTTTTTTATTATGTAAAAGTTAAATATATTAATTCACTTCAGTGGCTTTCCTTTGGTAAGATTTTTTTCATTGCATTGACATATATGCAGGGTGGTGTTTCCCAGCTGTCAGTCCAGCCCCTACTAAAGCAGCATGACTGGAGCTGAAGGCAGAATTTAGCTCCCAGGTCTGAATCCAGCAGAGCATTTATATTTGTATTTCTCTCCAAGAATGTATGTGGTCCTGTTGGCTTTCTGGGCTGCCCATAAGCTTGAAAGTAAGTATGTGCTTAAGTGCTTCACTGGAGCAAGGCAGCATCCTGCAGCCGCACTAGAACATTCAGTCCAATTTGCTTTGCAGGGAGGTTATTGCTGCTTGGAAGAAGTATTTCTCTCAAATAGAAGAAGAGAGCAAATGTTCCAGAGCACTTATTCATTTCTCTCTCAGTCTCTTTCCACCTTTCTGCAACTCACCTCTTTGGGTTTCCTGGCTCATAACATCAGCCCTGTCAATTCTTTACAAAACAGTCTTGCTTAGCATTACTAGCTCACTCTGCTTTATGTGTCTCAAATTTAAATTGAAAACCTCTTCCTTGCCTAGGGCCACATTTTGTCTTTGATCCCATTTCAATGGCTAATGGCACCAGCTGTTGAGCATCATGGTTTCCCACAACTAAAGCAGCTGTGGGGTGTTCTCTGTTGCATACCTGGCATGTCTTGCCCTTTCCACCAGGCCTGTTCCTTTCCTTATTTAAAGACTGCCAGCAACACCTCGTACAGTGACAATACTGCTACCCATCAGTAGATCTTTTCTGGCTGGGAACAAGCAACCTTGTTAGTGAGGAATACTGAGTACCTGCACAGTTATACAGAGGTCTCTTTGCAGGGTGGTATAAGCCACCAAGATTTCTTAGAGTGAAGTGCAACCATTAAAGTCACTGGGTGAAATTCTGTGACCCCCAAAGGAAGAGCAGCATACGTTGATCTGTGACTGTAATGAGTGCTGCATTGCAAGGACTGTCTAAAATTCCTTCCTTACGAGCTTTGATCAACAGAGAAAGATCTAGGGGGGCAGGAGTGTCAGTATATCTTACAATGAGGCCTCTGAGGTTCTTGATAAAGCTGCTTATAAAAAAGAAATCACTTTGGTTTATCGTCTGGTACAATCCCATTCTTCCTGCAGTGTTAGTCTTTATGTGATCAAGCCGATTTCATGCTTACAAGGTCACAGCTAATCTAATCGAACATTTGCAGCAGTCTGTAAAGAAACTGCTGTCCAATAAATCTGCCTGTTTGTGCTCTGTAGGTTTTTTTAGCTGTTTTTGTTTCCAGGGATTGAAAGACACAGGGAGATCTAGTGAGATGATCTTGAGATCTTACATGCTTCATCACAGTGGATGTGGCTGTGCTGGTGGTGAAGGGGATATGTGATCAGGGCAAGCGCTGTTAATGAAGGCAGAGTGGCTTTGTGAACAAATAAGCTCTGCTCAACCAAGAGCAAGCTTCAAGGAAACACTAGAAAAGAGCGAGGAAGTATGAGTCATCTGTAGAATGTCAGTTCGCATGTCTCTTTATGCAGCATATAATTATTTTTATATACATGTTTAATTAATTTTTCTTTGTAGTTCATCTGGGACTACATTTGTTTGTTGTTCTCCTTGCTGGGTATCATGTCATGCTGTTACAATGTCAATGACTGTTTTGGCAGTTGGAAGCCTTTGAAGAGCACTGCAGTCAATGTGGCTGCCCTGAAAAGAGGGCCAAGCTAGAGGTAATAGCCTGAAAGTCTTCTGTGATGAAAATGATGCACCCACATCCAAGGACACAGGTCCTGGTCAGGGCAGAGATGCTGCCATTTTGGGACCTCTTGTGATGGTCCTGGTCCTCTCCTGGTTGCAGAAAGACACCTGCTGAAATGGGAGTCTGCCCCATAAGGGAAGGAGCATCCCAGGGAATGGCACTTACATTTGGAGCAGAGCTAAGGTGCTATTGAAACCTGTACACTGAGGTAGCAAAGAATTTGGAGGAAGACTAGTCATATAAAGCCTGCTTCTACGAGGCACAAACACAGGGAAGTGGTCTCAGAGCAGGAAGGTCAGAAGACAGCAAAGTATTTTGTCAAAAGATTAGAAATAAATTGATAGAATTTACCTTTCAAAAGGAGAAAAGTTGTGTCTTGGACAGGATATTGGATTTTGGGAGGGTTTCCCACTTTTTCACCCATGAGAAGAGGGTTCTGACTCTTCTGGAAAGGTAAGTTGTTAAAGCTGTCACCTGAAGATATGGTTAGTTCATGCTAGGTGAAAGCAGCCCATAGCTACTTATGTGCAGTAGAGCCTGGAATATGAGGGAGAGGACATCTTTCTGCAGTAAACTACAGTATTACTTTCAGTTATTTTAGTTTCAATATACCTGTTCCTGTGGTGGACTAGATGATCTGTAAAGTTCCCTTCCAACCCAAAGCATTCTATGATTCCATTATTATTGTTGTTGCATACAAGTTTAACTCATGGAAATCTTTGTCTTTTCTTCATTTAAATGGTCATGTGCCATTGAAGTCTTCTGTGTCTGCTGCTTGTCAAGTGCGTTTGCAGTTGGAAGGGGTTCTGCTCTGCCCAGGCTGGAATACCACCAAAGTAAAAGGTATAAGGACACTTCTGACCAAGCCTGTGAAGCTCTTATCTCACCTGGATAATAGGAAGTATGAAATCTGAAAAAAGAGGCTAATTAAGTAATATCAGCTTTCTGCCATATGTACAAAAAGTTTTTGAGAACTGAGTTTTACTCCTGGGAGTAGAGGCGATAACCCAGTTCAGCACATTACAGTCTCAAAGAATGAAACTAGTTCAAGCATGAGGAAACCCCTGTCTGCCACTTGTTTCTGGCATTTTCCCAGTGTGTCTTCTCAGCACAGGATGCTCACCACTGGCCACCTTCCCTTGTCCTCTCTCTCTGCCACCTCACTGGCCTCATTTCAAGGTTTCCTTTGATGTTCTCAATCTTTCCTGACTGCTACACACTTTCCTTTACAACAGATATGAAAATTTGCCTTCCTCTTTAGTTTTCTTGATTTTCATGTGTATTTAACACATATGCTTTGTGGCATATAACTTTTTCTTATATAGTTTCTTCCTCTACAATATTTGGGAAAATAAATTTTTATATTGTACCTCTCTTTACTCACCTTTACTTGCATTCTCTACAGCTATCTCATAGCATGGGTTTCACCCTTGATGTTTAAAATCCCTGTCAACATTTTACTTCTTCTAGCTTTTCAAGACCCATATATAAGAGCCCTGCATTCTTGCGTATTTTCTAAGAGTGAAAAAGCATTGGAAAAATTCCTTTTCCCTGTCCTGTGATAGGGCAGGAGAAGCATGGAATAATTCTGTCACTTATTCCAGTATCCCTATACTTACAGCTAGGGAGTTCAGTCCTGGTGCTGCATAACTGCTAACAGAGCTATTTATACTCTTTTCCTATTGACTTCAGCTGGCCTATCTCTACCTATTTGTGAGATGAATATTTTGTTCGGATCTCATCTCTTTGTATTTACAAAGTATCACAGATAATGACTTCATCTTTCCTGGAAGAAGCCAACAAGCCTCTGGCAACCAATGCTCTGCAAAAAGAGATCCTTACTCTCACTCCATATGAAAGTAAACTAAAAACCTCATAACTGCAGGACCCAGACAAGGAAAACTGGAAAAAGTGTTGAACTTCCCAAGATGTAAGACAAAAATTAAAAAATTTTCTCCTGCCTATAGCCACAAGAGAAATGATCAAATTAGTATCAGGAAAGCTTCCTGACTTCTCATATGTACTAAGATATTACTCATGCATCTGCACATTTCTGCAGATATATCTTAAAATTTTAGGGAAAAAAAGATAAATTTCCTGCAATTATTGGTGTTTGGTTCAGAACTTCCATTTCTGAAAGATTTTTGTGTAGTGCATCATGCACGGTAGTCAGTTCAGTAGAGACTGGACACCTTTATCCAAGCTGAGCTTGACATGTATCTCAATCTCTACCAGTGGGGGTGCAGGGCTGGGGTAGGGGTGGTTAAGTTGTTGCATTTGACTCCATCTTCCATATTCAATTAAACAAGCATAAGTTGTTCCACAGTTTCCAAAACATACTTGACTGTGGAGGGAGCCCACACTGTACTGCCAGCGTACACATAATAAGGAAATATTTGGTCCTCAAGACTCAGCCTATTTGTTGCAGTGGTTCTTCTAATTCTTCTAATTCAGATGAATACATCAGCAGTTTTGCAGAAGTGTTATGGTGAGCACTGGTAGCACACAAGACATTTGAAAATGTTGTATGGCCCTTTTGGGACCTTCTGCTGCTTCCCGTGATGCTGTTTCTTATTCCAGTGACATTGATGGCTGTTCTTGGATAGAATAGTATTTGTCAAGTTGTGGGATGAGCCAGGCTATCTGAATTTTAACAATTCTTTGCAACTTCAGCCTGTGTTGGGTTGTCTCCTTAATGGAGACATGGGGAGAAGGGAGGCTTTGCCTAGACTGGCAGATTGGCTAGTACAGACTCTGCAGTCAAAGAGTCCTACTAGATCCAGCCAACATAATCATCTATGGAGCCCATCAAGAGTATTCAGAAGTGAAATTACTATTGTGTGGCTCCTTTCTCTCCCCACGCCTTGGTTAGGGAGCCTGTGGGTCTTTTCTGTGAGAGATGACACACTGAACTCCTTAGGTCTGTATTCCCCTGCCCAAACATGCAGGAATCCATTATCCAAGCAGCATTCATTCCTGCAGAGCTGCTTGCAGAGTAAGGTGCTAGCCAGACGTACTGTACTTTCCCCTATGGCTTGAAATATTGTCAGAGAGAGAAGCTGTGGAGGATTGCTTGTCATCTGATTGCATTATTTTTCAACCACACAAGCAATAAATATTTAAAGTCTGGTTGTAGGCAATGTAACAACTCTGTAAATATGCAGTTCTGAATACAGAAGTGAGAGGCTGATCTTTTCTTTTAAAAGGAATAAAATACATCTCTGTTTGGCATAAAGTGTCCTCCCCCCAATTCTGTAAGGAGGAATATGTTGAGGCAATTTTGATGCTATGAATAAAGGTGGAAACTAAAGGCAGGAAAGTACTGCTGCATATTTATCCTTACCTCCTGGCTATCTTCTATTCTTTCCTGTTTGTCTAATGGAAGAATTAGATAAAAGCCCAGTAAGGAAAGGCAGGGACTGAGAGAGGAAACTGAGAAACTGAATAGAATCATAGAATCATAGAATCACCAGGTTGGAAAAGACCCATCAGATCATCGAGTCCAACCATTGTTATCAAACAGTATCAGACTTGCTGCTGCTTCTTGTTCTCTCCCTTCAATCCCTGCCATGTTCTTTCCCATGACAGAGAAACTGTCATAGAATAGTATAATCATAGAATAGTTTCTGTTAGAAGGGACCTTACAGATCATCTAACACTAACGCCCGTGCCATGGGCAAGGATGCATCCCACTAGATCAGGCTGCCCAAGGCCCTATCCAACCTGGCCTTGAACACCTCCAGGGATGGGGCAGTCACAGTTTCCCTGAACAACCTGTGCCAGTGCCTCGCCACTCTCACGGTGAAGGAATTCTTCCTTATGTCTAGAAATTCTTCCTTGTGTCTACTGGGATAGGAGGGACTTACAGAAGAGGCTGTGAGGTTTTCTGCCTTTGCTAGAGCACGGCATGAACTTCCACTATTCTAGAGTAATTTGTTTTTACAGGAATACAATCTGGTCTATGGAAACTGACAACAGACATGAAGCTGAAGATGTTGGGTCCATATTAGCAGTAGCAGAAGTGGGCAGCTCTAATCTAAGAGATGGGAACAAGAAGGGGAGATTATTGGAACACGAATGCACTCTAGGTGTCACTGAATGTCTGTAGTCAATGTCCAAGAAGTAAATCTAGGCCTGTTTTGATGTCCTTTGTTATGTTTAAATTAGATTTTGTGACTTTGAAAGAGCTTTGAAAGGAAAACAAGTACTCTGACATTGACTAAGGGAAGGTCTAGGCTCTGAGTTGATTTAAGTGGAGCAGCAGAGCTAGGGCTTTGGGGTAGGATCTAGTTCTGCGTGTGGCCCTCTCTAGTTTTCTTGCTTCATTTCAGAAGAGTTTCTTGCATTTGGCCAGAAGTGTGGCCAGCAGGTCGAGGAAAGTGATTCTGCCCCTCTATTCCTCTCTTGTGAGACCTCATCTGGAGTACTGTGTCCAGTTCTGGAATCCTCAATGTAAGAAGGATATGGAGTTGTTGGAACTGGTCCAAAGGGGGACTACAAGGATGACCAGAGGGCTGGAGCACCTTCCCTGTGAGAGAGAGTTGGACTTGTTCAGCCTGGAGAAGAGAAGGCTCTGAGGAGATCTTACAGTGACCTTCCAGCACCTGAAAGGCATCTACAGGAAAGCTGAAGAGGGACTATTCATGAAGGCTTGTGGTGATAGGACAAGGAGGAACGGGTGTAAACTGGGGAAGGGCAGATTTAGACTAGACATTAGGAAGAATTTCTTCACCACGAGGGTGGTGAGACTCTGGAACAGGTTGCCCAGGGAAGTGGTGGCTGCCCCATCCCTGGAGGTGTCCAAGACCAGGTTGGATGGGGCCTTGGGTAACCTGATCTGGTGGGGTATCCCTGCCCATGGCAGCGGGGTTGGAACTAGATGATCTTTAAGGTCCCTTCCAAACCAAACTACTCTATGAATCTATGATTTTTTTGGGAATCGTTCTATGAAGTGCTTTTGCAGTTGAGAAGTAGCTTGGTGATTTGACTCATGTGGCTTGTTTCTACTTCTGAGACACAGTCAGCAACATTTTTCCAAATGTATAAATGATTAGCAAAATGCAATGATGTATGCTGCATCTTACACCCCCGCTGTTTCTAAATTCCATTTAGTGAGCAAAAACCCTAGTGGTCATCTCAGAACAGACCATTATCAAACAACTGTTACCTTCCAAGAGAAGTTTTCTTTTCAAAAAGCCCAGCTGAGTCATAATAGAATATTTATTTCATGGTTGGCAGTATCCTTCTGCCTGAGGGATGGACTGCAATTACAGCATGGTAAATATTTCATTAGAACAAAGCAAAACTGCATGGGAAGTAGCCTTACGTTTATTTAAAACATTTATTAAAATACAACGTTAGAATCTACATGGGAATAATTCTTTCTACCCAATCTACCAACTAAGCTGCAGTTTTAGGTAAGACATTTTGTTATTACAAAACCTTGCATATTACAGTAATCTATCTTTCCCTCTGAGAAAGATGGACATCTTGACACAGATTGAACTTAGTGTACACTGGTGTTCCTTATACTGTTCTGGCTGCATTAAGGAATTAAGAGCATGTACAAGCAGAGTCTAGTCCCCTTACATCCTTCTTTAGAAGGACAGTGTAAATGTCATTTAAGTGCAGGACCTAAACACAAATGAATGTTGAAGTCTGTGCACAAGAGTGGGAATCAGCCACTACAATACTTCGTAATGATGCATATGCAGTATTGGGGGGTAGTGGACTATATTAAATACCTCCTGATTTCTGTTTGTTTTAAAAAGCCCACTTCTATGGACACTGAAAAAAAGACACAAAGACAACCAATCTTTTCAGTACTCACCCTACTGCAGCAATTTTTGTAGTAAATAGAGAAAGCATCTAAGAGCACATATAAAGACTGAAGTCTTATTGAATCGTAATGTAGCAATAACTCATTTTCACTGAAGGTCATCTTCCTGCTAGAGAATCAGATTATACAACATTTAGCCCGTAATACTCTTTGTCTGCTGGAGGGTTATGGTGAGGGCCCAAGTCTGTAGCCTTTTCCTGAAGTGGTAATAACATTCTTGTTTCTTCAAAGGCTAAGGAACTAAAAGAAAATGATCAGCTCCTTGATGTACCAGTCTCAAACCCCTTTCTGCATCTATTTGCTGTCATTAGTTGAGAGATACTGCTTCCACTCCAAGTTTTCAGGCAGTTGAAATCTTTACCCATGGTATCTGTTCTTCAAGTAGCAGGAGTTTGCTCAGTGTCTTTCCCTCTCTAGGCCACTGCTCAGTCCTTCCCTGCCAGCAATGAGAGAGTTATCTACATTGCTTTGAATACTTTGTAGGCTAGATGTGCAGTTTCAGTGTGGAAAATCACTGATCCTGAAACTACATGCTGTGGTCACTTAGGAGTTTGAAGCAGACTTCTTTGTTGAGCATCCTAAGCCAGCCTTTCTGTCTTCTGCTGGAGACTAAGTTTCACCCTTGACCTCTAATCTAACCCTGTAAAAATTTTCAAAACTACTTGACTATGCCACAGTGTAAACAAAACTGTTTCTCACAGATCAGCACTAACCTCATAGCCTTCCCATTTGTACCAGCTGCTGCCTCTCCTGCTGCCCAGTGGTGAACATCTACAGCTATCTGCAGACTTGTCTCTGGGCCAAATGTGCCTTTTCATGCCTGCATGAGTGGTCACCGACCCCCTTTAAGTTGTTGTGACCTGTAAAGAAGCAGGATGACTTTAACAGAGAAGAGTAAACCAGAGAGATTTCTGGCTTACATTAGTTATCCAGAGAATTTTATTGTCTTATCGGTGTGTTTTGTCCCTGAGCTCCTGTAGGGACTTCTCCAACTACATTGGAAAGCTGACATAATGCAAAAGTTAATGTACAGTGAAACCTGTCTCTAGAGAGCCCTTACCATTCTTGAAGTTACAGGCATACAGATGCTGAAAAGCTGTGTCCCCTTGTTTGAATCCATAACTGGTTTTCACCCTGAGAGGGTGCAGTTTCATCCTGCAGTAAATCTGCTCTGGGGCATAAAATCACCACTCATTACACTCAGCATGAGATAGCTCCTGAAATGCAGCATCAGCTCCAGAGTCCAAAATGTGCTTAGGTCGAATGGTGGTTTCCTTTGGGTGGTGTCCAGACTCTGAGGATGCGAATAAAAAGTATTCCAGCAAGACTGACAAAAATAAGCAAATGCATTGGAAGAGAGTCTCTAAAGTGCACTCCCAAGGCTGGGTTTCCATGCAGTGCAGTGCAGAGGCCCTGAGCAAACAGAGACTTAAGTCAACACAGAGGACTGTACATCTGAGCCTGAGCCACACGAGCCCACAGATGTGCTACCGGCTCTTCCCCAGCCTGATCAGGCAGGCAATGAGCGTGAGGCAATGTGTTTCTTGGTGTCTCCTCCTCCAGAGTTAGCAAAGAATATGTAATTTCGGAGTCTTATGAAGCAGCTCTGACTCTGAACTAGGCTTAGATGATTTTGAATATTTTTTATTGTTATTTTTTTATAAGACTCTGTCAGAGGTAGATGTGAGTTGCTCAAAGACTGAATACATACCATTGGCCACTGGGATGCTAGGCAGAGCCTGAGCAGTGGAGATTGAGGATTTCATGAGACAAATGTAGCTGAAGTAACGGTTAAGTAGCATTTGGGTGCCTAATTCCTTTAGAAATATAATCTTTGAGCTCTCCCTTTGTGGGTCTCAGGAGTAATGCAGCAGCCACACAGCCACTCTCTCCTTGACCAGGGCAGTGAAGCGCCCAGTCACTGTCTGTTTTCTTAACTCTAATACATGCAGCACTCCACATACAAATAACTATGCCAGGATTTCAGTAGAGTCCTATGTTAGAAGACAAACTCTGCAGCTCTAGCTTCATAATGATGCTTTTCTGCACTTAGAAGTCGAAACAATGAAATCTCACCAAAAAAAGCATTAAAATACTCATAAAACAGCAACAATGGATAACTACAACTATGTAACGATCAACACCAGAAGAGTTAAGGGGGAGTTATAGCTTTAAGAGAAAATTTAGATACTTGCTGTCTCCTGGGAGGTTTATGAGGATGTACCAAGATGAAGATGGGTCTTTGGAGTTTCATTCCTCCCAGAGAGTGCTCTCTTGGTGGGAGTAAAGCAGATCTCCAGCAACATCCCTTATGGTTATCTCTTTTATGTATACATATGTACACTAGAAATCTGCAGTTTCATTTAATACTTTAAGCAGTATTGGAGGCATGAATATGTTGCCATCATATGTTCAGGTACTCTTAAACTCTATACACTAAAATCTTTTCTGCAAAACAAAGCATGTGAACAGCTGGCGTCTGGAAGTGTGCCTTGGTTTGCCTTTTTGATCATGAATTCCTACATCTCTGTGCCTGTCTGGATTTTGTTAGAACAATTTTTATGTCCAAACTCACATGTACTTCATCTGTCAACCAATTACTGGAGGTTATTCAAAGGTTATATTTGAAGTATTCATTTGAGATATAAAGCAAGCATTTCATTCATTGATAACAGTTGCTGAACAAAGGCTTCAAAATCCTAAAGGAACCATCAGAATACATTTGAACTTCTACATTGTGAGAATAGTGTCGTGAATTCAAAGTATGACCTTGATAGAGACAGCAGGTAGCTGTGCTCACACTTTCTGAAGCATGAGGAACATGTTTGCATAATTGACTGAATGAGTTTTTCATGCGACTAATATGTTGGCAGTGATTAATTATCTTAATATTTGCTTGGGGTTCTGAGTCTGCACCAAGTGATTAAAGATACTTTTAGAAATTAGTGCGTTTGTTTGCACTCCTCCCTCTAATTGTTTGCTAAATAATTTACCATTGTTGTGTTTGAAATCTCCAAGTACTGCAAATAGTACTTAAATAATATGGGTTAATGCAGATGGACGTAAATACAAATGTGTAAAGTGTGTGTGGAAGAGTGGAGGAAGGAGTTAGCACAGCTGGGCTTCAGTGGCAGCAGTTAAAAGGAATGTAAGTATCTACCTTACCTAAAGAGGGGGTGATAATTTACAGATGGCTGACATGATAGACTTGCTATGCTTCAGGCAGACCTACAAGGTTTATCCCTTTTATGTAAATTTTAAGTGGACTATTATGAATTTAAAGACTTGTAGGATTTTTTCCAACAGTTTGCATTTCTGTATAACAATCAATGCACCAAACTAGGTCCTTCCAGAAGCTGAATTCCCTACCCCTCCCTAACAGGTGCATCTTTCTACTGTGCCCATTTGTTCTTAATGGCTGTCATCCAGAACTCATTTGGCATCTTTCTATGTATTTCATTTTTTTCTTGAAGGTCATAGTGATGCCTGCAGTGTTCAGGCTCTTCTGTAAACATGGTAGGTATCCTTTCAATACGAATTCAACTTTGCATAAGTTTCATCTCTTCATGCCTCAGAAAATGCATAGCTCTGGTTTCAAAGCATATCATGCATTTCTGTTGTCTTTTTTATTGTGGTAAAATACAACAAATGATACAGTGAGGTTATTTAAATGGAAATCAAAATTCTGGGAAAGCGATAATGATGGGAAAGTTCTATCTTTGTGATTTCTGATCTGATTTCAAAGTTGTGAGTAGGAGGGACACTGAGTCTCTTACCCTTTTGACTGTTGTTATCTTACTTAACCCACTAAAACCTCTGCGACTTAGATAACACCATGCTGTCCAGAAGTCAGTGACTAAATAATTACTGGTCTTAGTCCTGGGCCAACTACTCACCTTGTATGTGACTCAGGTTATGTATGCATATGACTTCTAAAGCTGGTTATGTTGATGCTTTGTAAGGCACTGGCTTAATTCACCAGTAGTGGGTACTCCCCCATATCCTTTACAAACAAAGGAAAAACGAATTAAGCAAAGTATGAAGAAAGAAAGGACAGGTATCCTTCTACATATTTATGAACAATCTACCCACTTCTCTCCTTTTGCATGTCTGGGATGTCATGTACTAAACCCTTGGGAAATTTATTTTAACTGTGCAGAAATTTCTCAAGAAGTCCTGTGGAGTAAAAATTCATAGAGATGACATACTGCCAATGTATGAAAATACCCTTTTCAAAACTCAGAAAAACTTTATTATTATTATAGTGCTTCTGTGCTAGATAAAAAATAAAAAGAAATAAGTATGCAGTGCCTTGTTTCTCAAACCCCTTCACGACCCTGTTTACGTAGCAAGTAATTTGCATTCTTGGTGGCTGTATTTTTATCATTCTCCACCCACCCAACCCACAGGTTTTCCCTAAATTCATACTATCTATACTCTAGATAACCTATAGACCTCTGGCAGTATATCAACCTATCACCACTTAGTCCCAACCTGGCAAATTTTGGCAGCTAAAACCATGCAGTTGGGCTCCCAATTCAACTTCCTCACAGCTCCCCAGGGAAAAGGGGAGAGGAAAATGAGAAGAAAAATACCTGAGTGCTGGAAACAAAATCTACAGTTTCAATGAAATTATAATATTAATAATGACAGTGATGATGATAATAATTACAAAGTAATAAAATATATACAAATAGATGAGATCATGAACCCAATCCTCAAAGACTATACATCACCACAAATACTGCAGAAAAGACACAAGGGAATGGGTCTGTGGCTAGGAGGTAGCTGGTCTCAGGAACTGGATTCGGGAATGCACAGATCTGGGATCAGGAACAACAGATGAGGTCCTCACTTTCCTTGTCTGTGTCTGGATAACAGAGTTTAATAGTTGCTGGATTTCATATTTAGGGGTGCAAAATGATGTCTGGGATATAAGAGCCTCAAAAGCCACAGGACCCTTCTTCCTAAGCCTTACATTGTCCAAAGAAGTCCTTGGCTTATTTTCAGTTTATCTAGGTAAAGAAAACAGGCACGTATGCTCAGCCAAAGGCTTAGCCTGGGCTCTTTCACACTCACCAGATCACCAAATTGTCTTATATGCAAGTGTCACCTTTTGCAGTTACACTTTCCTACCTCTTTCTGCAGAAAGAATGAAAAACAAAATATTGAACAACTTGCTGAAAATGCCTCATGTCAAACTGAGAACAGCACAGGCAGAACTGAATCACCCAAACAACACCAATTCATCTTAAAATGAAATTCATGCTCTCTTGAGCAAAATTCTTAACCTCTATGCACATTGTCTGGTATATAACTGTGCTCTTCTTGTAGCAGTTCTTAATAATACCTTCCCTCCAGTTCTGTCTCCAGATTTCCTTAAAGCCCTGTCCTTCTCTGTCCCTCACTGGTATCTAATACACATCCCCTCCATTGTGAAAGGCACATAAGCTACGTCCCATGTCCTTTCTTAGCTGGTTGGCAGGCAGCTTGCTTGTTCCTCAAGCTCCCAGTGTATGGCTGTCTCTTCTTGTATACTCAGCTCTTACTCTTCCAAATGGCTTTTTCTTCCAAACAGATTTTCCAAAAAGCTCTTGTGTCTATGTTCCAGGCATTTGCTCATAATGTATGCTAAAGGAAGGACACGGTTACCTATGTTTTGTCCCATAGATATGGCACCAGCGAAATCTAAGCCACAGTTTTGGACTCCGTGATCTGAAACCTTGTGTGAACTTTGAAAGCTCTAGCATATCTACATACATCTCCACACTGAGAGAAGAAGGAGAAGGCAAATTGAGATGCCCTATGCTGGCATCTCATCTAAGCACAATTTCAATGGAAAGCCACTCTCTGGCACACAGCTTCCAACCTTTGCCACTCCGTAGATGATAAAGATAGTTAGCTCCAATATTGAACCACTATGGTTTTACATCCATACTCATGTTATAAACCATACTACTTGAACTTGCTAAACTACCAAAAAGCTCACTGCCTTCTGACAGATTAATACAGGCAGTTACTTCCAGTCATTATTTGGCTGTTCTGAGTACTTGGCTATCACATGATCCTCTCTGCTGTGTGACAGGAGTCAAGGCTTCAGTTCTCCAAATTCAGAGGGAGACAGCAATCAGGCTTTGAGCCCCTGAAGGCTACTAATTTCCAGACTGTTCAAGTAGAAAAATTGTTCACACATCAATAGCAAGGCCAACCTTTGGAGAGAGAATGGCAAGGCAAATTTGATAATTAGTTGAATATCAAGTAAACAAATATCATTCTGCCACAGACACCTGCAGAAATACTGCTATGCTATGCACAGACTCAAGCATGCTATACACATACTTACCCCTGGTCCAGGCAAAGCTGTGCACAATAATGGAACCAAAAGAGCACACACACTGCAGCCTGATTATTGCCTCTACATTATGTGCAAACACTGCATGTGTTCTTCTTAAGTCCAAAGAGATTCTTAATGGTCAGAATATTTTTAAAAAACCTGAGGCAAAAATTCATCTTTTCATGGCCAGAAAATAATGATGTCCTATCCAGAAGGAAAAAAATAGGCTTTTTATGGATGTTTGATTACATACCAACAGCAATATTTTGAGTTCCTTGGGCTGAATTTGCTAGAGAAGTTACATTTATTTTATTTCCTTCTTTCCTTTGCCTCCAGCTGCCTGTTCCAGAACAAGACTTCCATTCTTTTTTGTCCACCTCTTACAAAAGTACAGACTACAAGATAGTATTTATGCAAAGAATGGTACTGCTGCCATCTACTCCTTGAAGGAAGCATCAACACTTTCTTGTTAACCATGAACACATTTCAGTTCATGTCCTAAATCATGTTTGTTTTCCCTAAGCCTAAATATTTAACCATAATTTTTATCTCACTTGCACTATGCATCCACCAGAGAATTCACCCACGCTTTCTCTTTTCCCTTAGCCACAGCAACACAAAAACAAGCAGTTGCATGAACACTATGGCTTCCTAAATGACGACGGGATTAAAAGTACATGATGAGATCCCAGCTCTGAAAGAAACATTTCCCGCAGCAATAGTAATAATAATGTTCATCTTTCACATAGATTATCCTGACTTCTACTATGGTTGAGCTCTTAGTACAGTGGGGACCTTCATTTGGCAGACTGTCCTTGCAAAATTTGTCTTTAAAATATATTAATATACATCTACCCTAAACACAGTATCTTTTTTTAACATTTGTGTTTCACTGAGGTGCTCGCCTGTGATTATAAGAAAGTTTTGGTCCTATATGACCAAATCATCATCACTCAAAATTTAACTAAATGTGAAAGACTCCACAAAGGGCTGTGACATGCTCAGCAGACCTCCCCAACACCTCCATTTCCTTTTCTACCATGTGACTTGCCTTCATGGTGCTGCTGTGATTAGCATGCTGTTGAGTGCCTTTTGCTGTCCGTGAACCCAGGGGAATTCTGCAGTGAAAACTTTCTCTGGAATGATTTCAGCTAATCTCACGATACCAACCTTCACCCCAAATTTTCCTATTTGCTCCTTATGCTGCTTTCAAATTTTGCTGCCTAAGTGGCACCTATCAAAACAGGTATAAAAAAAAAAAAATCTGGATACCAGCTTAGTTGAATTATTGGAGCACAAACATGCCTATCTGATTCCTTTATAGAGTTGGTATTGAGGACATGCTTAAAACATTTAAGGGAATGACATTTCCAAAGTGTCTCATTGCTGAGCCTTTTTCTGTCAGGGGATTTGCTTCATGTCAAAATTAATACTAAACAGCAACTGTATCTTGGAATTACTGGAAAAGCTAGTTTACACATAATTTCCTTCTGGGAATGTTTGTGTGATATAAAAATGTAAAGAAATAAAGCTGACATTTTCTGATTTACAAGTTTAGTTCTCTTTAGCAAAATATCTTGATCTTTCCTATGATACTCTCTTCAAATAGCACAAAATTGCTCTGTGTTTTAAAACACCCTTGCTGAAAGTTTTATACCTTGGAGCTTCCTTCTGGTCTCCATAAATGCCATTACAGCACTCAGAGGAACATTATGGCCTGGAAGAATTTCTAAAAGCCTAATGACAGAAGAAATATGTTAGATCTTGAAGAAGTAGGAATTAATTAATGCATCCCACATTCTTTCTTTTCTGTCTCCTTTTTCAAACATTTACCACTGGAATATGTGTTCCAACTGAGTTTTTAAACCTGCTTGGCTCATTCCTTACTTGCACAAAGGGCTACAAACAAGATTAGGTGCCATGGAGGAGTCCATGGCCCAGTTTCATCTCTCAGAGTGACTCTGGGTTAGTTCAGGGAAGCAATGATGTACTTACTATTAAGCATCTAATTTGCTTAAGGAATTATTGCTTGTTAAGCAGGGGGAGGAAGTAGCTAAGTGACATTCAGATGGGCATGTTATGATAAGTGCATCCGCAGGCTGAGCACATCTAGTTGCCTATTAGCTTTTGTCAAAGAAAAGAAACAGTGTGTAGCACCAAGTAATGCCTCTGGCTGGCATTGTTCAGATTTTCTACAGAGCTACTGCTATCCATTATGAAATCTCCAGGCAGAAAACTATACAGAAATTCAAATGATCATTTCAGAGAATACAATTTTTATAATGATTTTATTCTAAACATCTCTTTGTTACCCTTGTGGTGTTATGTTAAAAAATTGCTTTCATTTTAGGTCTTCATGAGTAAAGCTACATTTTGTCTGCTAGTTTCAGTGATCTAATGCATCTTTCACATCTATAAGTGCTGAAACAGGATTTATTAATAGCAACTCTGCACCAGGGTCTTCCTAACTATAAATATTTTAGTATATAAACCACAGAAAATTCTTATAATAAAATAATAACTTTCATAATAGTAAGATTTATATTCACAACATGATGTGACAGATTATTTCCAAATTTTAAAATGGATGTCAGTAGTTTTGTAGGGTATATTAGCAATGAGTTTCATCAATAGTTTTGAAAAAAAAGTTTGAGATGGGCAGCTAGAAATAAAAGTTATTGCATGAAGTCCACTGATCTCTATGCTGTGGGAATTTACTGGTCAGTTAAAGACAGTAGTTTTTTAACTTTATTTGGTAATGAAAAAGCATTAAAGGTCACAAAAAGGGCATCTCTGAAGGTGTGGGAAAGACTTGCCTGAGAACTGGAAACTTGGAGAATGGGAAGGAGAAAAGATCACTTTGCATTTCCCTGTTAATATATTCCTTCCTTAAACATTCGCTGCTGGCCACTCTGACACAAACCACAGGGCTGGAGGTACCTTTGTTCTGACCCTGTACATCTGGGTTTGACAGCTTGTTCTCAGGGACAAAGACCGAGGGAAGATGCTGTGCAGGAGGCTGGCATGAAAATTCCCAATGGATTAGCAACATATTCTCCCAGAGCCACCACTAAATGCAGGCACATGATAGCCAGGTTACTCCACTTTGAAACATCTCACAGTCACCATTATAGTCAGAATATTTCTCATAGGCAGTTCTGTTAAAATGCATGCCACGAAAACACTGGTAGCAAGTTGTATTACAGAAATTGAGGTAAACTGCATGTAGCCTGTCCTCTTGGGCACGCAAAACATCTCAATTCTGTCACAGGCTGTTACCAAGGAGTGAGGACAGATGCTCTTCCCATTTGTGTCTGTTCCAGAAATAGTGCCCAAACTGAGCCCAGAAAATTGTGCATTTTCATCCAAGATGATATTCTGGGTGGTTATTTCTTACATAGCAGGGACATCTGCTGGTGCTAAAGGAATCCTGCAGAGCAGCCAATTTATCCCAGAGTCACTCCAGGGTGCAGAGAAAGGGGATGAGGCAGCCTGGGTGTCAGGGTGGAGGCAAGGAGACTGAATAGCAAGAAGCAGATATCCAGCTTCTCAGATGCCCTCTCTTTGTTTGCAGAGAGGCAAAGTAATACTGTTTTGGAGCATAACTTGCTATGAAGATTAACTTAAAATTTTAATCATTAAGAAGCTCCCTATAAATCAATAATCATACTTGTTTTAAGGGACCACCAAAATAAAAACGATACATTTACCCAGTTGCAGTGAACCATGCTGGATGGATAATGCAATTAGTACACAATTCATATATGGTCAGCCAGGTTAATAATGCTGGTATTTCAACCTCAATGCAAAATCCATTACATTAATCTCTGTAATAGAGTCATAAAATCATAGAATAGTATGGTTTGGAAGGGACCTTAAAGATCATCTAGTTCCAACCTTCCTGCCAGGACACCTCCCACCAGACCAGGCTGCCCAAGGCCCCATCCAACCTGGTCTTGAACACCTCCAGGGATGGAGCAGCCACAGCTTCCCTGGGTTACAATGTTTCACCACCCTCATGGTGAAGAAATTCTTCCTTATGTCTAGTCTAAACCTGCCCATCTCCATTTTAAAGCCATTCCCCTTAGTCCTATCACTGCAATAATTTATCACAGTAGGAGGAACAATGGAACAAGGTGAATGTTCAAAAACCTGCAGAAATCCCAAAAGGATAGCTGTTTGCCACATGCAATGAGCATATCTAATGCACATCACAATATCTGTTTGTGCCAAATACAGGTTCTTTAATGGTCCTTGTGAATGACTTCCATGCTGCTGAAGATGCCTGGCTATGGTGCTGGGGTGCCTGAACTTTCCTTTTTCCTATTTCCATTCCCATTCTCCATAGTTTTATCTAAGCAGAAGGGATTTTGATAATATGACTTGCATATCAGTAGGTAGTGCCTAGTTTGCAGTAGCTCTAGAGAAGTTTATGTATTAATAAAAAACCCCACTTATTATTGTGCAATAGTATCATTATTGATTTTTGGACTATGTATTTAAAATTTGGATGAGGGGGTGGATTGGGGAGAAGGACCTTAACTAAGGGCCACAAGATGACTAACTTCCAATTTAACAATCCAGTAGTCATATATTAGGTCAAAATAAATAGTAGTCATCTCCAGCAGTAATCAAGAAAAAATAATTGAATTGTCCTTGAGAAAAAATGTCCACATTTTATTTTCCCACTTTCTGCGTAGAGGAAATCATTTGATATTTTTAACAAAGTCTGTGTTTGATGTATCTGTATTTATGTAAGTAGACGTAGCTGTATAGGGGAGGAAAATGTAATGTGTGAGGGCAACAGGTTTGTCTTTGCATGGATGTGAATGTGTGTATGTATATATGTGTGTGTGTGTGTGTGTAATATTTGGAGGCTGTTATAGCATAGCTCTGCAGACTGGATACAGAGCCTGAGGGCTTGGCCCAGAGCCCAAGGAAGAAAAATGCCTTTCCCTTGAAGTTCTGTGGAGAAAGATGGTGTGAGCAGGAGCTCCTTGATGTTTGCTGAGCAGACACATATTCATGGACGCTCACTGGAATGAGTCCTAACAGAGGGAGTTAGCTGGGCTCCATTTTAATGCAAGCTTTGCGTTATTTAAGGGCATGTCTGTTAAATCACACTGTATTTGAAAGTTGCTATTAACACAAGCAACATTAGCAAGGAGTCACTGCACAGTAACGTGTTCCCAGGGTGTCTGGGGAGATAGTGATTATATTGTATTGTACTATCATAGAATCATAGAATCACCAGGTTGGAAGAGATCCACCAGATCATTGAGTCCAACCATTCCTATCAATCACTAAACCAGACCCCTCAGAACCTCATCCACTCACACCTTAAACACCTCCAGGGAAGCTGACTCAACCACCTCCCTGGACAGCTTGTTCCAGTGCCCAATGACCCTTTCTGTGACAATTTCTTTCCTAATGTTCAGCCTAAACCTCCCCTGGCAGAGTTTGAGGCCATTCTCTCTCGTTCTGTCCGCTGTCACTTGGGAGAAGAGGCCATTACCCTCCTCTCCACAACCTCCTTTTAGGTAGTTATAGAGAGCAATGAGGTCTCTCCTCAGCCTCCTCTTCTCCAGGCTAAACAACCCCAGTTCTCTCAGCTGTTCCCCATAAGGCATTACAACCCATCCTATATTATTTTCATTGTTATATTATACTGCAAAACATGCTTTTTACATCTGGAGAAAAAAATCAGCTTAAATCAGAAACCTGTTTTATTTGATAGTTTGGGGTTTCCCCTTTCCTCTGTAAATCAAACTACAGGGGGAAAGGGTTCTGCTTTCCTGTAGGCAGAGCCCAGCCATGAAGTAGGGGGTTGTTGCAACTTGTGTAGTCACAGTCACCTCCTGGCATTTTGGGAACCTGTTTTAGGGAGGGTTGAGAATGTGAACGAGAATAAATTGGTTATCTTGACACAAAGAGGAGCTGCAGAAAGCAGTGGTCGCAAGGGGGCAGAAGCAGCCTAGAAGTAGTTCTGTTGCTCAGAGGTGCTTCCCCACCCTGGGTTCCTGCTTTTGAGTTCGAACACGGAAAATCCTCCTCAAATAAAAAATGTAAGCACACAGTGTAATACAGTTATATCCAGCTGTATTGTTAGCTCAGTTCTGAATAAAACACTCTGAAACGAGGGTTTTTTTACAGTTTGATGAAGAGATCAGCTTTCCTGGGAGCTGAACCTAGGGAAAAAGGGGCTGCAAGGAAACCTTGGTTTTAATAGAATCCTAAACTGCTTTCTCACTGTTCTCTTAAGACCCAGTTGCAAGGCAAGTTCTGAAAGGAGAAAAATGCAGAAAATACAGTAATTTCTTCAGATACAATACACTTAAAAGCCTTTATCTTACACTTCTCTCCCCTTAGAATCAGAGAATCACCAGGTTGGAAGAGACCCACCGGATCATTGAGTCCAACCGTTCCCACCAATCTCTAAACCATGCCCCTCAGCACCTCATCCACCCACACCTTTAACACCTCCAGGGAAGGTGAGTCAACTTTGTATGATATCTTTTGGTTCTGATAATGAGAGATTATTTGTGTGCATTCAGCTTTAACTACATCCATATTCTTGCTAATTCCAGCAAGGTCATAAGAGTAGAACAAAGGTACATGGCTTTTCAGGATCATGGCTCTATGCTGTAATCTTCTTAATGTGCAGGTAAGACCTGACCTTACACAGCTGGAAATCTCTCTATGCACACAAATTAACTGCAAAGTTATTTCAAATTACTTCAAAGAAGTATCATGCAATTGGAGTCTTTGCATCAGATTATATAAATTTGGGGTGTTTTTAAGCTAAAGTCCAAATCAGAGCCTGGTCCTTCATATCAACAGCTCTGAACCTGATGGGTATGTGGCATCCTCCAACTGCTGTGTAGACACAGCCTCCTGAGCTTCTACTCTGCTGGCTGCTGGCTTCCAGCAGCTTGGAGGAGCCAGCATGGGCAATCACAGGCTCTGTTGGACTGAGTACAGACATTCAAAACTGATCCAGAACTCCGGTATTAGATGATAACCCTTTAATTTAGAGCTCTAAGCAATTACTCATTTTTTTCCATACTGCTCACTCAGCTACTGAAATATGCATTATGGAGAGAACTTGTAATGACCATTTTTAGAAAGAACTCCATCACTTAATGAAGAGGCCAGATAGAATTCTTAGAGTACTTAGCTGAATTCCTGCTTACTGTAACACATGCCTAGTTAATCAAATCCATTTATTAACTGGGAGCTTCATTTACTGAGGAATGGAATAATATAAGTAATAATAATAATGTAGCACAATAATATAAATTAAATGAAACACAGAAAATAGCATGAATGGTAAACAAACTCAAGAATCAACCCCATTTATTTCATATCACTTGGAGTAAAGAGAACTTGACACATACTAGACCCTTGGGCAGCCTCACTAAATGATGAGATGAAAACTTTGCTAACTTCCCTGGTATTAAAAAACTAAAGCTTGTGAGCAAACCTAATAACTTCTGCACCTGGTCTCTGTGTCAGCCCCCAAGGTATGCTCTTTCAGAGGGAAGCATTTGCTGCTTACAAAGATACCTTCAGTTTAAATTCAGTTCATTTAAGACCTAATAGGATAGATACTGTAAGTGTGGTCTACAAAATGGCATAACAATGTTCTCTAAGCATTTAACACAGGAGTGCAATGTTGAGCTTGGCTGGCTGCCAGGCACCCACTAAGTCACTCTTCTTCCTTCTCAACATGATGAGTAAGAAAATAATTTGTAAAAGATTGTGGATTGAGATAAAGACAGGGAGATCACTTAGCAACTACTGTCATGGGTAAAACAGACTCGACTTTAGAAAAATTAATATAATTTATTGCCAATTAAAAATAGATTAATGCTGTGAGAAACAAAGACAAAACTAAACCCATCTCTCCTGACCCCCTCTGATTTCTTTTTCACAGGCTCAGCTTCATTTCTTTCTTCCCAGATCTTCTATTTCCTCCCTCCAAGCAGTGCAGTGGGATGAGGAATGGGAACTGGGATCAGTTCATAATCCTTCATCTCTGCTGTTCTACTCTCCTCACACTGTTCCCCTGCTCCAGCAGCAATTATTTTGTGATAATTTCTTAGATTTTGTCCCTCTTCTTCCTTTCCTTAAATTAAATTTTTGTGATTCTGTAGTCTCTTACATGTAGCTATTATCTGTTTGTCTTTCTTCAAGTTTTATAGTGCTTTCCATGTCCTTTACCATTCCAATTTAGTATTTAATGCTTGTAATCAATAGCAATAGTAGTCCCTAAAAGACTTCATCAAATGTTTGGATTTCTTTTGCTTTCTGACTAAAAAATTCTGCTTTTTTATTGGGACTTTAAAATGTAGAATGTATTCATTTATGTTTTGCTTGTGCTATCAGGATGGCTCCTGTTAACAAACAGACTGTTTCTGAGAGTGGATATTTTCTGGTTATTGCATTTTTCCTCAGGTGCAGGCATCATACATTCAGATATTCAGTGCTGACCTCTTTCTTTTGGGCTGTCCACACAGGCTGTTAATGAGCTTGAATATTACATTAAAAGCTTGTTGATAGCTCCCCAGAGAAAAAGAGTTTCCTGTGGATGCAGTAATAGCAAGTAAATATTAAAGTCTGTTCCCAGGATATTCAGCGTGTGAGCTTTGCAAAGCAAGAAAGGTGTTTTGCTCTTCATGCCAAGCTGAATGGCAGAGGAGGGAACATGCTGCCCCGTCCATGTCTTGGTCAGCCTCTGTGGAATCTCACCACCAGGAAGGGACAAACTAGATACCCCCAGATACCGCCTTCTTCCCTGTCCTTTCCTCTCTGGGCCCACAGGGAAAAGGTATCCTGAGCACATGGACTGGTAGGGTTCCCAACCTGCACAAGCTGAGAACCAGGAATGCTGAATGTGATGTGGGGAATGTTGACGTGGAAACCTGCACACAGCCTGCTTGAACTGTGGTTAGTCCAGTGGAGCCCTACCCCATGCCTACGCCTCACAGGCACTGTGCTTGTTTTACACATGGAGTCAGTAATATATGGTCCATTAACAGCTATATTTTTCTGAACATTACAGTCACATTAGAAAGTATATCCAAGGCAATTATCTTTATTGCGGCGCTGAATTAGAGATGCTAAACTCATCAAGGCCAGGAAATTTAGATAAACTATAAACTTTTCTGAAACACATGATTTTACCTCTCATTTCCTGCTTTGTTCATAAATACTCATAAAGGTTTCCCAATCAACTATCATGCAATCAACATGATGATTTAGTTAAGAAAACATGCTGGGTTTTAGAAAGTGAATAAAACCGTGCTGAAGTAGAATGGTGTAAAACCACAGCTGGGACAGCTGTAATAAACTAATGACACTCCTCCCACCTCAAGACATGAAGAGATGGTAGCACACTGTACATCTGTGTTTGTGTTAATATTAGAGAATGAATCCATGGAAGGAAGGAAGGAAGGAAGGAAGGAAGGAAGGAAGGAAGGAAGGAAGGAAGGAAGGAAGGAAGGAAGGAAGGAAGGAAGGAAGGAAGGAAGGAAGGAAGGAAGGGAGTTACTCTTTCCAACAACTCATATGGCTTTCCAGTTTTAGACAGATTGAGAAAAATTTTTGACTCTTCAGTGTTAGTATTGATTTGCAAACTTTTGGTGTTTGAAAAGCTTAAGACATCTGTCACTTGCTTTTTCTTTTAGAGGAAACAAAGAATGTGACAGAATTTGGTAACTAAAGAATAAGGTACTCCTACTCATTAGGTGTTCCCGCTACTCCCATCCCAAATGCAGCTATCCAAACTCAGAGCACGCAGAAATACAAAAAAAAAAAAAAAAATAAAAAAAAATGCCAGCATAAACCTCACAGAGTTACCTTCAGCATTATTTCTTAGAAACGGTACCTGAAAATCCTGTCTGACAAAGATGTGAGCATTTGTAACTATCTGAGAAAGTGAGATGAAGACAGCTTCTATAAATCCTATTATGCTATAGCAGGCTGAGCAGCCTCTCTAATTGAATTAAAAACATTGGATGAAGTAGAACACTTCAGTTTACATGTTGCTGAGCTATTATTCAAATCCTACATTAGAAACACCCAGTGTTAACACCAGCAACCATAAGGGCAAGAATAGTGAATACTGTTGTGAGATTAAGCTCTTAAAAGTGTAGAAAACAATCCTTTCCCTGCAAGTCTCATGGAAAAATAAGAAATTAAATCAGTATCACATACCAGATATATGATTATTAATTAGACATGCCAAGTCTGACAAAAATTAATACTTATGTTACTTTTTCTTATGTACATTGTTTTTTCAAGGTGTAGTAATTCCGCTTAGAATTCAGTAATGAAGTTGTAGTAAACATTATTTTAAATAACAGCTTGTAAAATGTACAAATATATTGTTATTTTACACTGCATAAAAATATTTGATTTAGATGCATAAATACCTTTTAAGACACAGAACTACAATATTAGGCTTTTTTGACTGTAGTCACTTAATGAGCACTTTAAGGAAAGACAGCAAGTGAAACAGTTTCTGACATACAGGGTACACCTACACATCTGCTGTACCACATGACATTTCTAAATGGGTTTTCCTGAAACTGTATTTGACAAGTGATGAAAGCTGGTTGTTAAATCTGACAGTCTCTCAAGTCTGTATCTCCAGGACACTTTTTCTTAAAAGTCTCTCAGTTTCTTATGCGACATCCATCAACATCAAGTCTCTCTGCTTTCAGCGGAATTTGTCTTCTTCCAAAACCAGTGATATCTCATTATCTTCCAACTTCTCAGAACAGTTCAATATCGCCTTCAACCTGATGGCTCCCTGTAATCCACTTTTGAGCCTTCTGAACTATGATTCAAGTTCCCATGGTTATGAAGGCAGTCAAATGATCTCACTCCAGCACCAAACACTAAAACCATCTTTCTAGTCATCTCATCTCTATAATAGGATTCAAGAAATTTAATTGCAGTCAATGAGTTGAAACATCCCCCAGTGTAATGGTTTTATTCCAGGAATGAATGTAAAGCTTTGTCTGCTATCTGAGCAAAGTGATATATGCATGACCTCAATCTGTTTTTATAAAATGCAAAATACTACTCTCCAGCTATTTTTGAAAGCTGTGATTTTTACCATTTGTTGAAATTACTATAAAACACAGCATCTGAAAAAAAGTCTGTACTCAATGACATTCTTAGTAGTGATATATCCATACTCTGCATGGAATGTCCTCTGGTTTCTGCACATTTCCTTTTTCACTTCCAATTCTTCTTTCTTGTCCATCTCTTCTCCTGATTCCGCAGTCTCCTCTGGGATTATCCACAAATCTTGCCAAAATCAGGAAATGCTACTGAAATGCTACTGACTGCCAGAGGTCAGCTTCAGTCACAAGTCCTTCTAAGAGTTAAATTGAATATAGTCTTGGTTTTAATTAAGTATATTAGAAGACTGTTGTTGGAGTTATCAAAAGTCTGAACCATGATACAAAACCACTCTGGAAGAGTACATTATACTCCTGAGATGTGTTTTACCTACAGTCTACCAATGCCATAGCTACTGGAAGTTCCAAGACTACGCAAGCTGCTATCTGATGAGACAGGTCCTTATAGCCAGAAGCTGGGAAGGCCTTTATGGTCTTATGCAGAGACATGTAATTAATGCAAATTAAATTGTAGAAGTGAAATAATCAAAGTTAGTCATGCTTGGAAGTAGTTTGTTAAGCTCCAAGGGATAGACTTCCCACAGAGTAGTTTACAAGTTAGTAAGTGTCTGCAAGATTTTCCTTACAATTACTCCATGTTTTCCTTGTCTCCCTTGAACCCATTCCACTTAAGTTATAGCTACGATTCACTACTATTCCTGAAAATGTCCAAAGTTTTGTTCTTTTCCCATGCTCTCACCCAGCCTTGTTTAGCCAAGTCTTAAGTTAATTTTGGCTCTCTTTTTCTTCCTAAATGACTCAATAAAATACACACTGTCATAATAAACTTAACTACATTGCCACATACTGCAAGCTCCTTCATTCCAATGGTATTAAAATCTTAAAGTGAACTTAGATATTGTTGCCATTTAATACAAGGAGAATAGTTCCAAAGTGGGGAGCAACTTTAAGATTCAAAGACATTTCATTGGTGAAGCTGGGTTTCAGTAATCAATTAATGACAGAAGTAGACATGATGAAATCCCAGTATTGAAAGCACAATGGATTACTTGGAAAGAGATAAATGACTGCAAGAGAAAACAATTTTGTTGCATAGAGGGGATGATGTAGGAAAGGTAAAATAACTGGGTCAAGTATGACTGGAATTGTGGTGAAGGAGAGAAGGAAAACATATGGCATGAGAAATGTGAGAAAGTGGGAATTATTGTGTCATTTTGTAATCAGTTTTTAGACAGTAGCAGATATTTCCTCTGAATGGGTTATGTGACTTTTTTAAGAAAAGTAATACTCCATATACATTCTCAAACTCTTGAATAAATGATTTATGTTTGAAATGGCACAAAACCTCTCTCCTGCTGTTCTTGAGACCAGAAGCAGGACTGGACTTGATTTACTGGAGAGCAAGACCAATTTTTTGTGGTTCATGAATTAGTATCACCAAGCAATCATAAAGCATCAGAAAAGCACTTGGCAATTTGCTGTAGCTCTACTGCAGTTTCTGAGGGAAGACTGTCCTTACTGCTCTTCACCTCTGTCTCAGCTCTTCCTGTAGGGAAGCAATTTGTAACCTGTTTTTCTTTTCATGGAAATTGTGAGTTTGTTAACAGGTTGTGTTTAATTCATTAGGAGAAACTGCCCAAGACTTAATTCAAAAAAAAAAAAGGTAATCAAACTGGCTTTCCAGTGACAGGATCTTATTCCTTGAATCTTCATGGTGAAACAGTCTTTACTTAAAGACTGAAAAATAAAACTGGGACTTCCTTTGGGAGGGGAAGCTAAAAGGGGTCTTTTGTGTGCAAGAGACTTAGGGTTCTAGCAAACTGTATCTTGGGCTGTATTTGAAAAGTATACCAACAGGCTGGAAAGAAATGGTCCACCCTTCTGTTCTGAGCTTGTGACATGACTTCTGGAGTACTGCATCTAGTTCAGGGCTCCCCAGCATCAGAGAGGTATGGACATACTGGAGCAGAGTGAGATCAGCAGACATTTTGCAGTATGGCTGCAGGGCTGGAGCATCTGGTATGTGAAAATAGGCTGAGAAACCCGGGGTTGTTCAGCCTACAGAAGACAAAGTGAAAAGATCTTAGAGCTGTCTACAACTACTCATGAAAAAAAAATGTCTATTATGAATTTCACCATTGTGCTTTATGGAAGACATTTTCAAATGCAGTGAAAAGCATTTGTCACAACCAAGAGATTACTGAAAGGATGGTTTTTTATGTACTCTAGTTTACTCTCAAAACATTTTCACCAAAGCAGGTGAGGCTTTCCTTAAAACTAGAACAAAATACTAAACCTTGGAGTAGGATGCCTGCCAAAGTAAAAAAAAAAAAATCTATCCCTCTTGGATGTATCTTTGATCCCATTCAGTGTCTGATTTGATTGGTGATTTTTTTATTACATAGTCAATGTATCTGGTTTGATTAGATCATGTTCTATTTGACTTGATAGGTGATACATATTGGTCCATAAAAGATGGATCAATTTTGACAGGTGACATGGCTTGGAGCTCAGTCAAAACCATTGATGCTTCCATGAGATTTTCACTTTGGATAGTAATGTACCTTTCAGTACAGCCTACCAAGGGGCTGCATGCTTTAATAAATATAGAGTGCATTTACAGTTTGCAACCAAGTATACTTTTTCTGAAATATTGAATTAAGGAGACTCAAATCTTTGTTTTCAGGGTTATTGTCAGGAGCTGAGTATGCAGCATCTATGAAGAACAAATGCACTGTGTTGCTATTTTTGGCTATTAGAAATGTTCTAAATGCCGTTTCTTTACCATGTTACTGCTTCATATTGGTTACTTGTAAGCTTTTTAAGAGAAACTTTCAGTTACTCAGTGTTGTGTAACTAAGGACCTAAGAAGCAGACTAAGCTGACCACAGATTCTGAAAAATACAATGTGAAATCAGACAAAACCTTGGAGAAGGAATACATCCTACAGGCCAACACTCCATCTGTTAGGTCTGTTAGATTTAACTTTTTTTTTCTTCCCTTATAATCTTCAGTTTGTGTTGGAGCTGTGTAATTCTAATAGAGAACTTCTCCCTCTTCTAGAAAATATCAGAACCTGGGACACTCTCGGGATCACCAAGGAGCAGCTCCCTTTTAAATACAGGAGCTCTGACACGTTAGTATAGTCAGAAGACATTGGAACACATTGTCTGTTGTTGACTCTTTGCTCAGTAAACTCACTTTCTGTGTACACCTCAAGTACTACCTGCTTCAACAATTGCTACCTTTAACAATGGTGACAGTTCCGTGTTATTCCTGTTGCAACTAGAGACCTAGCCTTATTTGCAGATATATACACTGTGTTTAGCCCCGGACTAAGTATTGTTGCATATATACTCTTGGCAGTAGCATGTGAACTAGGAAGAGTGTGACATGATTTCTGGTCTACATGGGCTTGCATTTACTAGCAGTAAAATAGTACACAGAAATTACTGAGACACAAAAAATCTAAAAACACATTTCGTCATGTTTGGAGCTCTTCCTATACAAGAAGCTTTTAATGTATTTGAAACCATAGAGCTGTAATTTTCTTTTTTTTTCCTTGGCAGATAAGTTTCCTGCTTGACAAGAACATACTCAACAAGTTGAATGGAGCTAACACAAACTCAGTCCAAACAATCATTTATGTGCATATGCAGCTTAAAACCTCTTAATACGTGGTGATGTAATTGCAATTCCATATGTGCATAAGGATTCTGAGGAGATGGGAGCACCACCTTCCTGTAAAAGTATAAGATCTAAGAAGAACAGAAAGTACCAGAGCCCAACTTTTGTGCTGTATGATTTAAATGGTAAGAGGTAACACCATCATGAGCTCTAGGGAGAAGGAGACATCCCTAGATACCTACCATGAAGAAGCCTTGAGAAAACAGAATTTCTATGCAGATGCTCTGGTCTGTAACCAAAAACCTAGCAGTGGAAGGGGTGGCATAGCAAAGTATATTTTAAGATATTAAACAGTAAGTACTATTATTACTATAATTACTAAAATAGCCATAGACTACAAACCCAAGAAATTACAAACTAAACCATAATTATGTCTCCAAATGACAACTGTAGGATGTGGCCCCCTTGTGTTTTAGGTCCACAAGATATTTGCAATGAATCAGGTAGAATGGACAATTCTGCCAAAACTAGTCAAAGCTCAGTTGCTCAAGGCAAATCCAGTCTACTATTAAAAGACCCCACAACAATAACAACAACAACAAAAGATAATAAAATAAGTTAATATATGTTATAAAGCAGAAAGCTCTGACATATACCACCTTTTCTATATCAGCACTGCAGATGTTTAATCAGGTAGGTTAGTCACAGTTGGATCTTTCTACCTCATTTTCCACTCAGTACCAAATGTACTGGTGTTCTTTGCTATGTGGGAACCTCCCTGGTGAGGACTGAACTGAGGCCCCTAGACGTGTCTCAGAGAGTTCCAAAACATCCTGTTGTATCAAAGGCATGTGTGGATTTACATTTTGGAAGAGTGCAAACTCATTGAAGCTAAGAAAAAAATAAGTTTAGGTAATGTGTTTTAAAAAAATGTTTATGTATCTTGACAGACTCAAAGTCCAGAAAAGTCTCTAGAAAACTATTAGCTTGTGGAATAATGTCTCTAAGGAGTGTGATGCACATAATAAGATGCTGAACATCAGAGACCAGTACAACAGAACATCTGCTGAACCAGTAAAATGATCCTGTGTTCTTTAGTCTAAAGGCAGCAAAAGCAGTTGCTTAGGATGCTTCGGTGGCAGTTATGATACCTGTTTCTGGCACCACTGCATGTTTGAAATGTTTTGATATAAGCAGAAAAAAACCCCTATGCAGATGCTGCAGATTTATAAATAAAACATCGCAATATTTAAATGGAAAATTCTTTTGAGGTAGTTTATCGAAGAAAAAATTAATTAATTTAGCTCCCTAGGTGTCTTGTTTTTCCCATATTTTCAATTCATGTTTGTTTTATACCATCTGAAGATGAAAGAAGTTGCTTCTTTGACACAGCATTTTCATCTTTCAGTGTGTGGAGACACAAAACCTCATTATTTTTTTTCCAAATCGTATTTTCTAATGTGAAAGCCCCAGAATCTGTAAATAATTTACACTCTTTTTGAAGTTTCCTTAGCAACTTCACTTCAGTAATATTCAAACAGAGATCAAAGATAAGATGAATCTTCTCATGAGACCTTTTAATTTTAAGCTATCATGCCAGAATGTTTGAAATGTGATATGAATGTTTCGATTGGTCAAAGCACAGTGCAATATGGTGATGTCCTTATTTCATTAGCTATGTTACCTCCCTGCATTTAAGTTCCCTGCATCTTTTAAAGAGAGAAACTCATTTCACAAGTTCTGACACATTAAACACACAGTACATTGCCTTGAAAGATGTCTTCACTAGCTTTGCCTCACTGGTAAGCAAAAATAAATGGCTGATGATTACCTAAATTCAGTTCCATTCTGAATATCACAGACTAGCTCATACTGTATTAGGAAACTACCAGATGACAGAAACACTGAAATTCGGTTTTAGTATTTCGTGAGTTCGCTCTTCCAAGGAAAGGGAGAAAACAGGACTAATCAGTATAAAATGATCAGGGAGACTTTTTGTATTCCCCTGCCCAAGCCTTACCAAAACAAAGCTGTCAGAAGCACATCAGCAATTGTGAAGCTCTGTGCTGCTCGCTTCTGAGTTCTGCCTCCATGACAGCCATTTATATTCCTGTCATTAGTCTGCTTTGGCATTGGCTCCAGCTTTTCCCGAAAGAAGGATGGTGGAGACACTATGCCTCAAGTAAAAACAATAGGAAAAAGCATCAAGTTAAGTAGAGCTCATTGCCAACTAATATTTCCCACTCCATTCCACCAAATCATTTTTCCCTGCTTCAGGGGCAGAGAATGAATTCGATTCTGCTGCAGGAGAAATTAACGTCTCGGATAACAGGATAACCATGGTTGTAATAGGACTTAGAGCTTAGCCCTTTGAAATGAGAATCAAAATTACATAGACCACCCCTGACAAATGCTTGGCCAACCCACTGACAAAAACTGTACAAGAAAATAATCCTACATCTTTTTCGGGCCTCTTGTCTGCTCTGCTCTTCTTTGACAGTTAGAAGATTGATCCTAACTAGAATTTGTATTTCTTTGTTTCAAATTACATTGATTGTCTTCTTTAATTTTTTTTTACATATTCTCTGATTGTTCTCATGCTTTATTTTAGTATTGTCTTTTGTGGACAAAATAGATCCATTCCCTTCAGCCCTTCTGAATTAAGCATCCCTGTCACCATCCGTACTGTGCTCAGTTCCTCAGTGGTTCCACACTACCCCTGAATCATCTGCTATACTTGTGCTGTCCTGTCATTTAATGTACTTTCTTTAGCCATGTATCATGTTTTGTAATTTATCCTTTTTGGCTTTGTTCCTTCTGTACTTCAGCTATATTTCTGCATTCACATTTAATTTGGTCATTTAAAAAAAAAAAAATCAGTTCCTTGTGCAATCATGACGACTGCTACAGCTTCTATGTCTTTTTACACATTAGGGCATAAGTATAGTGAAATGGCACTTTGTAAGCCTCCTGTTTACCTTTCTTGCAGAGACAGACTACTGAATCTGGTTAATTCTGCTTTTCTGATGTTCCTTGGATGAGTGAACAGTCTTCCTTCAACCCAGCAGTAGAACAGGTCAGTATCTGGCAGTAAGCCCTATCTCCACTTCAAATGTTCATTTTAGAAATTCAGCACTTCAAAGCCACACACCTTAGAATATTTGGTTACATATAAGGACATGCCAGTTATGTTACAATCTCTGCAGTTCCATTCAACTACAGCTTTCAGACAAATTACGTCAACCAAAAGAGGAAGGTCAAAGAGAATATAACCCCACTGATGGTTAGAAATGATGATCACGGATCAGCAAATGAGAAGGTTGAGGTACTTAACATTTTTTTTGCCTCAGTCTTTACTGATAACAGCTCTCCTCACCCCTCCTGAGTCATGGGACAACAAGATGGTGACCAGGGGATGTAAACCCCCTCCCATTGCAGAGGAAGATCAAATTTCTGACCAGCTGAGAAACCTGAACATATATAAGTCTATGGGACCTAATGAGATGCATCCCAGAGTCCTGAGGGAATTGGCTGATGTGGTTGCCAAGCCATTCTCCATGATATTTGAAAAGTCATGGCAATCAGGAGAAGTCCCTGGTGACTGGAAGAACATTGTGCCCATTTTTAAAAAGGGTAGAAAAGACGACCCTGGGAACTACCTAGCTGTCAGCCTCACCTATGTGCCTGATGAGATCATGGAACAGATTCTCCTAGAAGCTCTGCTAAAGCATGTAAAGGACATGGAGGTGATTAATCGCAGCCAGCACGACTTCAACAGAAGCAAATCCTGTATGACCAGCTTAGTAGCTTTCTATGATGGGGTGACCACAGCAGTGGACATGGGTAAACTGGCAGATGTGCTTTATTTAGATTTCTGTAAAGCCTTTGACACAGACCCCCACAACATCCTTCTCTCTAAATTGGAGAGATATGGATTTGATTGGTGCACGGTACAGTGGATGAGAAACTGTTGGATGGTCATATTGAAAGAGTAGTGGTCGATGGCTCAAAGTCCAGATGGAGATCCATGACAAGTGGCGTCCCTCAGGTGTCCATACGGGAACCAGTGCTGCTTAATATCTTTATCAATTATATTGACAGTGAGATCAAGTGCACCTTCAGCAAGTTTGCAGATGACACCAAGCTGAGTGGTGCAATTGCCACACTGTAAGGTTGGGATGTCACCCAGAGGAACCTGGACAGGCTGGAGAGGTGGATCTGTGAGAACCTCATGAGGTTCAACAAGGCCACGTGCAAGGTCCCACAACTGGGTCGGGGCAAACCCCGATTTCAGCACACAATGGGGGTTGACTTGATTGACAGCAGCCCTACAAAGTATGACTTCGGGGTGCTGGTTGACGAGAAGCTTGTCATGAGCCAGCAATGTGCCCTCAGAGCCCAGAAGGCCAAATGTGCCTTGGTCTGCATCAAAAGAAGCATGGCCAGCAGGGCAAGGGAAGTGATTCTGCCTCTTTATCTCTCTCTTGTGAGAACTCATCTGCAGTACTGTGTCCAGGTCTGGAATTCTCAGGGTAAGAAGGACATGGAGCTGTTGGGATGAGTCCAGAGGGAGGCTACAAAGATGACCAGAGGGCTAGAGCACCTTCCATATGAGGACAGGCTGAAAGATTAGGACTTGTTCACCAGGACAAGAGAAGGCTCTGAGGAGATCTTATAGTGACTTTCCCGTAACTGAAAGGAGCCTACAAGAAAGCTGGAGAGGAACTATTTGCAACAGCTTATACTGATAGGACGAGGGGGAACGGGTATAAACGGGAGAAGGGCAGATTTAAACTAGACATAAGGAAGAATTTCTTCACCGTGAGAGTGGTGAGACACTGGAACAGGTTGCCAAGGGAAGTTGTGGATGCCCCAGCCCTGGAGCTATTCAAGGCCAGGCTGGATGGGACTTTGGGTAACCTGACCTAGTGGGATGTTCCTGCGTATGGCAGGGGGGTTGGAACTAGATGATCTCCAAGCCAGAACCTACCTCATACAACATATGATACAGCATACAGTACAGCAAAGTGCTGGCAAGGCTACTCTGTACTGGACCCTCTGCAGACTTGTTCTTAAAATACCCTTGAACTGGCTTGTAACAGAAATAGGAATGTGATCATCCCCCTGTACTCAGCACTGGCAGTATCTTGAATATTGTGTTCCGTTTTGGGCCCCTCGTTACAAGAAAGACATTGAGATGCTGGGGCATGTTCAAAGAAGAGCAGCAACACTGGTGAAGGTTGTAAAGAACAGTTCTTTGAAGAATGGCTGAAAGAACTGGGACTGCTTAATCTGGAGAAAAGGAAGCTGGGGGGATTTTATTTGAAGAATATAAAGCATTAAGAGTAACTATTGTATTTATGACTGAAATTTCCTGCTTGTGTTTTCTGTTTTCTGGGGAAGGTGGCATACCAGAGGTTTGAGTGGCAACACAACTCTTCTGGGAGGTATGCTTGTAGCTGAAGTTCCTTGGGAAGGAGAAAGTTCATCAGGTCTGGTAAATAATGGTTGATCCCCAAGGACTGTTGCACATAATCTCTCAAGGTCTTGTGCAGTGTTGTCTCTTCTAGATATTTGCTTATCTCCTGTCTTTGAGTATCTTCTAAAATGAGAGTCTACACATTAGTAGTTTCACAGGAACATCCCTTCTGCAAACTATTTCCCTTGAGAACTCTGGCTGAGACTGTAAAATTTTCCTTGTCAAGGCCATATGACCCCTTTCCAATACTTATAATTAATATCTTTGTTAATTATGTCATGGATTGTGGTTCTTAGATGTTTGCTGACATTTCAGGCTCAGAACTGAATTCATATTGTGATGGCTGATTACCTTGTTTCAAAGTGTATACAGAGTGTGTCAATGTCAAAAAATCAAATGTACTGTGACAGCAGACACACTGCAGAGCTCATTGCTCACCTCAAACAAATAGTCTAATCTAAGGACAGGTGAAAAGTCTGTCAGATGGAGTAAGAAAGTACTGTTTCTTTCCATTAGAAACTGGAGAAGCATTCTTGCTCATTAGAATAAAATTCTACATGAAGCTAAAGGCCTGAAACAGTAAGAATTCAAGCACTATTACAGCTCATCTTTGTGCTAATGATACCATTTTCAGGAGATCTTTAAATCTAAAACTCTTTTGGAAGGAGTATTTTACCCACAGGCAATATGAGGGTAACAGCTGACAATTATTATTCTCGTGTGAACAACTTGCGTGAACAACTGTGTTCAGAAGTCACATAGAAAGTTACAAACTTAATTTTCCTTTAAATTATTTGACACTAACTCATTTTATCATGTTATGTATGAGTGAGCCCTTTGGTACTCAACAGCTGCTCATGTTAGAATTTTAGAGGGACAAAAAGCAATGTAACCCACACCAAACTTTTTCAGGCAATGTTGCTCCTTCTTGTGATTACTGGAATACATTGGAAAGTCAGCAGGGAAGCTGCAGCCTTGGCTTACAAAGATGTTTTTATTTGTCAAGCAGCAGAGAGTTGTAGGTGTAGATGTAGAATTGTAGGATTCCATTGCTGATAGTAATAGACATTCCACTGTGGAGAAATAAATAAAAACAGAGAAATAAACAGGCACCCCGCCCCCCAAACAATTAGCATCATTCTGACCAGTTCTCTTTAGGAGAAAGACCTGGGGGTGTTGGTTGACAGACCTCTAAACATAAGCCAGCAGTGTGCCCAGGTGGCCAAGAAAGTCAATGGTGTCTTGGATTATATCAGAAACAGGGTGACCAGCAGGTCCAGGTAGGTTATTGTCCCTCTGTACTCTGCACTGGTGAGACTGCACCTCAAATACTGTGTTCAGTTCTGGGCCCTTCACCACAAGAAGGATGCTGAGGCTCTGGAGCGAGTCCAGAGAAATGCAACGAAGCTGGTGAAGGGGCTGGAGAACAGGCCTTATGAGGAACGGTTGAGAGAGCTGGGGTTGTTTAGCCTTGAGGAGACTGAAGGGAGACCCTATTGCTCTCTACAACTACCTGAAAGGAGGTTGTGGAGAGGAGGGTGCTGGCCCCTTTTCCCATGTGATGAGAGAGAGGACAAGAGGGAATGGTCTCAAGCTCTGCCAGAGGAAGTTCAGTCTGGACATCAGAAAAAAATTTTCACAGAAGGGGTCATTGGGCACTGGAACAGGCTGCCCAGGGAGGTGGTTGAGTCACCATCCCTGGAGGTATATAAAAGCTGGGTAGAGAAGGTGCTCAGGGACGTGTTTTAGTGTTTGATAGGAATGATTGGACTCAATGATCCTGGAGGTCTTTTCCAACCTAGTGATTCTGTGATTCTGTAAATGACAAAAAAATGTTGATGTAGCAGTTTTCAAAAATTGCAGTGTAAAACCAGAAGTTTGTTTTTCTAATCTCACTTATTATTGTAAAGAAAGAGAAAGTATGAATTTACAGTGCATTAGGAATCCACATCTGACTGGATGGCCAGTGTCGCAGCACCTGTATATTGCAGCCAGTATACTGCACTTCTCTTGCAATCATTTCTGAGCTTCTTGCCCCAAGACTACCTAATATAAAGTTTAACTATCCTGCCAGTGCAGTAAAGGCTCCGGACTACTTTCCTTGCACAGGAGTGCCTGAAACACTGGGCTACAGACAGATTCGTCCAAAATCTTTTTGCTTTACCTAGTGACTTAACTGTCCTTATGCAGACACATCTGCCTTGAATGAGAGTTCAATCATCTTCACTTTCCCAGTCTTTTGTAGAAGATACACCTCCAGGGAACCAGAATCTGCTTGGTCCATCTTGGGCTTGGTAGGTCACTGAATCAGTTTCCCTCTTCTTGGCTTACTCTTTATCTTATTATTTTAAATGGTGGACCTCTTTGAATATACTGGAAAGAGAAATAGTCCTTGCTTACCATCTTCGCCAAAGAAAAGTCACGGCCATCGTCTCAGGAGAGGATGCTGGATCTGGAGCCAGAGGAGGCATCATCCTGCAATATGGACTCAAACACTCAATTTGTGCTTTCAAAGGCATAATTGTTTCGGCACATGTCTGTACCTACTATTTGTTAATGGCCAGTTCAAACCAGCTCCCTGCCCACTTTGACAGGGTCTCTCCCAAGACTGTAACTATGTCCCAGTACTGCCACTTGGAAAGCAAGTTGGGGCATTTAGGTACCACTCAAGAAAACTGCTTAGTTGCAGGGCTTTTACTGAAAGACTAAGTGCAAAAAAAGAAGTCAATGTTCAGTTCCTGGGCAAACAGAAAGACAGAATTCAAATGCTTCTGAATAAATTCCCTTTTGGTAATTCAGGCCAGCCAGACTTCACCTGAAAACATCAGCAACCTTGTCTTCATTTATGATACGCTTAACAGCAGGGGTCTGTCAGATAATGCACTCTGTCTCCAGGTATGATACTGCACATCACTGTGACTGACTCTTCATTAAGGGATCTGATTGACCTGCGTGACTGCAACCTGCTGCAATGAGGCAACAGTACCTTAAAACTTGTGTTCAAAGGCAACAGCATTTAAGCACAAACAAGTCAACATTACCGTCTCTCCTCAAAGTGGGATGTTAGTCCCCCTTCGCATAAATGTAGGATTTAAATGTGATATCAGGGATGCAATGCTAAAAATTGGTACTCTATTGCCTAAGGTATATAAATACAACATATGGCAAATAGGATTGTACAGATACAAGCCCATTTAAAATCCTTTTCAGCAGCAAGACTCAATTGTCATGTTTTGTTAGGTCTGTTTTGTGAAGCAAAGGCAGAGCTTATGCACACATGCAGTGCAACAAAGGATTTCCTACTATGCCCCAGGAAAACTGACAAACCAAACTAATCTCTAATTGAGTTGTGCTCCACTGTACTGAAAAATGTGCTCTTTTTAGCAAACAGCTTTAAAGCTAATTAAAGAGCATCTTAGGCGATCACAGTTTGTTTTTAAGAATGTTATGCAACCGTGTTTGTAATTTTAACTGGGTGATACGATGTCTGCCTATAGCAATAGCAAATCATGACATAATCCTTTTAAGTGATCTTGGTATTGTTGATGAGAAAGCCATACCATAAGCCTGGCAAGAAAGCAAGTAAATGTCAATTTAAACTATGTGTCATCATCTCTGGAAGACAAAGGTCTGAAATACTTGTTTTACAGAAGAACTTATAGAGTTATTATAAAGCAATTTACCTCCAGAATGTATTTTGCAGGAAGAAGGAGAAAATCTTTGTATTTTGTAGTTCTCTAGTACTGTAATAAAAGTTCGCAATTAAAATAACTTGTTTTTCTTCATAAATTATTCACAGCTTAAACAGTAAAAAACTGTGCTGTTCTACAAACAAGGCAGTGAATTGGAGAGAAAGAAGTGAAAAACAAAGAGTGATTTTTTTTGCTTTATCAAGCTTAAGAAATATGAATGTTAAATGGATACCTTGGGGATGGAGTACAACGTGGTACCTAATAACTTTGATGCTTAAAAAGAATCCTTCTAGAACAAAATGTTATAATGACTGGTTTTAGCTGGCACAATTCATTGAGATAATCTAGTCAAATTCTCAGCTGAGATCAAGAATAGGAAGTAATGTTTAGTGGCATTAAAAGGAATCTAGTATTGGACTGTATGGATGTTCATGGTTAGATCACACAAGCAAGACAGCTGACATATGCAGCAGTCCTTTCATTCATTATTCTTCTACTGCCTTCCACGTAATTCAAACTTCCAGAGCACTTAGCAGACATAATCAATTTCTATACTACTGATAAATGTATAGCATCTGCAAAATACAGTGATGAGTACTTTTCACTAGCATGGTATGTAATGTAATTGTCTTTCTCTAGATTAATAAGAATTTATATACACAGACAACAGTCAGCAATTTTCCACATTACTCAAACCTCATAAACTAAGATGGAATGAAACCATTTTTGTGTCATAGGAACTGGAAGCAGCTGAGGTTACTGTCCCCTATAAACAACACTTCTGCCAAATCCAGTTTCTGACAAACTGTTGTTCCAGAAACCAGTATGGAAATAATTAGAAGCTTCAGTAGTTCACATTTATTTTTTCCCCAATTATTTGTCTTCAGGGTATTCCTGAAGCAAGTAGTTGTCCCAAAGAAAATAATCTTCTCTCCATGTTCCTGATAGACAGAGCCTTAGGAAATGGACGGCAGAATAAAGCTATGCATTGCCTGGCAGGGAGTGGAACTTTCCTCATTAGATACTTTCAAAAAGAGATTGGGTGAAGGTAAGACCCCTGTCTGGAGGGCCACTAGCTTAACTTGTGGCATTTTAAGCAGGTGCATAGACTAGGATATTTCCCAAGGTCTTTCCCGTCTCTCTTTCTCAATGATTCTTGTGCTCCATAGAATCAAACAAGTACAGAATCATTGTGGTTTCAAAGCTTTATTTTGTTATTCTAATAAAATCATCCTTACTATAGCTGTTGTCACATACGTGGCAACTGACCAGTCAATGTTCACCCTACAGAGATGTCTACGCAGCACATATAAAATTTATCTGGATGATAAAAGATTAACACTGCTTTGAAGTTATTTTATGGCTTCTGACACACACATCAATACTCTTCAAAACTTTGGAGAGAGTCTATGAAGAAACAATTCCATTATTTATGCAACTGGATTTAAAAATTTTAAAATTACACAACCTCTTCTGGATTTTAGTTGTTTACTTAATGGGCCTCTCGACATAAAAGCATTTTTGGCAGGCACACTAATAGGCATTCAAATAAAGGACTGATTTAAAGCAGCTGATTTTCTTTCCTCTGCTACCTGCAACATTAAACTGACAAAACAGCATATAGTTCACAGTACTCAGGTGGAAGTATCTACTACTTTTTCTTCCAAAGTTTTAAACCACAATGCAAATCTGCTTTACCCAGGTATTTCTGCTATTGGCATACACTAGTATTCCCACTAGCCCTGTTTCAGGCTCCTGTAAAAGGCTGAAGCAGTAAAAACACAGCATATTTCAGCCTTGGAGATAAAACCAACAGGTACACAGCAGAACGGTGGTGAAAATGTCAAAATAAAAACATTCAACACGTAAGAACGTTTATTATTATTATTATTATTATTATTATTATTATTATTATTATTATTATTATTATTATTATTGTACTTGCCTAGTTGGCGTCAGACTTTTTCCAGTGCTACTCAACATGTTGTTTCACTAAATTTTCACACTAACAGTATCCACGACGAAGAAGGGCAAGCATTAGAAAAGGGACAAAACGTGTTTATTGTTTAACAATAAGTTCAGGGAACAAGAAGAAAAGTTACAAATTAAGTTGTAACAGCTAAGTCATGAAAAGATGCAAGAATAAACTATCAGAAGTTCTTTTCATGAGTGTTGGGAGGAGCTGGTTGAGTATGTCAAAAAACGGCTAGTGACTGGAATGGTGATTTCTAAATGGTGGGATGGAATGTCAACTGCGATGTGTTAAAAAACAAGACTGATGACTAAGATAAGGATCTTGACCTTCTTTTCGCTGCTCAGATGTGACCACACCTTAACGACTCCTGGTGGGGTTGATTTCATTCCCCTGGATATGCAATGAGGTGTCATTTCAAGGAAAAATATGAGTACGAATGTGAGTATGAATGTGAGCGTGAATATAAAGAGTATGAAAGCAATTCTGAGGAGTCTCCATCCCTGGAGGGGTTCAAAGAATGTGTGACTGTGGCTCTTCAGGACATGGTTTAGCAAGCACGGTAGGGTTGGGTTGATGATTGGACTGGATGAGCTTGGAGGTCTTTTCTAATCTTAATGTTTCCATGACTATTAATGCGTTATTTGAGATGCTGACGTGGTTTAGTGTTTGATAGGAATGGTTGGACTCGATGATCCGGTGGGTCTCTTCCAACCTGGCGATTCTATGCTTCTATATAAAGTTCTCTGAAATCACTGTTCGCTAGAAGCCATCTGAGGACGAATCCCGAGTCTTCTCCAGTGCTGTATGGACTATACCTGCCTTAACGGTTAAATTAAATTATTAAGTCCAAGTTTCCTTGTTTCACGCCTTTGCAAGCCACACAAGAGAAGCGAGCGCCTCGCGGCCGGGCTGGTTTAGAATTTTTCGGCTCATAGAATCGTTGGGCTCGGCAAAACCCTTTAGGATCATCAAGTCCAACCATCCCCCTCCCACCCCTCTGATTTGGGGCCTAGGGGAAGTACTAACAGGATAACCGTTGTTTAGCAGCCCCAGATGAAAACAAAGAAAGGACTAACACTGCAGAAAATTATTTTAGCAAAGCAACTGACACTTGAAGGATAGTGGAATAGAAACTGCTTATACCTACAGAATACACCAGGACGACAGTTGTTTAGCTAAAACAACATATCCCAGGGAGGTGGTTGATTCACCTTCCCTGGAGGTGTTTAAGGCACGGGTGGATGAGGTACTGAGGGACTTGGTTTAGTGTTAGATAGGAATGGTTGGACTAGAAGATCCGATGGGTCCCTTCCAACCTGGTTGTTCTGTGGTCGGTTGTTCTGTGATCTCTATAAGCCTTATGTAGGAAGGGGGCCTATTGTTAAAGACTTCTGAGAAGCAGGACAAGTCATCTGGACCTGTGATAGAGTGGAAACACCACTGATAAGGACAACTGGATTCCTGAGAGCACGGATGCAGAAGGAAGACAACCGCCCCCATCCCTGGGAAAATCCTTCACAACCAAAAAAACAGGAAGAGGTCTCTTCTCAAACTCATTAATATGTATAAGCATTTTAGGAATATGTAACAGTTCACTGTATAAAGCTAAGAGGAGTTGCCACGATGGGTACGCACGTTGTTTTGGAGAAACGATTCTCCCGCGCGCCTCAGCGCTGAATAAACATACCTACTTTATAACTTTATAAGTTATGGAGTCTTGATTCCGCGCGTCACCTCGCCGTGCCTACTAAACCGTGTCCCGAAGAGCCGCGGCTCGGGCACAGGCGGCGAGCGGGGACCGCCGCCCGCCCCTCGTCGAGTTAACCCCTTCCCGCCCGTCTCGGTGTCCCGCCGGGCTCCCCGCGATGCGGGCGGGGGCGGGTCCGGGCGCAGCCCCTCGCGGGGGCAGCGCCGCCGCCGCCGCCCCCTGGCGGAGCCGCCCGCAGCCGGAGCTGGAACTGGCGCCGCTGCCGGGGCCGCCGCGCCGGGGGGAGCCGGCGCCCGCGCCCCCGCGCCCCCGCGCCTCGCCCGCCCGCAGCCTCGACACCTCCGCCGCCAGCTCCTCCTCCGGCAGCTCCGCCGGCGGCTCCACCATGGATCTCTCCTTCATGGCCGCGCAGGTAAGGCGGCGGCGCCCCGGCGCCTTCCCCCCTCTCCCCGGCTCGTCGTCCTCCCCGCGGCGAAGCCGCTCCGCTCCCCGGCTCTCGGGAGAAGTCGAGCGGGAAAGCGGGAATCCCGCCTCGAACGGGAGCCGCCGCGCGCGGGGCGGCCGCCGGCCGCATCACCTGTTACGGCCGAACTGTCGGGCGCTCCAAATGGAGCTTTTCGTCCTTCTCCCTCCGCACCGCCTTCGGACGCGCCTCCGTGTATTTACGAGTCGTCTCTGCGCGCGGGGTCGGAAGCGAGTTGTCTCCGCACACACAAATGCGGGAACGAATTTCTCGTCGCATCAGGTTCTGGGCTTTCAGCTCAGTGAACGACCGCAGGGATTCGGTGTATGGATGCTTAATAACACGATCGCAGGGATTCGGTGTATGGATGCTTAATAACACGATCACAGGGATTCGGTGTATAGGATCACAGAACAACCACATTGGAAGAGACCCACCGGATGATCGAGTCCAACCACATTGATCAGAGGACAGTTAGAACCTCCCTCAAATCCCCAGACAGCAGCCTGCCAGTGGTCTTTAGGGGTCAATTGATGTGATTTAGTGTTTAATAACACAATCGCAGGGTTTCGATGTATGGATGCTTAATTTACTGAGCCGTGTGTAAAGCCACCCAGAGCCAAAAACCGTCTTGGTGGATCCCGGTGAATGAAGTCTTTAAACAGGCGTGCACTACCATGATTCATGCACACTGAGCATACATTTCATATTTCCCAGGATAATTTGTTCTGTTCATGTGGATACCTAATTGTATATTTGTAATTTTTTCACCCCCCAGTAATTATTTGGATAACAGTTTGAGTTTTGCTAAAAAAAAAAAAACGGTCACCCACTACATAGAGGTGGAGTGGGGGCCAGGGAGGGAGGCCTTTCAGCACTGTTGCTGCCTGAGCACTCACTTCAGCTGGAGGTTATTGGTGGAATCCAAATCTAGTCCTTGCTGCGTGGTTCTGTTTCATTAATGCAATGGCTGTTTTCTCTCGTTCCCTTCCTTAAAGTCTGCTTCTGATGGAGCACCACACTATGCCTTTCCGAAGGTAGCAGTGGGCTGTCCAAGAATCTCCTCCATTTGGAGGTATTTCTAAGAATGTTTTTTTTAAGGAAAAACCACAACAGAGAGGGGGAAAGCATCATTTCTACCTAACCGAAGCGTTCCCTGGGAACTAGAGTATTCACAGGACATTTTGTATGTTTCAAATAATTTTGCTGTGGTCAGTCCTTCAGTAGGATCAGTGAGATCTGTGTCCATCTCTTGTTCCCTAAGCACTGAGTTGAAGCAGTGAAGGTTTTCTGTCCATATTGCAGAGATGCACAGCAGCAGGTTTTACCAGTACTCAGAGTAATCTCTGCCATAGCTGGAACTAGTGCTGCTCTTTCCCTTTCTACCTTAGAACCCCTTTCTACTCCCTTACTCTTGGTGTTCCATGGTCTTCTACTGTAATTCTGTGCAATTCTGGAAGAGCCACAAAGATGGGTGCGTAAGTCTTCTCAGAAAAGTACCTTGTATAAATGTCTTAAATTTACTGAGGTTACTAATGCATCAATTTACAGCAATTTGTATGGTTTTCTTACCAATACTCTGTGGGTAAGGAATTATTTTCCTTCGTCACGATAAATACTAAAGAAGAATTTTTTTTCGTTGTTACTTGGTGACTTTGAGGAATCTCCCTTTCCTTAGGCAACATCTCTTGAAGGAAGAAAAATAATTATGCTAAAACCTGCAGCAGGGAAGGCTGCTTGTGAAGCAACGTTCCCCCTCTCTGACATGGGTACAGATCTCCTGGGGTTGTTTAGCCTGGAGAAGAGGAGGCTGAGCGGAGACCTCATTGCTCTCTACAACCACCTGAAGGGAGGTTGTGGAGAGGAGGGAGCTGGCCTCTTCTCCCAAGTGACAAGGGACAGGACAAGAGGGAATGGCCTCAAGCTCTGCCAGGGGATGTTCAGGCTCGACATAAGGAAAAAATGCTTCACAGAAAGGGTCATTGGGCACTGGAACAGGCTGCCTAGGGAGGTGGTTGACTGCGAGTCAGAAAAGCTAGAAGCCTTCATCGTGTTTTCCCCATCCCCTCTAGACACCACACAGCAGCACGGGGATGGGGATAAGCTGCTAGAAGACTAGGGTACAGTTACATGCAATCCTTCCTGTGGCCCAGTACACCTTGGGAGAAAAGGATTGAATGCCTCAGAACTGTCTCTGCTATGAAGCCCTTTGGGTGGTGAGAGGCTGCTGGGAGGGGAGGACAAGAGGCAGTCAGGGCTCCTAGCTGTGTCTCCCCTAGACACTAGGCTTACAGGGTCTGCACAGCATGTTTTTCACAGGGCTCATGAGGGAGAGGACTACTTGGACTCCTCTTCTGCTGAAGGAATCAAATGCAGTCACTGTGTACAGCAGATGCTACGCTAGACTCTGTTACTTCCCTCTCAAGGGCCTCTTGCACCTTTCTTTCCGAACTGGGTGACCCTTTCTGTTCCTGTCATCACAGTGGCATTTAAGCCCCAAGAGTGTCACTCCTCTAGTACAAGTATTGCTTTTCTTCAATTTTCTTTTCCCTGCTATATCTTTTTTTTTTCTTTCTTGAAACATCTCTGTAGCACCTCTGATGATGTGGTCCATTGAGATGACCCTCAACAGGGAATATGTGAGAACAAGAGAGTGTTACTGACCTGCACTCCCTGCTCCTAATGCTTTAAAAAACACTGTGCCAAACACTTAATTTCGTCCGTGTGGCATATAGTAGGACTTGCATTTTACTGCTGAATACCGTATACACTGCTACTTGGTATCAAAATAGATAATGCCAAAACTGCGATGCTTAATGGCATAAAAGCAATGGTTACCTCTCAGGCTGATTTAGTTTCTTCAGGATGCTGCAGGCTATTTATACTCCTGTCAGTTGCTTTTCTATGTTATTCTTATCACACCTTTGCACCACTCATCATGGACCCAAGTCACCTTTGCTAGGTGTGTTATGAGACACCATAAATGCTCTGTAGCTTACAGCCCCTCTGGTGCATGCACTGAGACAGAAGTTACATGTAAGATAGCATCACTGAGGCTGAAATGTGTTAACCTGTAGTGTGTTATGAAGGCTTAAAATCTGGCCTCCTCTAAACTGTGCAGGGTAAAAGACTAAGGACAGGTGGTTGGAATAGTTAACAGTCTTTTAAATAAAGTTTTGATGCATATGCAGTAATGTTCAGTGGGACAAAGTTTGCAAATCTGGATAACTGTATTGATATGTTTAACTGTTCAGACATCTGAAGAGAAGAAAACCTACTTTCTAGAAACACTGTGAGTACAAAGCTATTTCAATACCATGCAGCTTTCTTCTTCAGTGCCTCCCGTTGCTTTTTAAGATGTCTCTGAGATGGTTTGTGCCTTGGAGACCCTGAAATCATTTCACGTGCCAGCAGAAAGATAAATGAAATGCCCCTCTCTCCCCTAAATGATTTATTTAGTGCTATAGAAAGGATTACATTTTGCTGATAAGAATTACTGTTGTGGAACAGGAGATTGTCAGGTAGTAATGCTAACAAATGTGTGCAGATACAGCACAAGGGTTTGCATGCTCAGCTTTAGCAACTACATCTGAACAACTTGGCTGTAGTACATTTATTAGCTATGTCTTGAAGAGTCGCTTTTTACTGTAACAGTTAAATCCATTGTTCAAATAAGCCTTCTTGCATCTGTTTGTTCATTAGTAGTCAGTTATGCAGGCTTGGGTGTACTCTGATCTGCAGGTGCTCTAATTGATTTTAATTAAGCTCAGTTGTGCTAATAAGCATGACTCGCATCTAGTCAAAGCCTATTAGCTAGTACTTTTTTAATTTTAAACCTATATTTTAATTAAAGTAATCCTATAACACCTTAAGATACTGTGTCAAAGATATTCAGCCGTGCTACACTGTGACTGGCTTGTTTTTGTAGATTTTTTGGTGATTTCAGACTGCTCTTGTAGTCTAGGTAACCTCAGAAATGGCCTCTTCTTATGGGAAGAGACTTTTGCTTCCAGAATGAAAGCCTGGCTTTAGGGGTGTGAAACGCTGGATCCAGGCTAAAAGCCCTCGGTGCTTTTCCACACGAGTCAGGAGTTTGCTATCAGATGCCCAGTGATGAGGTGTCCCCCTCTCCCCCTTTTAGCACACTATAATTAATAACCATTTAGAACTTCCTAAAGCATTTCTGATAGAAAATACTGTAACAAGGAAAACTGCACTTGGGTTAATGGGAGCAGGGTTGAAATGTGTTTTCAAGTTGAAAAAAACCAACCAAAAACTGGGAAACTAGGGAAGAAAAAAATAATGTCATGGTCTTCAGTGTGATACAAATATGAGCTCAATAGCACCTGCAGTCATAATGCCAGTTAAGTGTTTTTTAAGATTTATGTTTGTAATATTTCTTGTTTCATATTAAAAATGTGGAATGGATTTCTTCAGCTTGCAACTGCGTAATTTTTATGATCTCCCTACAGTAAAAATCTTATTTTAATTGTTAGCTAAATGTTTTCTTCTTCTTTTACAAACAGAACAGGGGAAAGCTACTAAGAGCCTTGGGGTCATGGTTATTTCTGTGGAGATGTTTTTTAGTCTCAGCCCTATATAGTTTAGATATGAATTATCTGTTGATTCTCCATGTTCAAATGCTCTTTGTAAGCAACTTATGAGGATTTGAAATACAGTAAGGTGAATTTTTTGTGTTTAGTTTCAAAAATTAGAGGTTGTATTTTTGTAATCTTAATTTCTTGTAGTGTTGAAGACTTTTTTTAAAATAAAAAAAACATGCTTCAGGAGCTGGTGAAACAAATAAACAAGTTTAACACAGAAAGCAAAACCATTTAAATAATAAAGATAATTTAAGTTTCATTAAGAGCAATATAGAACACGTAGTATTTCAGGTCTGGTCAGTGACATGCAAGTCGCATTGAGCCTTATGTTGCATCGACAGTAGTTCAAGTTGCTTTCCCCAAAACAGGAGAGTGGTTCTTTGTGTACCTTGAAGAAACCCTGTAGGTAATTTAAGAAGTCCAAGGCTGCCATGCCCCCACATCAAACTTATATTGTTACAAGCTGTGTAACTCCTGGAAAGCACTGGAATGCATGTAGTGAACCCAGTTTGTTTAGGACGTCTTGGACTTGGTACTTATATTTTCCAGATTGTGCGAACTGCCCATATCTGTACTGCAAAACTGGCATGCGTGCAGAGGATGTACTTGGCATTTGGGGACACACATTCACCTGAAAATCACTGGCATAAGTTCAGTATACTTCAGTTTCTTTCTGATGAGATTTTAGGATACTAGCAGATGCACAATTAGGATCTGCTGTACTCTACTGTGTCAGTGCAGAGGAACCGGAGAACAGAATGATCCTGCATCCGTTTTCCTACTTTTTCTTTACTTATTCTCCATCTCATGGTCAAGAGGGATTCACAACCTGTGTTAGCCGTATGTTCTTTCTACAGCAAGGTAATCCAAACTTAATAAAAACAAGAGGGATTAGATTTGTGGGTTTGATAGGCTATTCCCACCATCTCAAAAAAGAATCCAGGCTACTTGCTCAATGTGCACTTGTGTGTGTGCCTGTGTGCACATACAGATATGGAGAAAACTGAATTGAATTGCCTGCTTCCAGAGAGAGACTCAGCTTTGTACTTGAAAAAATGTATATGTTTCAATGTAGAATGAGTTAGTCATTTGGAAGCTTTGATGTTGCTGCTGTAAGCTTAGGACTGATTTATTTTACATTTTTCTTTAAAAAGTGTAACTGCCAAACTAACCTCTAAGCCAAGCATATGAATAATCAGGGTTTAAAGATGCATAAAACTCTCCTTGTCAAAAGCTACCCTGTAACACATAAGACAAAACCTCTTTGATCCATAACATCAAAAATTAATAATGTTGGCTAGGGGAGTGTGTGCATTCTCTTATATGACCAGTTCAGTGCTTACTTATGTACCGCATAATAGGTCACTGACATCTGGCATTAGAATGAAAGTAGTCATGGTGCAAAACCTGAGTGTATTCAAGAAGCACTTGGACAAAACCCTAAGACACATGGTGTGAATTTTGGGGTTGTTCTATGCAGGGATAGAAGTTGGACTAGATGATCCTTTTGCATCCCCTTCAGCTCAGGTCATTCTACAATTCTGTGAAAGCATCAAGAAGCTGAAAAAGCAGACCTCGGTTTAGATGCTCTAATGCTCAGAGTACAAGCTTAAGTTCTAATGCCTTGCTGTGGTATGGCTCACCCACAGGGTCCACCTGTGTAATCTAGATACTGCAGAAATCCTGTTCTGTGTGCAGAAACCACGGGTGTCCTCAGTCTTGCAGTTGCTTGCAATTGAGGTGGGAGTCATTTTCTGGAGAAGTCTTTCTGCTACATGCTTGGCACCACTACATTAGGGGTTTTTTATTGGTAAAGGAGGACATGAGGAATCTTGGGACCTTTCTTATCGCTTCAGTAACAACACAGACTTCATTTCTGAGTCTTGTATAGCAGAAATTTCTGTACCAACAAAGCTTTTGAAAATTCTGTAGAGATTTGGGCATGCTGGATTTGTAAAGTGTTGATACTGCACTTACGTGGCTGTTGTTCCAGGATTGTGTTTGTTACTGCTGTCAAAGATGCTAAAAGGAGTGACTCCAGTCCAGCAAAACACTTTAGTATATACGGCACTTGGAGCATGTGTATATTGTTCCAGTAACACTGGCAGGACTGTCTACTTGCTTAAGATGAATCTCAAAGCCTGACATAGATGGGGCAAGAATGCCTCCTAGAAGAGCAAGAGGAAGTTCACTATTGGTCATATTAATCCAGGGAAGGCTGAGACTATGTGTTTTGAGGTGACTGTATTTCCACTATTTAATAGCATGACTAGTTTTTCATATTTGCTGCTGAATGTTAAGAGGTGGATGTCATAGAAAATGGGTGGTAGAGAAGGAAGAATAGAATGTGGCTTATGTGATGCGTGTATTCGTGCAATCTAGAAGCATGCACCATTGCACAAGGAGAGTTAGAAGATACTGGGAATAATTTATTTGTTTTGTGTGCCAATGAACTTTGTTTTGTTTTTTTTATCAATTACATAATTTTCAGCAGATATAGGTTAAAGAGTTCACAAAGGGACCAGAACTCACATATTTCAGTCTTTGTTGTATGTGGGAAGAAGGTTTGTAAGATGACTGCAAATGGACACATTCATATGCATTAGAAAGATAAAGCAGGAGCCATTCACAACGTAGTTGATGGCAGCAACAGCTGGAGTCTACCAAAAATAGCTACAGACAGCAGGTAAGAGGAATGAAGTCTAAAGCAGCACTATATTCATGCCAAGCATCTTGATTGCTCAGAGGTATTGTATTTCTTTAGCAATAATAGCCCAACCCTGTCGTATACTGCGCAGTAATGATTTCAGTACACTTTATGAGGATGAATTGATGAATTTCTGAGTATCCACTTGGCAGCCTGATGGTATTGGGTCCTGAGAATCCATAGAAAATCTAGATTAGTTACAGATTTCTTCTTCTTTTTTTTTCTTGGGGTGGATGTTCTCTTTAAAGTTTTGTTGGAAATAGGATGAATGATGGCCATTAGGAAGCTAGTTTTGCCACTTTTCTAACCTTATTCCTATGCATGGCAAAAGACAAAAAACCTCCAAATGATTCAAAGGGCTGCATAAGATTTAATAAAGCAGTGTGGTGCTTTGGTGACTATTGGTACACCATCAAATTAAATCATTGATCAAAGAAAACATGAGATCATTCAAATGAAGTGCAATGATGTGGCAAGCAGAAAATTACAACAGCAACCTGAGTAAATTCAGCATTGATCATCTCTGTTAGCTTGCTGTGTCTCTCTACTGGGACTTTGTTGACGGGAGATCACGGAATCAGATGCAGAGATCAATATGATCAGCAAGTGTTCAATCCATTTAGCTTAGCAGTTTCTTTATAAACCCTTTTAGGTTATATAACTGGGTGCCTACAAGGGTATCTACAGTGTATTATTGGCTAAAGATAGCTGTCCATAAAGCTATTACTAACATACTATTGTCTAAACTACCATGCATGCTAAGAAACCAAGTTACACTAAAATTAACTATGTTGATAGTTAGCTTCTGCTGTTTTCCTTTCAGTTGGTACTCATTCCCACCAAACCATCCTTGTAGCTGACCCTAGTTTATCTTTCGTCTCTCTACTTCAAGGTCTTGTTAAAGTTGTTCAGTCTCACAGCATTCAGGCCTCGTTCTCTGTAAAATCACAGAATCATAGAACAACCAGGTTGGAAGGGACCCATTGGATCTTCTAGTCCAACCATTCCTATCAAACACTAAACCAAGTCCCTCAAGACCTCATCCACCCGTGCCTTAAACACCTCCAGGGAAGGTGACTCAACCACCTCCCTGGGCAGCCTATTCCAATACCCAATGACCCTTTCTGTGAAAAACCTCCTCCTAATCTCCAGCCTAAATCTCCCCTGGCGGAGCTTGAGGCCATTCCCTCTCGTCCTGTCCCCTGTCACCTGGGAGAAGAGCCCAGCTCCCTCCTCTCTACAACCTCCTTTCAGGTAGTTGTAGAGAGTAATGAGGTGTCCTCTCAGCCTCCTCTTCTCCAGGCTAAACAACCCCAGCTTTCTCAGCCGCTCCTCATAGGGTCTGTTCTCCGGCCCCTTCACCAACCTCGTCGCTCTTCTCTGGACCCGTTCCAGAGCCTCAACATCCTTCTTGTGGTGAGGGGCCCAGAACTGAACACAGGATTCGAGGAGCAGCCTCACCAGTGCTGAGTCCAGAGGGAGAATCACCTCCCTGGACCTACTGGTCACACCATTTCTGATACAAGCCAGGATGTTCCCACAGGAGTTCATTTCCTTGAAGGTATTTTCTGTCATGAATTGGATTGTCTGCCTAAGCCAGTGAGGTCTTTTGGAGTTCATTAGTGTTAAATCCTTTCACTGTTCACTTTTTTGAAGCAGTGATGCCTTTCTGTTGTTGTTTTAAGTGAATACATGCTCAAGTTTGAAAAGAGATTTATCGAATATTGGTTGTAAACTGATGTCACGCATTGGTGGCTTAATCTACTTCTTGTGCCAGTGGATATGTCAGGAATTGCTCATTTCCTTGGGGTAGCAGCAGGATAAATGCAGTGGAAGCCTTTGGCAAACACGATACTGGCATGGCACGTGCAAGTTGTTAGCAACTCTTGGATACAAAAAGTGTCAGAACGAAGAATGTGGACGCCTTGCCATCTGTTTTGAGGGTGCTGGGGTCTAGAGTGGGGTCTAGGACAGCCCTCCGCGGCCACCACTGTATGGAGCATCTCAATGCGACTGACCCTTTGTAGGGACAACTCTGCCTGGCAGTGGGGACTACTGTTGTCCTGTGTTCTCAGTTCCTTGGGGTTGAGGAGGATGCTGTGGTGGTGAAACATTGTTCCCATAAGTCTCTCAATTTAAAAACCATCACCACTGACCCCCTCAAAAAAAAAATTAAATCTAGTGTTTGGGATGACCTACACAGATTTGGCTGCCACAGAGAGTTGACCATGGAGAGTTGTCCCTTTTCCCCCAGGCTGTGTTTTCCTGTTCCTTCTGGTACTGCAGTGAATACCTATCCTTACATTGAGCACTGAGTAGGAGAAAGAAAACATAGCCAGCTGCAACACCAAGACTAGGAGCATGGAACACTTAGTAAATGTAAGGTCTGCAGCTTTGGAAGGATTATGGGGAGCAGGGGCAATGTGGGGTGGAAGATGTCTCCCTGCAAATACAACCATGTGGTGTGTACATGGCAGACAGAACTGTTGTTGTTAGTGGTGGTTGCTGCCCACACATTCTCTCACTGGCTCACACACCAGCTGTTTGAAATTCAGCTCTTCAGCTGAATCTTTAGTCTTTCTATTCTGAAAGTCTCTCTATTCTCCTGGTAGCTGCCAGAACCAAAACCTGCCAAACAGCAGCTGATTAGAAAACGTCATTACAGTCTCTTCAGAAAAGCTCAGTGCCTCTTTGCAGTAGCTGTTTGTCAGTTCTTTTCCTTTTGCAAAGCAATTATCTCCAGTTCTGAAATATTTTTTTTTTAAAAGTGAAAAAAAGCCTCTTTAACCTCGTCTGGTTCTGTTGTTATTTTACTTGTAAGCCTTTCAAATGCTAAGAAAGGGGGAGCAGTCTAGTAATGACCTATCTATGGCTAAAACAAAACTGAACTTCCACTGGCTCCCACTGTGACTTTTTTTTTCCTGCCAAATCAATGATGAGCATTTGCAAAATGGGGGAAGATGTGCCAGCCTTGAGATTTACCTCATAAAAGCTAAAAGCTACCAGCCTGATGGAGTTGCTACATGGAAGGACAAAGAACAGCTGTGTCTCTTGGACTGAGGCACGGAGGTGTTGAGGTGTATATTCAGAAAGAAAAGGTGAGGAAGCAAAAGTATTAAAATTCATAGAATCATAGAATCACCAGGTTGGAAAAGGCATCTTGGATCATCGAGTCCAACTATTCCTACCTGCCACTAAACCGTGTCCCTGAGCACCTACTCTACCCATCTTCTATGTACCTCCAGGGATGGTGACTCAACCACTTCCTTGGGCAGCTTGTTCCAGTGTCCGGTGATCCTTCCTGTGAAAATTTTTTTTCTGCTGAAAGGAAAACATTTTATACGCATGTACAACTCAGGTCTGCTGTCCTTTTTGGGGGTGTCTTCTTTCTATGTCTCTTGTATTCTTCATCCTTACCTTTTGTAAATTTTTACAGATGCTGTAACTGCACAAGCTCAAATCCAAATACCAAAAAGATTTTCAGGTTAGATGAGGAAGATAGAAAGCAAAGAGTAAATATTTGTTTATCTTCAGGGACAGGAAGTGGAAGTGGAGCAGAGCAGCAGACCAAAATGCTACAGTCACTGAAAGTGTAGTTGCAGAAGAAAGAGAAAGTGGTAATAGTTGTAGAATCTAAGCCCCCAGGAATTGTCACCCATTCTGCACTGTTCGATGATCCAGTGGGTCCTTTCCAACCTAATAATTCTATGATTCTATGTTCTGTGTTTTGGTCGTGCTCCAGCTGGAGCACTATTGAGTTTACAACCTTAATCTGAAAAGTTGTATTCTCTTCTCTAGATGCTGAGCCCAGCAATCACTTGGCAAAAAATATTGAAAATGCATTCACAAACACTCCTCTCTCTGATTCCTTTCCCACATAGATGTGGAGGAAAACTTTATTGAATTTGTAGTTATTAAGATTAACGCATGGCAAATGTCATTCTGTAATAGGATCTGAGCTGTGAAACTATTCATACTGTGTTGGGCTGTGAACCATCTGATTGAACAGACTGTGAAACTGTGCAGATGGTCAAGGTGGTGAAATCCATCTTTTATTCTGGTGTGTTTGCTGGCATTTTTATGGACATGAACCTGAAGCAGAAGAAATTGAAATGTTATACTCTCTCTGCCTTGTTTGTCAAGGTAGTTTGCGTCTCCTTTCTCCTGTAGTCCTTATGAAGAGTGAGAAGAGTTGTGCACCTTCTGACTTCTCTTCATACTTTCACAGGTAACCTGCTTTACCCAGAGAGCTATAATTTTCAGCATGTGTGATTTTCGTGGTGCATCTCTTGCTTATCCATTAGTGTACATAATACCCTTGAAGGTGCTTTAAAGATGAGCATTTGAATGACTAAATAAGCAATCTTACCTCTAAAACATTTGTCTCCAAACCTCTGATCTATATAGTAGGTAGCTGTCAGAAGAGGAGGGCATGAAGAAAGCTGATAAAGGAGCTAAAATGCTGATGCGAGCTGCTGTCTGCACTGCGACCATAGCAAACCTGTGCTATTCCTTAAAGCCTTTGGGTTCCAGCCTATGCCACGTGGAATGCTGAAGAAGTGAAAGGAAATGGGAGAAAGCTAGCAAAGGTAGTTTTGGCTAACCTTTGTCTTCATTGAGCACATGGTATGAAATTATCAGAACTGATGTAGAAAATGCTGGCCAGCTCCTGGGAGCCAGTTCATTATTGGAAATGGCAAAGCCAACAGTTATTAAAAATCTTAAATTCAGTTCTAGAGGAGAATAAATGGAATTAGGAAGGTCTCTTCTGAAATGAAAATTAGTTTTGTCTTGTCAGCTGATCTCTACCATGGAAAACTAATCACTTTTTTAATGCTATTAAATTTGGCCTTACCTAAGCAAGGGTATGATTTCATTGATACAAAAAGATTCAGCAATTTTTTAGTGTTAGGTTTTGTAATTAAAAATTAAGTTATTCCTTACCTTGTGTAGTACATAGGCCACGTACATAATTCAGCTGGACTCCACCTCATCCCTATTTTTTTTTTACAGAGATAAGTAACAATTAGGCTATGGTTGCATCTCCATACTTACTCTGGAACTCTACAATATAAGCAGGAATTGGGCATATACTGTCAATTTTTGTGAGAAATGACTGAGACCTTGCACCGAAACACTGTGATCATCTGTGATGCCTGCACTCTGTCCTGCAGGACTATAGTATGACCAGTGAGGGCAGGGACCAAGCGCAAGCTACTGCATGTCTGGGCAGGGACAGCATGGACGTACATACATCAGATGGCAACCCAAGACAGTACATCTGGGTCTCTTGCCTGTGTTGCACCAGGCTACTGCTGTACTTCAGGGTTATTGTCCAACTGCTACATAAAGCAGTGACTTACAGCTTACTATGTTCAACTTCTGATGTGATCTTAATTCTCATAAATTTCAAGCCTTCTTATGAAGATGTAAAAATTTACCTGCACACAAAGGATACAGAGAGGTAGGCGTGACTTCCCTGTGATGCCACAGAGGAAATAAGGGTCTTGGTGAGAAGTGATTCCCAGTTTGGCTCTTCCTCAGTGGTTAAGGTTAATCTGGTTGTGAGTGGCAGAGAAAAAGCAGCAAACTCTTCTTATGCTGCATGCATGCATTCAGGTGGCCCAGCAGGTAATGCTTGGAGCATCCCTTAAGTTCTTCTGGATATTGATGAAGTTACAACTTTAAACTTAGAGCCTTGCCTTTTGTTACTGGATTTATAACTATCAGGCTCTAAAAAATATTTTTTTAAAAAAATTATGGTGTCATTTCCTTCAAAATGAATATAGCAGGTGATCTTGCTGAAGTTTGGAAAACTGACTATCGGACTTTGCACCATTTCAGTAAACCCTGACCAGCTGGCAGAATGGTGTGTGTTCTTCCGTGAAAATAAGCAGTATCTCTCCAAGTGCTGATTTTGACAGAAACCCTGGCATCAGTTTAAAAGTAGTATAGCTCGTGTATAGCTCTTTGCCTGAGGAACATACAATGCTCCTGTCAGTCCTAGTAGCCGTCCTGTTCTCTGCCTGTCTCACAGGAGGAGCAGAGCAGTGACAACAGAGGAGATGCTGCAGCTGTCGCACCTATTTACAGCTTCTCAATCACTGACGTGAGAATAAACAAACATGGTATTCATACAGTTGCATAGTTAGTGATTTATTTTTAAAATCAGTCATGTGAAGAATAGCAAGGCACAGGTAAAATAGCTCTTTCAGCACTTTCTATTTGTTTTGCAACCTAGTGCCTGACCTGAGTGTTTTCCTCTGTTTCTGTTAATTTAATGTGAGTTAAGGTAAAGACCACATCCTTACCTGGTGAAAACACATTTCTCCTCTCAGTAAAGTTTTACCAAGATGGGATGTGGCTTTCCAAATGGAGGAACATACTGATTCTTGTCTACTGCTGCCATTTTATTTCCCGATTTTATTGTTCACTTTGCAGCAATGAGTAATTATCTCGCATATAGGCAAATGATATTTACTGTAAAAAAGACTGAGTGCATTCATAGTTGGGCAAATGTTTAAAGAAATAACAATTACAGATTGCTTCCTTGAGTTTTTTTGCAAACATTGAGAGGAGAAGAAATTGAAAATATAAATATTTTCTCTTTGATAGCCAAGAAAAAAGTGCCTGAGTTCGTATATTTCAGCATTGCATCCGCAGAAATGTAGGCATGAGGGTGGCTCTATTTAGTCACTAGATCTCTTTTAAAGTCAAACAATGACTGACCGTACATTTAAACAAAGTAAAAGCATTTAAAACTAAATCAACAAGGCAATACATTGGGAAAGCTGACAGGATTAAAATTTTTGGTCTGTTTTTGGGGCTGAAGTGGGACAATCCCAGATAAACAGAAGGAGGAAGAGCCCATAATAACCCACACAGACACAGTATTTGAGGACATGGATGTTGCATTCTGGTTTTCTTCCTGTCTCTGCTTTACTGTTCCTGAAAGCTATAGAGGAAAGCACACAGAACATGCATCTCGAGAAATCATAGAGTGGTTGGGATTGGAAGTGAACTCTGGAGATCATCCAGCTCAACCCTCCCATCTAAAGCAGGTTCACTTACAGCAAGTTGCACAGGAACACATCCAGGCAGTTTTTAATATCTTCATAGAAAACCTCCACAAACTTTCTGGGCAGCCTGTTCCAGTGTTACATCACCCTCACAGTAAAGTTTTTCCTCATGTTCAGGTGGAATATCCTGTGTTCCAGTTTGTTGCCCTTTGTCCTGTCACTGTACACCACTGAAAAGAGTCTGGTCCCACCCTCTTGACACTTACCCCTCATCTCATGGTAGGAACTGTACTTCTGGACTTGGAGATGAGATCAGTCATCCTTTGAGAGTAGCAGATGGGTAATCATCACTTAGCAGCAGGCTCTCAGAGGTGCATTCCTATACACTACATCTAATGTACATTATAGTTGCGGTTACAAAGGGGGTTTGTAATCAAGCTGGCCTGTGGTCAGTGTTCCTAACTGGGACTTACTGGTCCCTTATGATCTCACCTATAGATCTTTTTCTCAAGTTGTGGGAAATGGCATGATTTCATGTACTTATAAACACAACATGGACATCATTTTCAGAGATGTGACCATAGAGCTACAGTGGAACATTTTATGCTTCTTTGTTTCCTCTCATTTTGGGAGGCTTCTTCCTTGCTACTGCCACTTTTCCTTTAGGTGCTGATGCAGCCTTGCACCTAATTCCTGAGTGATAACTATACAGTGATCAGGTATCTCTGCTACCATTTGACCCTCCTTTGACATGGCTCTGTGTTGTGGTTCTGTTCCTTTCCTACCCAGCTCCTCAACTAGTACCAAATAAGTTCTGTGCTTCTCCTAGAACTGCTAAGGGATGTATTTATTCAGTAACTTAAAAACATTGTCCTATGTAGGATCCTGCGTATGTGCTACCTCTTGGTGTAGTTCCCATTGGTTCATCAGTAGCCAGGCTGCACATTTCCCTGTAGCTTCCAAAATATAGCAGTCTGCATGCTTGGGCTTTTCTCTCTCCCTCTTACATTTTTCCTCTTGTTTTTGTAAATAATCACAAAGCAGACTCACTTTTGTGATTTGTGGGGCTGCTGGAACTGGAACCAGTGCATCAAGCATTACAACTCCCATTCACCTTTCAAATGTGCTACCATTTTTGCTGTAGATTTTTCATACACACTCTGGGCTACATTTATTTTTATAAGTCCAAATTCAGCTGTGGGTTGTGCTCTCCAAACCCAGCACTGGATGTATCTTGTGGAAAACATCAGCCACATCCCTGAATCCTCCAGAATTGCTTTTTTTTTTTTATCTATTTCACCAAATATAGCCTCCAAATCTTTACTTTGGAAAATGTGACAAATTCACAAAGAGACAGGTTGATGGGAACAATTACTGTTAAAAAGCATGAGGCAAAACAGTGGTGAGGGCATATGTGCATTCACATCATGTAAACCTGATGCCTACCAGCCAGACGCCTGTGCATGCTTTCTTCTCTGCCCTGGAAAACCCTGCAGCGACAGGATGCCACCTGACCTTGTTCCCACTTAAGGACAGGGTCAGCCCTGGCCATATCACCAGTATGCAGGAGCAGACGGCTCCCGCTTTGTGTGTCCTGGGCAGAGCAGTGGCCCCTGAGCTCTGAGGACCATGCAGGGAAAGAGGAGTAGATGGAGGGTGGCACTGCTCTTTTGCTCTCCATCTACCACTGCCCACCAGAGCACCTACCCTCGTCTGCCAGAGAGAAGAAAGGTCTTAATTTGAAGTTAAAAATGGGAGCCTAGGAGCAAGAGTGTTTGTAATACAGTTGCTCTTACGTGGTGTTCAAGGGTCTCCTCAGTTACACATCTCTGCATGTGTGTACTGAGTGCTTGATGCTGAGTGCAGCCATAAAGCATCAGTGGGAATAAGCCCACATCTTGTATACCTATGTCCAAGGGAAAACAACACATCTTAAAATTGTCACGTGCCTGAGACATATAGTAGAGTTGGAAAAAATACACAGGAATCACAAGCAGATGTAAATGTGAGTGCAGTGCCCACAACCTGCTCAGAAACAGCAATAAAGGCAAATAGTTTTACACAGACCCATGGAGGGAAAAATACAAGCTGAGAAAATAACAAGTGACTGTTGAGTACTCTGCTTTTTGGCTGGATGCAGAGCAAACCAGGAGTGCTATGAAGATTCGAAAACCTGGAATGATTAACCAAAGAAATGAGCTATTTTTTTTCTTAATCTCTGGCCTTTCCTTGGTCTGTGTTAGTTTCCTGCTTTCAAACGAGGACCTGTTATATCACAATGCCTTGTGCTAGACATCTCATCCATCATTTTGTGTTTCCTTTCAAAATCTCATCTCCTAATTCCAACTCACTTACAAAGACCTCTCCTATTATCCACTTTCTAGATTTCAGATATGCTGTTTCCCATGTATTCCCTCAATGGTGCATGTGGTGTCTCACATACAGCAAAGCTGCTTTATTGGTTTTTTTTTCCCAAAATACCTTCTGAAAACTGTCCTTTTTTAAAGCTGACAGAATACTGGGCAGTGGATGAAATGCTGGTGCCTGCAATAGTCTAGTTGTAATTCTGTCTCATTGCTATCTTTGACCTTCTCCAATCCCTTTATTCTTGGATTTTGATCAAGACCTTCTTGTTTCTCTTCATTGTTCCTATGGGATCCTTATAGTTAACTATAATTATTAGTCTGTAGAGTCAGAGTAATAAAAGGAAACATTTTCAAATTACAGGTAGTGGAATCATAAGTGAGAAAATTAGTGTACCTGAACTCACATATACGTACCTATATGGTTGGACTAGAAGATCCGATGGGTCCCTTCCAACCTGGTTGTTCTATGATTCTATGACTGAAAACTGTTGATCCTCCCTAAACATGTTCCATACTCTTTGGTTGTTTATTGTCCAGCTACTGTGTGTCAGACAGCTGCACCGTTTTCTTCTAAACAATTAATTGGGTTACACAGGAGACTAATAGCATGCTGGGTGCATCTTATTTTGGCCAGAACCCTTCAATTTTCTTCAAATTAGGAGTAAATCCAAACAAATAAAGAACAACCAATAAAAATTACTGAGTTTGATCAAGTTAAATAACTGTATGGAATAACCGGGTAATAACTGTTTAAGCTGCTAACAGTGCTGGTAAATCCTGTTAGTCCTTCAGTTTCAATGCTCTTGTCTCTGCAGCAATATGAAGGAGATCTCTGGTCAGTGAAGCTGAAAGTATAAAACAACGTTCTTTTAGCAAACTTTCTGTCACTGAAGCAGTCTACAGTTGTCAGACAGTTCTGAGGAGCAGTCAAGTAATGCGGCGTGGGCTAGTGAACTTCACGAACAAATCAATATGATTTCAGATGAAGTTCTTTATTAAGGGTTAACTCATTGTTTATATAGACCAAGCAGGCCAAAACATCAGGTAAACATTGATTGGTCACTTCTGCCCTAGTAACCAGGCTTTTTTTGGCAACAGCCCCACCCACGTAAGCTTGCAAACTCCTGCCCCCATCTGCAAGTTACTTCATTAACATAACACAATGTGTTATGTACACATCTTCTTTCAGATGTGAATTTCAAAAGGATGCATACAGATCCTGGTTTTGCGCATTGATTCATTACAAAGACTTCATTTCTGGTTTTCCGTCTTTGTTTAGATTTTTCACCATGTTACTGAAATTACAGTTGTCTTCATACATTTATGTCAAGATGGAATAAAGATTTTTTTTCCTGTTTTCAGGTCTTCTCTGGTCAAATGATAACATGATAACAGTTTGTAGCTTTTCTGCACCTCCTTACTTCACTCCATCTTTTAAATCAAATCCTCTGAGCACCAAGTTCAGATCAACCAATGGGAGTTTGTAGTTGCCTAGGTGAAAACTGCGAGTGTTTATCATGTTTTCAACATATGCATCAATCCTGAGGACAGCATTTGCCTGTCTATACTGGCTCCATGTCCCTGGAGCTTATGTGTGGGATACAAATGAGGGTGTCTAAAAAGAGGTGGCTATTGCCTTGAGTTGAAGTCAGAACCTCTGTGTCATTTTCAGGTATGCTTGGAGGGGTTTGGGCCCCGTTTACATTTGTCTGGTTTAGGTGAATTTATTTTCCCTTTCAGTATCTTTATGTAAAATGAAACAGGTTGAATTTGTCTGAAACCATGATACAAAGTAGCAGTTCTTTTTTAATTCAAATTACATGAAGTCTAGCTGGGGCTTTTTTTTCTACATACCTTTTCACCTGACAGAACAAGATAGACAACAGCTGTAAAGGTTATCATCTGGAAGAAACTTTCTTAAATGTGCCTTTATCATGGTTTAACCTCAGATAGCACCTAAGCACCACAGAGCCACTCACTCATTCCCTCCATCAGCAGACAGGTGTTCGGCTACCTCCAGGAAAGCAGGGCTCTATCACAGCTAACAGTTACTTGAGAAGACAAACGCCACAACTCTGAATGTCCCCTGCTTTGTTCTTCTTCCCCAGCTTTATATTCTGAGCATGATATCATCTGGTATTGAATATTGCTTTGGTCAGTTAGGGTCAGCTTTCCCAGTTGTCTCGCCTCTCAAGTTCTTATGCATCCCCAGCCTACTCACTGGGAGGTAACAGGTGGAAAAGGCCTTGATTCTGTGTAAGCACTGCTCAGCTATGAATGAAGCATCCTTACACTATCAACACTGTTTCTAGCACAACACCTAAACATAGGCACGTACTCGCTACTATGAAGAAAATTAATTCTATCTCAGCTGAAACCAGACGAGCCTTTCACACATACACATTTCTGAGCTGTGAAGACTGCTGCATTGGTGTTGTATAAGTCAGCATTTACATTTATACTGTGATATGATGCAGCATCATTAAGGTCACAAACCTCCTGCCTTGATGTGACAAATATCCTCTCTTTGTCTTATTCAGCAATATATATCTAAAAATGTTTGATTTTTCACTGAGCAATGTTGTTAATAGCAATCGAAGCATTAATTTTTGTAACATCATGTCTCTTAATCAACAGAAGATCGCAATAACCTTTTGAGAAAATAGAGTACATCAATATCCCTATAGTTCTTTCTACCAATGTCAAACTTTTCATGAGCCAAATATCTCATCTGCATTTCTTCGAAGGAAAGAAACATGTCATAATCTAAATTACTGGTTTTAAAAAAGGCCTAAAATGAAAATAATATGGATGAGATAATTTTTTAAGACTGCCAACTCATACTTGGTTAATCTTGTTCTGTAGTTGTCCCGAGTGCAGTTGACATATGCCAGTGCTGCATTTTATTGTTTTTTCTAGTGTTGTAACTAGAGATCAACAGGGATCAGCTGTTCACTTTTCAGTCCCAGAACACTAGGCAGCCTTTGACCAAACCATGATCTAACTAACTGAGAAGGATCAAAGGCAGGAGAACAGGTATTAAGTAGAGGAATCAAAGTTGTAAGAGGGGAAATAGAACTAGATGAAAAAAAACTAGGGGAAAATAGAAGTGTAATGGGAGCTGAGGAAGAGAGATGAGAGTGAGATGGGAGAAAGGAGACACGATGAAATGTCTGTGAAGTGCGGATAATAGAACCATAGACTATCTTAACTTGGGAGGGTCCTGTTAAATGTCCTTATCAATGACTTGGTTGAAGGCATTGAGTGCACCCTTAGCAAGTGTGCAGACATCATTAAGCTTTGAGGAAGTGTCAATCTGCTGGAGGGCAGGGAGGCTCTGCAAAGGGATCTGAACAGGCTGGACAGCTGAGCTGAGACCAATGGCATGAGGTTTAACAGGGCCAAATGCCGGGTCCTGCACTTGGGGCACAACAACCTTATGCAGTGCTACGGGCTGGGAGAAGTCAGTCTGGAAAGCTGCCTGGAGGAGAAGGACCTGGGGGTGTTTGTTGACAGCTGACTGAACATGAGCCAGCAGTGTACCAGGTGGCCAAGAAGGCCAATGGTAATCCTGGGGGTCTTTTCCAACCTTGTAATTTTGTATTTATTCTTCTAACAGAAGTAGGAGAACATCTTGCTAGATTTTTAGTTTGTTCAGTGTTGTGAAGCCACTGGTTCATTAAAACGGGTGAAACAAGCTATAAATGAGAGCAATTAAAACTTTACATCAGAATATCAATAGTCCATTACAGATCAAGGCAGTTTTGGAGTTAGAGGTGAGCTGAACACTTGTAATCTCTCAGAGATTCATCAGCTGCTCTTGTTCTGGACACAGAACAAATGCAGAAAACCATGAAAAGCTTACAGTCAAAGCAGATGAGAAAACGCAAGAAGGATATTAACACATGAAGCAGAGGGAAGGATTAAATTCTGTAAAGAAAATTAGTTTCTCTTTTCTTTTTTTTTTCCCTGCTTCATTGTGTAAATAATCAGATTTGTAACATAGATCTTTTGACACAAATCCCAGCTGTCTGGTTTAGCTGCTCTTATCTGCTCATGAGTAGATTCTTGCTCAAAGCCCATCTTATTTGGAGCCTTTGGCCAAGACAAATTGGCAACCAGGGCTTGGTTCCAAGTAATAGATGAGGATTTTCCTGACACAGAATGTACTGTGCTTTTCATTAAAAGGTACCAGTTCATTCTGAAGGCAGACATGACCCAGTGATATTTCCTCAGTAATGAGTCATGCACTCTATTGCTTTCTAGAAATCTTTTTTTCCTCTTTCTCCATCAAGTCAGTAAGACTTGGATGAATTGTTAATGTTCCTCCTTCGTATTTTTTTTTTCTTAGAGCTGTGAGGAGCTTGAAACAATAAGGATGGGTATTGGTTGGGTTTGCAGAGGAGGGGGGTGGGTATCTATGGACAAGGGCGATGGTATTTTTGAAGGAGAACCTCAGCCTTTCTGTAGCTCCTCAAAGAGCAAGCACTTCCACTTTGTAGAAACACAACTGATACCAGCACAGTGGGACTGTGGAGGGAAATGGGTCCTAATGGAAGGAGAGAAGTGGAAGCTAACTCTTCTGCTACAGTTTGGACAAGCTAGTGAACAACTCTATTTCTGAGGCTGTCATGCAAAATCCAGGCTCTGCTTTCACCTCGGAGATGGTGGCACTGGCTTTGTACTGTAAGTGCTGGGGCTAATTTAGTGCCTTGTGGGAAGGAAAATACTGCTGAGCAGAGGTGGAATACACAGCGTGGGATCCTTGCTTGGAATCTGAAAAACACAATTAACATCACTGACGACCTGGATGTGTATGTGGGTGTTGCTGTGTAAGCCCCTTTTTTCACACTGAGGCTCTGTCCACCCCCAGAAGTGAGGGTGAGGGGCAGAATGTTGGCTTTTTTTGTCTTTCCCCTTCCTTCCCTACTTAGACTACAAGAAAAATAAGCTGTTCTTGATAATGTTGGATTAAATGAGGTTCCTGACAGCAGTGCTGCATAAATCTGGACTTTAGCTCCGTTTTGATTTTTCTCATCTGAGCTGGGAAGACACAAACTTGAGAAACATGGCCTCAGACTAAGGTATAAGAGTGTTCATCTCTCCTCTGATTCTTTCCAGATCTTGCAGCAGCAAGTTGAAGCTGACCATGGCCCACTGTAAATATTATGAGGCTCATGTCTGAAGTAAAGAGAAAGACTTCTACATTTCAAAGGAAGGGGGTTGCTCTGGGCAGATCTGAAGTACACAAGGCATATATGCCTTCTGATGCATATATTTGTGAAGTACCTCTTTCTTCTGTCCCTGTGCCTATAGCTGTCTTGACTTCTCATACCACTACCTCCTGTCATCCTTTCAGCACCATATAATGATCCAGAAAACCAGACCAGATAGTAAAGAGAAGGAGCACACAGTGCCTTTCGATGCCACAGTCAGGAGGGCCATTGTTTTTGCATGCAGAAGCTGTTAAAAGCACCAGCACAGTCCTTTTTTTTTTTAATTCCTTTTCCTTGTGTGGCATGGCACAATCTGGTTCTATTATCTCCATTGCAGCATCTGAATATCACTGGACCAAACAGGGTGTGGGATTTTTAGAATATTCTTTAGTTATATCTTGTCAGTTTTGCCCGCAAGCGTGTAAACCCTGCAGCCCTCTTGAAATCAGTGACATGATTGTGTATGACAGTCATTAGTGGGTAAAACAGAAATCTGTCTGCGAGCATCTGTTTTGAGGGAGACCAATACAAATAAAGTTTAACCATGCTGCATTTTCTTTTATTCACTGGGACCCGGTCCTTTTTCTCATGATTGCGGTCACATTTCTTGTGGTCCTACAGAGGAATTTGACTCTTGGATTGTTTTGTTGAATTGCTTTGAATTGTTCTTTATCATTGTTTGTATGCTTCATGTAACTGTTTTATGTAACTGTGGGTGAAGCAGGTTTGTTTACAGTTTCACTCTGGGATAATAAAACTCTACCTTCTTGAATGTCTTCAAGGTTTTCCCAGAGGGAATCCTTTCTGGTTTCATGTTGTTCTGAAAGGAAAAACTCTACATTGCTATGTTTCCCAAAATAAATGAGGTGAAAAAAACAACAGGTGTGATTTTTTTGCTTATACTTGACCCAGACTGATATTCTATTATTGCAGTAAATATCAGTATAAAATTAATGTGAAGAGGAGAGCTGGGTTCAGTGAATCCACTGCTTTGATTTTCTTATGTGGGTATTAGACATGGATATGTCAGGATAAGGGGTACCTGACATCCGTAGATAAGAACAACCCAAAAAAAGAAATGAAAGAAGCACAGAAATATATGTTTCTGAAGGTACTGAGTAGGGTAACAGCAAAGATGCAAGTAAGAGTTTCTTGCTGAACACCAGCCTGCTTGCCCATGGTGCCTAGTATGTCTCAAACTATCTCACAACGTGTGGCTGGCTGTGATCTATAATGTTTCTGCTTTGAAGACAGTAGAGGTTTTGCATTGGCTTCTACTAGCCGTCTAGACTATACTGTATTGGGATGTGGTTTGGAATTGGCCTGAAACTAGTCATCTCTCAGATTTGATTTGTTTGTTTTTTCAATGACTTAACTTGAATTCACACGAGCAATCTGGAAATAAAAGGTTCAAGAGATATTTGAGTTTCCCACACAGGCCAAACCTGGAAGATTTTTTCAGTGTTTTATGATTTCACACTTTTTTAGATCTTTTATTCCTAAATTGAGCTTATTCTATTGTCGCTGGTGGTGGATCTCTAAGCTGGGCAGTCCTTTTCATCAGTGGTACTGCATTTTATGAGTTATATTTCCATGATGCTTTTTGAGCAAATGTTTTTTTAATTCTGTAATTAATTCTATGGACTTACCAATAAATAATTATCTTTTCTTAACTTAGAGGAACTTCAAGTAATGCTAAACCACAGATGAAAGGAATTATGTTCTTCTTTGAGGATGTAAGGTAGAGGTTGATTTTGTACAGTCTTTCCAGTCTGGGAGTGTATTTTGATGTTATGGCATCATTTCCAATACGTTTTCAAGAGAGAACTAGAGCAAATATTGAATGTGTTATGAGAGAAGTAATCAGAGCAGCATCTATGCTTTAATGGAGTGCAAAGATCTTACTTAGGCCTTGGAGAAGCTTTGCATAAGTGGTTCAGGCTTACCAATAAGTATGTAGAAAGCAGTATTTTATTTGGAAGGTTTTAAACTTTCTAACTTGACCTCATTTTAACTTGGGTGAACATGATCTTCTGTTTATTATGGTCATTTATTTGATTTTATCCATGTGACTGTGCTTTCAGTGTAGTCATATTAAAAATTGTATTACAAGTATATACAATTTATATTACAAAAGCCCTTATGATTTGCAGGGCTCTTTCAAAATGGCAAAATGCAGAATTGCTTTGAAAAATGATAGTTTCTTTTGAATTTTTTTCGCTTCTCTGCCATGTCTTGAAGTATTAGTTTATTGATTTAGTTACATTTAAGATGATACTTTGTAGATGTAGGTACCTTTAAGATGGTAGTATGTTTTAGATGTGGGTGTTTCTGCTACTCTTTTCTTGCAGCTCTTAAGACTTAAATGTAATAATGATAGTAGGAAATAAGTTTATATCAGCACATGACAAGGTAGAAGTTTCTTGTGCACTCCCTTAACAAAAAGCACTTATATTCCTCTGTATTGCAAACAAAGAAGTGCCTTCTGAAGGAAGATCTTAAGCTGCAGTTTAAATTCCTAAATTTGCTTCCTTTTGACTGGATGGTGAGTTTGAGAATGTTTTTAAGGAGACTGCTTCTGAGGATGCAAACCAGGTGGAGTGAAGCCCTCTCTATTTTTTGTTGACGTCTTTAATTCTTTCTTGGGTCATGCATTGTAACCATTTTTGGTTTTGACTTCCAGAGTTCTCAGTAATTTGCTGTAAATGCAAGACACAGAATGGTGTTGTGGTACACAAGTCTCTTGGCTGTATTTTTGAAATAGAGATCTTCAGTTCAGCATTTCAAAATATAGGTGATTGAAGATGAGAGGGATGCTTACAGTTTTACAAGTACTTGATACTTGCTCTGTTGTTACAGAAAGTTTGCCGTGCTGCTTATGAATATTTCTGTGCTGGATTTTTGATGAGTGATGCTCAGCTCGAAAAACACTTGAGCTGCATTTCTGAATTCCACATGGCTGGATAAAGTCCCCCTGTGGTTAGATGGGGAGAGCCCTCTTTCTGCCCTGGACACAAAAAATACCAAAATGTTTTAGGGTTAGCTTAGATCAAATTTCCTTTGGCTGGTAACTTTCTTTAAGAGGTCTCCCTTATTAAGCAGAATATCGGAGTTCAAAGGCTGAACTAAACGGTGCATGGATATATATCCCAGACTTGCATTTTCAACTGAGTTGCAGCTGTATCAGAACCAGTGGCTCCTCAGTGAGAATCTTTTGGACCTCTGCAATTTTTATCTCCTGCATCATTTAATCTTTTTAACATATGCTTTTGATGCCATGAAAAAAAATGAGACCATGGTATTTTACTTACATTGGTTTTAGTGGGGTCATAAATAAAACTGGTTTTGTAGAATTTTATGAGGCCGTAACAAAACTGCATTTTCACTTTTTATTCAGTTCACTTACCTAATATTTTAGCTTACTTTTTGCATTCCAGCAGTTGAAGTTTATTCTTAGTCTTAGATTCTGCTTTTGGCTAGATTGATTATTTTAAAATCTCAACTGTAGGTATAAAATACTACTACAAATTTGTGCATGTAGTTATTTATGTGCATGTGAGTATCAATCCAAAGGTATGTGCATTACTTGTCTTTTTTCCATTTGAACCTTGTCTCTCAAAGTATCAAGGTCTCTCTTAGCTGTTGTGTTGGTTTGACCAAGCTGAATTTCAGAAGGCTCTGAACTTGCACCTTTGAAGAGGAGTCTATATTTAGTTTAGCTGGAAGGCTCTGGAGAAACCCTTCTTGACCTTGGAGCTAGGCCATTTTCTGATTACTTTTTGATTCCCCTTACATGGAAGACTTTTCAACTGATGCAGTATTCAAGTGGTAGTTGTTTTGTCTCCACCTGAGCTGTGTGTCAGACAGCTATTAAGCTCAGGGACAATAGCATTTCTCTCCTATTTGTTACAAGTATCTTAAGACATTTATACATTCAAACCTTGGCCGAAGGCCCTAAGATCCTAAGACACCGAGGGAGTGCAAACTTGCATCTTTTATAGGGCACAGGAAGCCACTGAATGCTACTTCTCTCTAAACTGTTCCAGCTTTCCAGGCCAGTAGTGAATTTGTAGTTCAGATTCCATTGAATAAAATGGGGAGGAAATCCAAATACAATACTTTTGGGCTTTGTTTTTTGCTCCCTGCTCAGCCTTCCATAATGCAAGAATATCTGAACAAGCTTTTACAGAAATCACTCTTGGGTAGGAAAAAAATCATTCCCAAGGAAAGCTGTTACATATTCATGTCTTTAATTATCCTGTGCAGCTTCACCGACTGCAAGAGTACAAAGCACAAATATCGAATTGCAAACAGAAGTTTAATAAATTATGCATTGATTTGTGCCCATCCTGTACCTATGCCAGCCACTAAGGAATGTTATCTTGCCTATATATATATACACACGCTTATCTCTGAGTAAGAATCAATGTATAATTCATTATATTTTTCTGTAAAGTGCTCTGAACTGTTTGAACAATCTTAAACATAAGCAAACAAACACAGATGGCTTGGCTGTTCTTTTTTTGTTTGGTGTGATAAATATGCCATCAGCTGCTGTCTAGCTCAGCCGCACTTATTCATCCCTTGATGGTCTTAGTAGAAGAGCAAAGCCTTGGTTGTGAGAATCTGGGTTTATGAGAACATATGGAATATTTGGCTCTGATCATGGCTGTTCTCATACTTTTATGAAGGTTTCGGCCTCCCCAAAAGAGAGTGAAATGTTCCATATGGGTGCTGCTATTTTACTTCAAAGCAAAATGATACAGGCTGGTTTTAAGCCATTTGTGAAATGTGTTCACATATTACCTGCTAACTTTGCACCAAAATGGATGAGAAGTACATGTTACCACTCATCCCTGGGCTCTGCTGTGGGAATAGTAAATCCTAGAAGGCAGTTGAAGTAATTGCTCTCAAGATTTGCCTGTGATTGAGCTGTTAGTGCCTTCATGATATTTACCAAATAGTCATGTTGGAAGAAACTTTTCTTAGCACAACGAATACTACTCTTCAAATACTAGAAATTAGGAAACTCAACATTTTTTCACCTTCTAGTTTTTATTCTCTTGTGTATTTTCAGATTAGCTTGCTCATGAGACAAAAATGCAAGAGAACAGGATTAATTTTCAAGCAAATATGTGTGTTTTCTTCTTCAGGTATAAACCTCTGCTGAAGCATTACAGGGTAAGCTAAGGATGATGTACTGTCTATAGTTTGTCACCGCCATATGTTGAGCCCAGTATGCCTGATGGAATCAAGAAGTATAGCAGCCTGCCAGATGTTGGTGTTCTATCAAGTGAAATGTACACAGTCAGCACATTTGTCCGCCCTTCTTTCTTCCTAGAAGCTGCTCTGTATGGCTTACTTGACCTTCATGCCAGCCAGCTGCTAGCATGAGATATGAAGAAGGCTAACATTGCATCAGCTTTTTCTTCCTTTTTTTGTCCATCTTAACTGGAATATATTGATTTTGTTGACTTTCGGGCTTGTTGTGTGTCTTCAACTAGCTGCCCAGTAAGTAAGCAAAAATGTTTAGAAAAATAGTCTTGAATAACACATGGGAGGTACACCTTAGGTATTCTGTTAGTGTATTTCAGCCCCCTCTCCCATTTTCCTGTTTGGGAGAATAATGCAACATGAGGATGAATGAGAAAGAAAAAACTAGGAAAAAAATGTTGGATAAAAATTACCCGTAGCTGAAATAAAATTTCATACATGGTTACTAGTTTTCTCTCTGCCCTGTTTTTTCAGGGAGTGTGATAGCATATATAAACTTAAGGAAAATAATCATTCTGTGTTGACACAAATTGCTTAAATTTTCCTTCTGAGGATTTCTGTTGTATCCCTGCAAGTATGTTCTGTAGGGGAATTAATCTTTAGAAGTAATCATAGAATAATTCTCAGTGAATTTCCATTATGATGGGGGAAACTGACCTAACTCTTACATTATCATATTTGAGGATAGATTCCAGGTGGCAGTCTTAAAGGTGCTGAAAAAAGAGGTGTTTATAGCATATCATTAGGTACAGCAGAGATTCAATGTTAGCAATTACTTCCCAGCCTGTCTTTGTAGCACAACCATCACTGTGTAAAATAAAGATGTACTTGAAAGCCTTTGAGCCTGCATGGAATAACAAGTAATTTCTCTAATGAAATAGAGCTAAGCTATACTATGCCTGTTAGGGTGGTTTAGTTAGACAGCAGCCAATTAATTTTTCATGGGCTGTGTAGCTGGGATTGGAGACAGCACGCAAGATTTTTTGTACATGTTGCGTATGCAACATAGAGGAATTTGTATGTAATTATTTTTTTTTCTCTAGAGGAATAAGATGATGTACAAAATGTCACGTCCGTCTAGGTCTAGCTCCTAGCACCTGACCCTTGGAAATCTTTTAGTCTTTGTGAGGAGCATCCTAATTACTGAATTATGAAGGATAGTCATTTACAAAATCACTGCTTTTGACCACGCCCGAAGTTAGTGATTTAAACAATTTTTCATCTGAAATTATTTCTAGTTTTCAAATTGTTTTGTTGCTTGCATTACTGTGAATGGCTGCCAATTCCCACCCTTCCTACTGGAAATAAGGGAAAGGGAGCAGAAGGAAAATCAAAAGAATGTGAATGTTAGCCCCTTTCTTTGCTGCCTAGAAGCTTCGGTCACAATGGTAAGTTAAAATTGAGGCATTGACACAGGTGAACATGGCTGCAAAGACGAGGGAGGAAGGGCTTGTGCAACCCTTTTTCACTTTGATAAATTGGATGAAGCTTCATTTGATTTTTGCTCTACACCTGCTCTTGAGCTCTGCTCCGTGGTTTTCCATTTACACCTCATCATTTGACTTTTCTTTTTATGGTGATAATTACCTTTCCTTTTGCAGGTATGAAGTGTAATTATCACCAGCTTGTGTTTCTTTTCCTCTTTATCCTCCAGCACAAGGAGAACCACATAAACCTGCCACTGGTTCTGTGTAGTTGTCTGCTTGCTTCTAGTCAGCTGTATTGCCTTGTGTCTTTAGAGCAAAGCTGTCCCTTGATATATTAAAACATTATGCCTTAGGTAGTGTTCCTTTCATTGCCTCCAGATTGTTCTTTTTTTTTTTTTTTTTTTAGTAGAGCAACTTGACACTAGAAAAGAATTGTTAGCCTGGGTCAGTACAGTAGACCATATAAGTCCAGTTAAATCCAGTACTTTAGCTTTGAAGTTACCAATGACAAAAATATCAGAAGTTATGCAAGAAACCCTCCAATAGGTGAGCTAATCAGCACCTCCTTCTTTTCACATATGCTTAAAGAGTTTGAACTCAAAAGCTTGGTGTTTGAAGCCCTTCCAGAATCATGTTTGATATTAAACAGATACAGTTCTGCAGGTAGCTCTTATCTCTACAGGAATTCCTGTCGTGTCTGAATTCCCCAGTTTGGCTACACATGGTGTGAAAAGGTCCTCTGCTTTGTCAGTTTTGGAAATTGTAAACAGATTTGAAATCATTAAAAAGTCATTTTAACACTGGTGGTTAGTTTTATAGCCTCCTATTGAGTTTTTCCATATTGATAAATACTTGCTTTTCTGGTTCCATGTTTGTATTTTTTTCTTTTATGTGCTCTTGGAAGCACTGAAGTTGTAACTATATGCATAATAGGATCCATGCATCTTCTGCTTTCCCAGCATGGTGTGCACAATGGAATGTTAGCCTCAGTTCTATTATTTATGTGGTCAGCTAGTGCTTCTGCTTGAATGGTTATTCTGGCACGTCCAGATAGTTTAGAGCATGTGTGCTTGATTGCCCTGAATGATTTTCCAATTCACCACAACCTCCAGGTTAGGGTACACTGACTCACAATTTAAATTATACGTGACTTAGAATTGCAGCTTATATGCATTTCTGCTCAGCACTGATGAAGTTTGTTTTTTTTCTTTGCTGCAGCATTGCTAACATTGACTGGAAGAGAGGAGGAATTCAGAGATAGACTGAGAAACTCCTCCTCTATTTCTGTTTGAGGCTTATCACTTGCCAGCCATAAGAAGGCTTTTGTTTCTTCTCAGTGTTCCGTGCTTGGAAGATTAAATGCAACAGCAGTGGGTTGGGAATAATAGTTCAAAAGCAGTAGAGTTCTTTGAAATAGTAAAAGCTATTTTAAGGAGGCACTAGGCAGACGTAAACTGTGGGAGTAGAGTAACAGCATGTTTATCACTAAGGTGTCTTGAGTGCTGCCGGTGCAGAAATAGGAGAGTGAAATAATGAGGGATAAACTCACTTACCTTCGTGACAGTTTCTTGCAGCTGATTTAGCAGAATAACTTTCCACAGAAAGGTGCTCCAGTCTGAACCAGGCATGTTATCGTATAAAGCACTTGGGTAGCTCTGCTTAAGGATGAAGATTTAGCTGAGTTTGCTTCCCCAAGGGAATACCTCAGTTAAGGCAAAGTGATATATAAAGACAAGAGCAAACTCAGAATTAAGCATCTACTGCAGCTCTGGGTATCTGTGGGTGTTCCTTCCAAAATATCTAGACACTTGTTGGCCAAGGTAATTCTTAGTGTGGTTCAACAGCAAGGCTGAAATTTGCATCTCCAGCTTCTGAGATATTGCTGATAAGGAACAACTTTTAACAGTGATCTTATCTAAAAGGACAAGTAAGTTACATCTAGCCTAGCATAAATAAGGAAAGAAGCAGAGGAAGTAATACATCAGTCTTAGGAATATAATGAATTAGAAGAAAAGGGGACATAGATGCAGGATAGGAAAGAGAGGTTTTAACGAGATTGGGAATAAAGGGAAATCCTGATGCTTCCAAATTAGAATGAAGATTTTTCTATTGCCACTGGTAGGGTGAACATTTTGGCAACTATGTCTTGAAAATAAGCAGCAGGTTTTCCTAATCTTGCCAATCTGATACTGGTTTCAGGGTGAAGCAGGGTTCTCAGTTTAAAATGAGAGTTTGAAACTAACTACATAAAGCATTTGCATGGATCCTCCCTCTTCGGTATCAGACCTATTTAATTAAATTAGATTGCCTTAGGTGCCCTTTAATTCTTGTTGTATGGGGGTTTAATGCATTTAACTAATCAACTTGCAGTGAACATGTCACTGTGTACTAAATCCTCCAATTGTAAGTGGATAGGTGATATTCTGTCAAGCAGTGAACAGAAGAACTTATCCAGATATTACCAGTAAATAAATAGCAGGAAGGATTTCTTCACCTATATAGTAGTACGAGCTTAAAATGGGAGACATGAGACTTACAGTGGGAAGACTATTGGTCACATGGAATATCTGTTTAGGGCAAAGTATTTCTTTGAAAAGAGCTTGAGAACTAAAATGTGGTTATAATGCTTTGGCAAACCTGTGTATTGCTGCCATCTTCAGCAACTGCATTACATTGATTTGTGATTGCAGCTAGAAGGCTCTTACGTCCAAGAATGCACTGCAGCAATCACATGCTGCCAGGGCAGATGAAAACAATAACTTCACTTTATGTGTTCAGAATATGCCATCATGTAAAAATATGCTTTCAAAAATTAACCTAAAAGAAATCCCGAAACATCGAATATTCTGAAATAACAAGAAGGATGTTACAAAACGTTATCCAAGCTGAGGTGACATTTCACCTCTCAGTATCCCATTCCCAGAAAAGTGTGCAGGTGAGGCCAGGGCCAAGAAACAGCACATCAGTTAAAACCTGTGCTGAGGTTTCCCCATTTTTGAAAAATGACTACTAGAAGATTTAGAAATGCTTCCAAATATTTATGCCAAGTGTGACTTCCCAATGAGGTAGTAGGAACACTTCTTTGTCTGAATGTAAGAAAACGGTGGATGCCTGATTCTGAAAGAAATGGAGCAATGTTATTGCTAAGTGATGGATTTTATGTGATGCTGCTTAAGAAAGCTTTCATTTAGAATCATAGAACAAGCAACAATTTTTTACAGTATCTGTGACTGTTACGTGACATGTTGTTTTTCCTACATGTGAATTGTTTTGATTACAAAATAGGATTTTTCTCTAACTGGAAAGTGTATCACTTAACTGTTCAGGAGACTTATTCTCCTTGTGACCCTGAAGCATCCTCTTGGGATGTCAGTAGGAGGTATTCAGCACAGTGGGTGTTCACATTACCACTTGACATTTTGCTGTTTGGTTTTCTGCCTGTTGCTATTTAATGATTTGAATTCCTTCTTCACCAGTCACAGAGCCCCTTTAGCAAGCAACATGCTATTAGCACTACTTAACAATATTGACATAGTCAGTAGGAAGAGTTTCATTTCCTAACTGTTCCCTCTTGCCATCTGCTTCTGCCACATCCCTCACTGTCGTGTTTCCACTTAACCCTTTGCTCTACTCTCCTTGACCAGCACTCCTAGGGAGGGTGGTACAGGCTCTGCACAGCTTTGTTTCAGCTATAAAAGCCTCCTCAGGCTAAAACAGCCTGCAGGTCTCTGTAACAGCAATGACATTAGTGAATTTTTTCACTGATGTAACTTGGCATATATTTGTCTTATAGAGGAACAAACAGACAAATAGAGCAGGCATAGACAGACAAATAGTGCAAGCACAGAAAGCATTTCAGGCTTTCTATCCTTATCCTAGGTTTTCTCACAGGCACTTCATAATATCCATTAGTGTAGGGTCTGGATGTCTCACAGCCTTTAATGTAATATCTCAAATAAGACTGCAGAGGGAATATACTGTACCTTTTGGGAGAGAAAGGCATCGAGACTGGAGATGAGATTCATCTCACTGAAATTAATCTACCAAAGAGATAGATTGCCAGTTAATATTAATCATCTATGCTTCTGTGTCTCCAGTAGAGAAGCAGGCTTCTCTCCCAAGAATGATTTACATGGCTTAAATCACTGGGCAGCACTTACTGTTAAGCAGCAGTCAGAGACCAGACTGAAAAGGATGCACAGCTTTAGATGAGCTCAGGTGGAGGCTGAAGAAGTTTATGATAGCAAAATTCTTTAAGTCATTAAATCCATAGCAATAGTATGTGGCTTTTAAACTTCCTAACCTGAAAACAGTTGGAGACTGTGAGTTGTTAAGGGGTACTATCACACATGCTTGTCCTGTTGTGCTCTTACTCTTCCCTAAGTGTCTATTTATGGCTACTGTTGGAACTAGCACACAAGGGAGATGGACTTTCTGTCTGGCACCATATGGCCATTCTTGCGCTCTTATGTGAGGCCATTTTAGCAGTGAAAAAGAGAGATATATACAGGAGATGATTTCTGGAAATGGGAAATTGGCAGTAAGGTTTTTTCCCAGATCTGCAGTGAAGTGCTACTGACCTACAAACAGAAAAACTGGAAGTCAGTTTTAGAGAAAGAGCCTGTGCCAGGTGCTGAATGTCAATGCTTTATATCAGGTCAGCTCAAGGCTTTTGGAGATTCGCATGAGCTGTTTCACCATGTGTTCGCCTCATATGGTGCAGACAGTTTGTTTGAGCTTTAGATGCTACAAGAAGATTCAGCTCTGACATAATTTGCAGTGTGGTGTGTAGCTGTGCTACTACACGAATACTCCCTGCTTCAGTGACAGCACCAGGTGGACTAACAGGGTGGAAGCTTGTCACTTCAAATAATTCATGGAGTCCAGAATGCGTGGCCCAAAAACCAGGTATTGCTCACTAGAAAAGTACTCATGACCTCCCACTGTCTTAAGCGCATTGCACATTTATGTGTATCTCTCCATTTTGGATGATGGTTCTGTTGGAGCAAGAATCTAAAACTTTATTATATACAGTACTTTGAATTAGTTGTAAATCAAGAAAAGAAATGATTTAAATGTATGTAATAGTTTTAAAGTTACAAGAAATCTTAAAACCTAGTTGTTTAGAAAGAAGTGTTAGTTACTTAGGAATGCTAACAAGATAATACTAACAGCACTTTGTTAAAACAGGAGACCATAAATCACTCAAGTATCAAGATAAGAATGGAGTCTACCGAACTAGAGTTAATTAAAGTAGAGATAGAAGAAAACTGGCAGTAAATTCACGTTGGACATTTGCCCAAAAGAAGAAAGGTAAAAAGTTCACTGTGAGGAACTATTTTTCCTTCGAGGACGATGAGGAAACCTTTGTCTGCACGACCGCCAGAAGGAGGCACGCAAGTGCAGTAAGGGTTGATGACAAAACTTACTGATGAAATCATCGGAACATACATATGCATTAGGCAATGATGTAACCTGTTGAATATACATTAGATTGTGAAACCTCACGAGAATAAATTTCGGTTGAGTTTTAACAGTGGGGGGGGGGGGGGGTCAGATTTGGGAAACTATTCTCCTGATCCCTGGGGGATCCGCCAATAAAGCATCAACATATAGCTCTTCCCGGAGCGTTATGTGTTTATTGTCACGTTGATGCTAACAGTTTCAGTCGAAAGATTTTGCAGAATTGACCATCCTAAAAGCTGATACCTGTAAAATGGTTTGCTGAGGAGGTAAGCATTTTCGATTGACGTTTTGCTGCCAGTATGTTAAATTTATGCCTGTCATTTGCTGTGAAGATCTTTAAGTATCTTTTACATAGCTGTAAAATAGCAGCATCACTGCGTAACTACACTTACATTTGAAGTCAGAATTGCCTTTTATACCAATTTCTACTTTAAAAGAAATCCTTATTAAACTGAGCAATGTTTTCCTTATCAAATCCCAAGAAATAGAAAAAGCCAGTGGAATTCAATTCAAAACATTGAGCATTGAGCTTGTTGTGAAATGGAAGCTTTTGCTTTCTTTAAAGCTCACACTGTGTTGAAACAAGCAGCAAAAATCTCTGATGCAGGGAGAATATATGAAACTTGACTTTTGCAATTTCCTGTTTCAGTTCTTGGAAACTGGTTTTGTCTAATTGTATTTGATCTCAAAGATAATTTTATTTAATGTGGATTAAGTTGTATGATGTAGCCATTGTCATCTTTTGTCATTCTCTGTTTCATTTTGACAGTGACTTGATATTTTTAGTACAGATGAAACTTGTTTAGCAGTCAGCTCTGAAAGAGAGTTGGTTCCTTATAACTCTTTGAAATGTTACGGATAGCAAGCAAAAAAAGTCCCTTTATTCTCAAGCTTCTCAAATACTTCACTCTAATTTGTAGATTACAGCCACCACTGTCCTGTTTAGCAGCTGCACACAACTAGGAGAGGTATAGTTTGGTACCAAAGAGAGAAATCAAAGTGGAAGAGAGGTGTTGAAAACGGGATATTAAAAGAGATTGTTTTTTTCTATCATTTGAGTATTGGGCATGCTTAATTTAGGGCTAATGGTAAAACAGCCTTCTGTGATGTGGTTGAATGAAGACAAGACTGGCTTTTCTGTTATTCATAGGCCATGATGACTTCAACAGTACTGTTGAAGTTGTAATAACACTACTATTAATATAACAGCAGGAAGGACTTTTATTTTGTTATTAGAAAGCCAGAGGGTTTCAACTGTATAAGGAAACTTTATGGAGAAAGATGAATAACAATGCCAAAACCCCAAAAGCTGTTACAAGTAGGTTGTAAAACATTGTAATTTCATCTAAAGGCTGGAAAGAGACAGCAGCAGTGTGGAAATCTTTGTGGTAAAGGGAATGTTGGTTGGCATTGCAACAAGAATGTTTCTTTAGGAGAACATTCCCAGACTTTGTTAAGTTTTCCTTGAAGCACGGGGATTCTAGCAGATCTGAAAGGAGAGTGTAGTTAGGATGCATTGATTTCTAGGTTCTACTTGTTGCTTAAGACTAAACTGGTCATCAGTGCCATGGTGGATTTTTTTCCTTTCTGGTCAGGCTGACAGAGAGATTCGGACATGTGGCTTTGTTGGGTCAGGGCTTTTTGTGGCGAGTAATGCCATCAGTTCCGTTTACCTTCTTAGTGCAATGGGCCATTCATTTCAGATACCAAGTACTGCAGAGACTTGAAGCTGCACGGTACCCATGGAGCTCATGCTCTTCCTGCAGTACAGAACAGCTGCAGGTTTTGAGGTTGCTGAGCAGCTTTTTGACTTTTTACAAGATATTCAGAAGTGAATGTCCTGAGCATTTAGAGATATCTGAAGCAGGTGTTCTGCAGCTTTTTTTGTGTCCTTTACTTGCATGACACTTGGGAGCCTGCACTCAGTGAGCCGAGGAGATTCTTCCAGAACTGCATTCGTAACATACAGGGGGGCAAGAGTGGGATCAAATATCTTTAATTTAATAGTGGAAGGTTTTAGTGGAACATTAGGTATCCTTCTTTTGCTTGAACGAGGAATCCATACATTTGCAAAAGGATGCGTTTTGCGCCTCTGTGTAGAGGGTAAAAGAGTCATTGAATCGTGAAGCATATGTGTTGTGGTTTAGGATGAAATTGGGAAGACAACCAACACCTGTATAAGGAGAAGGTCAAATAATTCCTTTTTTCCTTTAACTTTACCACATTAAACTTTTTGTAGTTCCCTTGAGGAGTCCACTAAGGGCACTAAAGACACTTTATCCTTTTCCAGTGGGAGAGTATGGGGTGGGAAGAGTGTTGAAAGTTTGCCACTTACTTCATTGCTATGGAGCCTTTCAAAACCAATTTGATGTTTTCTGCTGCATAGATTCATAAATCCTGCATCACTGAGATGGTGTATTTTGCAAGTGAAGTTAGACCACTTTATGGCACTGCACCTGTTTTACAGTAAAAGCTTTTGCAATTTGTACATTATTGCATGATCTCTAGATAAATCAAGGATTAACTTCAGAGCTGTACAAAAAGGCAGAACAGTGGTTACTCTTTTGTAATACTTTGAGACAAAGCAAATACTGATATTTGGCCTTCAATCTAATTTTGCCCTGTCTTTCTTCACAGCTTCCTGTTATGGGAGGAGCCTTTATGGACTCACCCAACGAGGACTTTAGTACTGAGTACTCCTTGTTTAACTCATCGGCCAATGTCCATGCAGCTTCTTCCATGCAGAATCCGCCAGAAGAGACATCCCGTTCTTCAAATGATGCCATATTGTTATGGATTGCAATAATAGCAACAATTGGAAATATTGTGGTTGTGGGAGTAGTGTATGCCTTCACCTTCTAGGATACTATTGCTGCAAACACTGGAAGAGAGAATACCTGCAACAGTATTTGTCATGTGTATGTATGTATGTGTGTATATATATATACATGTATATTGATATAAATACATATAGGTAGGGACTTTGTTAATTAAGTGCTGCCACAATCATTGAAATGAAATGCAAGTTAATCATCTTGAATCTTGATGGCATAAAATTCGGATGCAATTGCAAATTGTATGGGGATGAGAACTTTAGTTGAGAACAGAGCCGATATGAGTATTTTATAGAAATGTAATAAAAGAGATACCAACATGGGTATAGTAAAAACAAATAGAAAGTAAGATTTATATAGGAAGTGCTTATTTTCTACTGTTTAGATTTTTCTAGCAGCTCTTCTATGTTTTGTCAGCTTTTTTTGTGCATTTTTTACTGTTGTATAATGTTGTATGAAATTATTCTGTGTCATTTTTGCTGGACATCTTAGTTTTCCAGATGAACTAAATGGTTGGTATTGACTCAGTTCTGGTGAACCACAAGTTCAGCCTATGTGACTCTTCAGCACATGTGTACACTACTGGGCTGTGTTGCAAATCTTGAGTCTTAAAACTGTGAAAGGCCAGATGCATGCTATCGTAACACTTGCCTTCCAGTATCAATTACTGGATCAGCTACAAAATGAATCAATGCTAAACCTGTCTGCAGTTTGCAGGAGGAGGCATAGCTATTGCAGGGTGTGGCTGGACTGCAGACCTCCTGCACTACAGGGATGGAAGTGTCAAACACAGCAACAGCACAAGCTGTCATTTCTGTCTAGTGATAGTGGATTGCAGTGGTTTGTAGATGGGTCACTTCCAGAAAACAAAGGCCAAATATCGTGCTTTTTGGTTTATTTCACTGTAACCCAGATTTCCTACAGCAGCTGTGTACTTTAATGAGCTTATTGGTGTACCAAAAGAATATGGGGAAATGACAAATCCCAATTAACAGTGAACGATATATATGAGAAAAGTAGAATTAAAAGAGAGATTGGATGCTTATATGGTCATGAGGGAGTGAGGCAAGAGGCAGGTATGTTCTGAGGTAGAAACAGCACAAAAAAAGTAGTAACAGATATACAAGTCCTTATATTACACTATTAATATGTCTCTGGGTTCTGATGAGACTCCTGGAAATGATTTTTGTATAAACTACTTTGGGTAACAACTCTGATTATCATTTGGATTTGTTCTGTTGAGGGACGTCTTCACTGCATTGCTCCAATTAGTTCTTTTCCAAGAGCTGTATCTTTTCAAAACAAGCTGTAGCCTTCCTAGCCTCCTTTCTTTCTTGACAGAGGAAAAAAAAATCGTCTCTATTGGAAGTGTCTCTCCAGCCCCTTGACAAATAAACACAAACATATAAATTGCCTGCAGTTAGAGAGGAGAGTAGTAGACAAATTCTTTTATGTCTGCATGTGCTGTGTAAGTTCTCTATCTCATCCATCTACTACTAATTTCAGAAAGCCTTGTCTGCAGGCTTAAAGACTATTTTTGGCACTTGCCTGCCACTGATCTTGAGGCTGGACTGAGAGATGCTTAATATATAGAAGGGTTTATATTTTCAAAGGTGCAAACAGAGCTAGGTAGGGAAAGAAACTAAGTTATTTTGAGTATGAGAAAAACAATGTCAACTCATTTGAGAAACTAAGCTGCTTTGTGTGGTTATTTCCCTGTTTGTATGGAGTATTTTGTGAAGATGGTTGAGGATAGATGAGATCTGTGCTGGGAAAAATTTTGAGAAGGCCAGTTCAGGGAAATAATCAGGACAGAAAGCAAATTTTGTCTATTAAAATAGCCGGGGTCTTAAGAATTATGTAAAATTTATGATTTTCACTGTCCTAAAAGAGCTATTAATTCCTTCATAGGCAGAGGATAATAAAAGACAGGGAAGCTGCATGAACTGTGTACCTTTCCTGTTCTTATATGCTGCCTTATTCTCATTGAGCAGAACGTAAGTGATTAAGCGAGGCTGGAAAGGTGCAGCAGTTTCCAGTGCAGAACTGAGCAGGACGACATCTGGTGGACGAACGTGTAGGATCCATGGAAATACTGCTTAGTGTAATGTACTGTCCCCAACCATTTTCTGATATCCTGATGCCTTTGTAATTATATCAAATACTCATGGACTTTTCTTCGGTGTTTCTGTAGGTTCTCTACTTATGCCAGATCTTGCAAGCACTGTTTTCTTGCATGAAAAGCAAAACATTTCCACTGTGATTAAAACCAGTTTGACACTATGGTAGTTGCCCAATGGGATTATTTTACTGCTTAATGAATTTTCCAGCAGACTGCTGTGTTTAAATTTCCTAGACTATTAATCTTAGTGCAATTAGGAATGTTTGCATCTCTCTCCAAAAGCACTAGACTAAATTCTTCAGCCATGAAGAAGAGCATTAGAGCGGGAACAGCAAAGAACCACCACTCTGCTAATGAAACTGAGTGACACTTTTGTGTTGCTTTTCCCAAAGGAAGTGCCCTACTTTTGTGTGAAATTGATGGTAATAGCAAGAGTGTTGGAAAACAATGAGTTTTGCCTCCTACATCCAGATCATCATCATACGTATTTTCAGCATTAGAGGTTGTGTTGTCAAGAAGGACCAGATAGAACTTTAATTAAAGTAATTGACTTGACAGGATGACAGGGCAAGCTGTGTGCAGGCAGCAAGTGCAAGCATTTCCTGTCTTATAGTTATATGCACACTAGCTGTGCAGCTTTTCTGTTGGGAAAAACTAGGTTAGGGATAGAGGTGCAAGAATATTTCATGCAGGAGTCTGTATAGAATATTGTCAAGTGTATTGAAGATCCCTAACTTGCGGTGGGCAGGATTGGTTCAAACTTTAATCTACTTTGATAGTGATAATGTGCGTGGTATGTTGCTGGATGTTGTGTTCTGGTTTCATCCACTCCAACCACTTCTATCTTCTGGGAGGTTAGGGAAGGTTGATAATCAGCCATTGAAAAAGGGGACTCACTCATCACTAAGTTCAGAAAAGCCACAGAAGGGGGTGAAGTGGATGAAATGTTTCATAGGTATGGTTCTGTGAAACGTGTTACCACTTCATGTGAGTATATGTTATAACCCGAACTGTTAACACAGCTTGACTTGGAGCACTGTAATTCCTCCTTTCCTTGGAACCAGGCAGCTGGATAACTGCTGTCACTCATTGAAGGTGACAAGAAAGCCCAAATGCATTCCCCAGAGCTGTTGTCTGAAACTCAGTCTGTAACGGCAGAAGAGGGCTCAGTGCTGAACACTTCATGTATCAGCATGAGAGCAGGATTCAACTTATAGAAGATCTGTACTTTAAATAAAAGCATCTAGCAGAGATAAGTTTCATGATTCTGACTGGAGTTTGCTGTGTAGTGGAAAAAGCAAAATATGCAGTGTTAGATCTCTAGCTGTGTTTTCAACATCATTGTCTGGACACAAGAAGCAATATAATATGTGCCCTGCAAATTATTAATGAGCCATGGGAAGGAGGTAGAGAACTGAATACCCAAACATGTCTCTTCTAGCCACAGCCTCTAGGGATCGATAGCAACACATCAAATAATTGAACTGTCTCGTAGGAAGTTTTTTGCTCTGAGCAGCCAGCAGCTCGATTGGCAGCTGTGCAACCATCATGACAAAGAGTCTAAAGGCAGAACAGGTACAAAAATTGGTCCAAAAGCACATTAGATAGGAGATTGGAGGAGGGAAACTCACACAGATATTGCTGTTATATTTTTATCTGCAAGGCTAGGAGTCTGTGCTTTTTGACAGCATTAGCATCCTCCTGAAAGAAAATGAGGATAGAGTATGTATTTCTGTGTCAACACAGCTGAAAACCTGAACAGCAGATTTTGAAATTGATGCAACAGTAGTAGCAGAGAACCTAGTCTGCCTCAAATAATGTATTTAGTCATTTGAATGGGCAAGTGAGCTGACAGATACCTCAAAAGTAACAAGGTCCCCCTCTCCAAAATCTTTGTTTGCAGTGGGACTTGAGGGCAGTCAGCATCCCGCACCAAACTGCTGAGCAGCCTGTAATAACAATTCCCAAATCAAGAGTGAATAGAAGCAGCCAGCCATTGGAGTCTTCCTCTGTACATCCATTTGAAGATAAAGGGAAACTCTGCCTTTGTGTCTGGGACCAAACAAAAACCAGGAACCCTTCCTCTGCAGGTTGTTGTGTATTTTGACTGTTATTGAATCATATAATCATAGAACAACCAGGTTGGAAGATACCCTCTGGATCATCAAGTCCAGCCGTTCCTGTCAAACCCTGTGCCCTATTGGAAGTTTTCCTTTTGCTATTCTCTTTTGCTGTTCCCAGTTTTTAATACCCTCTTCACATTTCTCTGCAGGGTGCTGAGAGTTATTAATTTCACATAGCTCCATCTATTTATCCAATGCAATTTTACAGAGTTTCCTGTGGCTAATCATAGAGCAGAATCTAGAAAATTACTTTTTTTAAGGCTGCTTTCCATATTGTGATAAACAGACCAAAAATTAGAATCCCACATCAAAGTCCTTCTGTGCTGTTGGGGCGTTCATAGCTCTGGAGAACTGGATTTTATCTGGTTAATGTGCAGAAAGGAAAAAGGCAGTCAGGTCCTTCATAATATCAGACATCAGGGTTCTGACAGGCATAGCTGAGTGCTTTGTTAACTCCTGATTTGCCTCTCTGAGACCTGCTGTCTTCCTGGGTGCACAGCCTGTGCTGAGTTTAAGTGAACTAACCATCAGGTACAGCGTGGCCCTTGTCGCCTTACACCTTGTTAATCCTCAAGCAAACTTGTGCATTTATTCAATTAACAGAAGAAGAAAGAGATATCAATATTCTGCTAGGTATATTGTTATTGGTACATTGATCCACCACCAATAAGCTAAAGATACAGGTGTTCTAACATGTAGTTAACTCTTTGCCTCTGATCTGGGCACATCCTAAAGAAACCCAAAGCACCCTGAAGCCTTAAAATCTCCTACTGCCCTTGATCTGACACTAACTTACTGTATTTTCTTAGTCAACCCCTGCTGGCTTTTTACCTTGTCTTTCCAATTCAAAATGGTGGAAATTAAGTCATTGCTGTCCTCTTTTCCGGATGTGTAGGGAGCACCTGACAGCTAGGGTCTGACTGTGCTGCTTCCTTAAGTTTTGAGACATGAAGGAGGAGGAAAGTGTCCGATCAGCTATCCAGGGGACTCCAGAGAAACATACATCTTTGCAGAACAAGATGTGTTGCAATGTTATCTCATTCTGGCCAGTACCAGAGTATTTGCACCACAAAAACATGACCAAGAGTTGCCTTTGCAGTAACTTGTTTTGGGAATTACAGCAACACAGCGAGGATGTGGAAAAGAAACAAATGCTAATCATCACAGTGCCATGCCCCTGAAGGCAGGTTTGCCTCAGTGTCATAGGCAGACCTGATCTGTTGGTACCAAGGCAAATTTCCTTTCATTTTGTATGAGCACAAATATTTTCAGGAAGTCTTGGCAGCATAGTGCCACGCATTCTTTCTTATGCAGGCTGCTAGTGAAGATATTTCCCAGTTGTAGAAAACACTCAGAAAGCTCCCCATATTGGAGGAGTGCATGCAAGATTTACCTTCTGAAGCTCTGCTTAGTCTCCCTGCAAAAGCAAAAAATCCCCTAGGTTTCTTAAGCTTGGAATGTTACTGAGTCAGGTGTCATCTGTACAGTGTCATCACCTTATTTTATTCTACAGCTTTATGCCAATAAGTCTCAAAGGGAATCTTACCCAGACTTCAAAATCAGAGGCAAGTCACTTCTCAAGATTGTCTCAGATGTCACTACCCTATCCTTTAGGCTGCATCATTAATCATTACTCCCCAAAGTACCCTGATATGAACTTGCATTCATCCCTTTAAACCCTTTGTCACCACCATGTGTCTCTGCTTTCATTTCATTTCTCCCCATGTCTACTCTGTATTCCATTCATTCTCTGGTATCAGAGCATGGAAGCATTTGGAAGCCAGCAATGTTCTACAGTCCTTCTTAAAAACCTCATTGATTGACACTTACTGTCTGTAAGATCAGTGATAAGTAAGGACTTATCACAGTGTATGCAAAGGCGAGGGATAGAAGGTCATTTCCTGTAGGAAGATCTTGTTATGTACCTTAGCAAAGCACAAAGTGTTTTCCTCCAAGCAGAAGGGTAAGGTGTGGCCACGAAGCTTAGTGGCTGTATTGTCAGTGTCTATACAACCCAAAGGTACCTTCTAGAAATTCAGCTTTTGTAAACATACTGCACTGTTCTGTAGTCAGAATTTACTGAGCTTTTCCAGGCCCTGAAGCCCTTTGTTATTTTTAGGAAATCAGAATCAGCGGTAATGCACTTGGGGTAAGGCAAGGGAAGTGGGCACTAGGAAGAACAGAAAAGCTGCAGGTGATTTATTGTAGAGTCAAGGCCGTTAAACACTAGCCTATGCAGTTAAGGCAAAAAAACCCACAATGTGCTAAATCATTTCAAATCTAGGTGCACCTATGGTTCTCAGGTGCATGGCCAAACTCCTTTAGCCAGGTCAAGCATTTCTAAATCTCGTTGTGATGAAAAGGAAGTGTATTCCTTGGCTAGAACTGAGAGAGCTGAGCAGCCTCCTTCACAAGTCCCTGCTTGTTCTGATATTGTTTTAGGAGCTTCCTGAGCTGCAGTCATTAAGGTGATTTCACATTTCCAGTGGAATTCAGTCCCACTAAGGAGCGAATAAGGTAGAACTGTTTGCAGATCTAGGTCTAAAGCTCTTCTCAGTTACTGCCTTCCTAAGGATGACTAAAGTTCTTGAACCTGCAAGCTGCTCTGTCCAGAGGGACCTTTGCCTCTACCTGGAGTCAGCTGGATTAATAACACTTCTACACTTCTGACATCTGCTTCAGTGAATCAACTTGCAGGACTAACGCTAGATTGCTGGGCTGTTATTTTAAATATATCTAAAGATACCTGTACTTTCCTAATCAAAATAAAGAAAGAAAGGAGAGTAATGTATTTTTTTTAAATGGGAGGGTGATAGAAATGAAGTCTGAATATTTTGATATACTTAAAGGTATATATTGTAGCAAACAGTTGCACTATTTTTTCTATTTTCTGAGTACCTAACCTGAAAAATATTTGTTCTCTCTCTAACAAAGGCCTCTTTCAGTTCTGAAGTTAGGAAGCTTGGAAGGAGTAGAGTGCAAAGCCTCAATGAAATTTTAAACTAATGTAAATAAATCCCATAGCTAACTTTGTAGGGAAGCTTGTAACATTTGGTTTTCTGTTACCTCATCTTAAATATTGCTTAATGTTTTGTTATTATTTTTACAAAATAAACATAATAGTGACGCTTCTGAAAGCATCTATACTGCACGCAGGTTTGCAGTCATATGGAAATTACATCCTTCAGCTCATGTAAAACAGCTTTACAGGAGCCCTTTATTATGCACTATTACTTTTCCTAATGATCCTTGACAATTTAATTCTCTTCTGTTTTCTCTCCACTATACTCTGTTTTGTACACTGACAAGTTTGCAGGGCTTCTCTGTATTGTTTTTGTAATATGTTGGTTGGTTTAAGGAAAAAAACATTTCTCTTGTAATCATCGTTTTTGAAATGTGGATCTCTAAATGTGAAGAGAAAAACAACTTTAAAAAATGCCCTCTGTTTTCTCTAAGTTTACTCTAATTAGATGGCAGAAATGTATCCTTTTAAGCTCCTATTATATTCTTTTCCAGGTATTGACTGCGTTCACCATGTGTGTACTTAGTGCTGGTTCCTTCTTTTAATATGGTGAAAATGACAAGTTTTGTTAATATAGGATGGAAATTGTGTTTTGGATAAAGTTCTTCAAATTGAAGGCAGTGTGTGTTTTTTCCTTTTACTCTTAGTTTACTTGAGAGTATTTAGAAGTTTGTAAATGCAGTTAGTTAATTACCTCCAGTTATAGACTGATACAAATAACTTGTTGCAGTTTACAAATCTGCATGATTTGTCAGCCTTTGGAAACTGTCTTTCCACCATGATTATTTCTACAGAAACGGGTTAACCTGCTTTCACTAGTGCCTCAGCACAGCCTGAAGCCAAAAAAAAGATATCTTAACTTCTTCATACGTCACCTCAGAAGTCCTTATATCATAAACCCTTGTGTTATTGTTCTGTCCCAGTTCTCTCTTCAGATTAGCACAACCGTCCTGTCCCACGGCACAGTGTAGATGTTTTTGTGCCGGTGGCCACAAATTTCTGTCCCAAGGAAGACATTCTAAGGGCTTCTGGGGGCTCAAGGAGGACATCGGACCTCACTGTATGATGCTGAGTAAGCTTCATAAGAGTAAATGGTGGCAAAAGGAAGAAAGAAAAACATTTGGCTTTCCTGATGCAATAGTGTGTAGGTTACCGTAAGCTTTATGATTCTCCAAAGGTGATCTAGAGAGGCAAATGCATTCAGATCTACTGAGGGAATAACAAAATGAGTCTCAAGCAGTTTTCTTTAAAGATTAGTCTCAGTTTTGAATTAATCTAATTCGGAACATCACAAAGCTGTATATGCCAATCCTGATAGTAGGACTGACAAAAATTCATTTAAAAAAAATGAAAAAAGATATATTTTCTTCTAGTCCCAATCTTTATCAGTCTACATTCTAGCAACAAAACATATGTCATATCCCTGTAAGACAGTGCAGTTGCTACTGTATAGTAACAGCTAACTATAATTTGCTTTTCTGTTGTGGTTATGGAATCATACAGATCTCAATACTGTTCATTTCAAAATTCTACACAATAATTAGAAATGAGAATAATCTAGAAATGGAAGAGAATGTTCTGTGGAACACTCATGTAAAGATTCAGCTACATGTGTCAGACTCGTAAAAACAGCTGAAACAGTTTGCACTCTTTTCTTGAACAGCATTCTCTACATAAATGTACTGGATGCTAGTGTCTGCTAATGTAAACTGTTTTGTAATGAGACTAACAAAGAACATCAGTCTTTTAGCCCAAGAGAGCCTGTACACTGCAGCATTTCAGCTGATGCATTTTGATTTGCCTGCTGCTAAATTACAGTTTTCTTTGGGGTAAAGATTAATTCAAATATTGTGGAATGACTGAGTGACTTCACTATGCAGCATGGACACCCGGGGATTGATGAGGCACCTCCATCAACAGCCTGCTATCTGTTTCACTGCCTGCTGTGATAATGGAAACAATGGAACCAAGAGGAGCATGCCTTTTGCTCTCAGTTAATGAGATGCTGCAGTGTTTTCAGAAGGCAGCAGGCTGTGAAATTGCCAACTCATGTGCAGTGCAGGTACTGGCACTGCAAGTCAGCCTTGACCATGGGGATCACAGGGATGCAAAGCAAGCCGGTTCAGCAGCTCACCTAGTCTCGTCTCACACCTGCCAGCAGGAGTCAGATAAACACCATTTCCTAAAAAGAGCTAATTAATGCTGTTTCTTGTAATGTCTTTATTTTGAGCTAAGCAAATTATCCACAAAGTTTACAAAGAGGCACCTTACAATTCTGAATACATCACACTGATTAACTCCAGTTTTTCTTTAAATAGTCAGGTAATCCCTGTCCATTAGAGGCAATAAGGATGTTCCATAAATGAAAGTATTTTCTTGTAATTTCTCTTCCTGTTTTGAATTACAAAGTTTTATGCCTGCAGATGTTAGTTGATACAGAGACAAGGTTTACTACTCTGTGAATTCCCCTAGTGACTCCTCAAAGAACAGGAAAAGTGATTTAATATTCCCTAGGCCTCCAGCATAGCAAACAATTTTAAACACAGAATTTTATTTTCTCAGCAGTTCAGCTATTCTTGAGTTCTTCTTCCAAGCAGCTGAGCACTTTTGGTTTGGGGTTTTTTTCCAAATCTTTCTACTCTTTCATTTCTTAGTCTGTGCTAATACACAAATTCTTTTGATTGTTGGCAGTATTTATTAACTTGAAAAGATTTTGAGTAAATATTCCTCAAGGTCCTTTATGATAACAGCTGATCCAAGGAAAAACTTGCAAAGTACTTATGTCCCTCACCTTCTAGTAAAACAAAACAGCATTAATTTCTTTGAAAACTTTATGGGTTTGATTTTTAAAATATTTTGTGACCACACCAGTTTCTCTTAGCTGTATTAGCTTCCATCCTCTGTGCAACATTCCCTAGTAATTTCTGCTTACAGTTGACTGACTTGGTTTGGTTTCAGGTGGGTCCCATCTTCTGAAGTACAACTTGATGGGGGTCTCCTAAAGTCAAACTCAAACTTTGACCATGTGAGAGTTTTCCTTGCCTTCCTGTTTCTGTTTTAGCTCAAGTATATGTAGGACCTAATTCTCAAAATTGTTGTCCCACTTGCCTCTTTTCTAGGATACTCTAGATGAAACCTTAATTTTTCTATCTTCCAATCACACTCTAGAATTCCTATTCTTCGTGGAATTTTGGAAAAAAAAATTCCATTCTAAATATGAACGAAGAGACAAATATCAACCCCACAATACTTTGTCCTATTTCAGAATAGTTTTATTTATCTTCACTTTACCTATAATAAGAGGCCTGTGTGATAAGAAACAAAGCATTTTTAGTACAGTATAGTGCAACAGCGTAATTGTGAACAGCTTTGGACATTCACATGCTAAAATCTGCAATACAGTCTTGTCATTGAAGCAACTTTCAAATTTATTAATATGTGAACAGCATGCTATGTCAAATTATGCTGTTTTTTCATAATCTATTATCTCTCCTGTAATAAAATGGTACATCAGCTATGTTTAAATACATTCAAATGATAGGGTTAAGAATGCTTTCCCAGAGAGGCTGATTTAAGTTAGATGAGAGCCACCTTTTATAGCCTGACAACAATCTTCTGCTTCATTCAGTATCTACGCACTTACCATGTGTTAATTCACACTAAATACAGAAGACCTATTTCAGAAAACAGCCATGTCAAGAATAAATAACTAAGGGATCTGAAAAACTCTTCTTCGGTCCAACTGATTACTTGGACAGCGTAGGAAATAATCATGAGTGCTAAAGAAACCAATAGGAGAACTATTCTGATGAAAAACTCCTGCACTTTCCATGTGTCTTTTTGGAGCATGGGGCTGGGAATGAGGGCACCGAGTGGGCTCCCACACAGGGCTTCTCAAGGGCTTACCAGGACAGGGAATGGGCTGTGTCTCTTTAAAGTGGAGCCCACACAGCTGACCTGGGAAACTGCTGCAGAGTATCTACTGATCAGATGTTACTCCATCTACCTTCTCTGTGTGGATAAACATTATGACTCACTGCAGGGAAATAGGAATTGCCTCCTCCAAGCCTGTGCAGTAAAAAACTTCCATTGTAACACATCCATTTTAGCAGGAAGGAACCATGAGAAAAGAATAGATGTTAAAACAAGCAGTGAAACACTGTTTTACATTTAAAGAAAATTAAAACAAAAAACAACCAACGGAGCAAATTTTACACAAAAGTGAGGATAATGTCTCTCTTAAACCACTTGACTATTTTTTCTTATGGCATGATACAAGCAGGGAAAATACCAACACATCAGGTTACCAGAGCCACAGTTTTGGAACACTTCACAACTGGAAATAAAAAAAACAACTGTAAAACTTGCAGTGTCTGCATCATGTATCTCCTTTAAGTCTTAAAAATAACATTTAGCTTGGATTTGAAGAACTGAAATGTATTCAGAACTGTTGTTCTTCCCCATGAAATCAAAGGCAAAAGCCTTATCTGCTTGCATAGAAAAACAGCCTCTAATCCTCTACTGCTTAAGTTTCCAGCTACAAGAATCGTCATGTTCCTTTTTTCCTTTGACCTACAAAGTTACCTCAAAACGTCACAATACCAAATAATTATCTTTATTATATAGTGATTTGCTTCCCTTCTTTTTCTCTTCCCTTTTTCCTCAAATTATGTCAACTCATATGCTACAAGTGCCTTCCATTCTTCTTGTACAGCCACCAAGTTGAGACACAAGATAAAATTATTATTATTATGGATGAAAAATATCTAAGATAGCACAACCTAAAATTTAAAGTGATATTTTTCCTATCTTGTTTGGATTTTGATATAATCTCATCCAAAGAATTTGCCTTCTTTTCCATCAGTAACATATACTGTTTAATGTGTTGTTCTAGCCTTGAGACAACATTAGAGCTCTCTAGTGGAATGCTATGTTATCTACTATGAACTAATTATTGTGTCATATCACAGTTACTGTGAATGATGAGTCTTTTTTCTTTATAGGTTATAAACCCAAATTTATATCCCATCTGTTCACCAGTACATGAGGAATTCACAGAAGGCACTCCCTGCCCCCCCGTACTGCTTGCTTTATGCGAAGTCACATAAGATACAATCATGTTAGTTACGTAGAGATGAATCACAGACTTAAAATAGATATTGAAACAAAAATACTCCTAGATATGTTTTTCAACAAAATGCAGCTTTGAAAAAATACTTCTCCTCAATAAACAGACCTCAGATATAGAACAGATTAATAAAATATTAGTGTCAAGAAAGCACTGTTTGGAACTTTGTAGTCTGTTTATAGACTTGATCTTGTAGATCAAGTTAAACAATCAAAGTGTCTTTTGACTTTAGAATCCTTTTAAGAAGTTCTCTTAAACATCATTGGAGGTCTGTAACACAACCTTGAACTTTCCTCTCTTGCGCAGCTTAGAAACACATAGAAAAGTTGTTTTCAATGGTTTCCTATGTATTTTGATAAAAATCCTTGGAAACAAAGGCATTAGTATTTCATTTTCAATACTCAAAATAGCACCATAAGGTATTCACTGAAGCAAATTGAGCTATATTTTCAGCAGATCCCCCAATTGATAATATTATTAATCTTTTTCATGCATATTATAAATTACTGCCTAGTGCAACAGTGACTTCAGCAGGGTCCTCTTTCATTGAGATCACTAACAGGCAACTCAGAGCCAGGCCTTCTATTTCATGTACGGCCCAGAAAATACCCAGTAATATGATTGCAAAATGCAAGGCTTCAGGGAAAATGAAGTGACAATTTCATGTCACCCAAGTTACGATTTCTCAGCAAGCTCAAAAGCCAGGGGAATTTGAAAACTCTCCTTTATGGTATTGCCATGATTCCTGTTAGTATTTCCATTTGCAAAACGACAACTCAGATTTTCAATTTTGAACTGGCATATTAAAAGGGTGAATCTATGCCTCGGGTCCTGCTAGTACTTTTCCTCCTTTGCTATGGGAACCTGCATCCCTGAAGGGAATAAGGGGAAAGTTCTCTGCCTAAACATGTGGGAACAACTGCTTGCCTGATATGTAAATGCTTATTGTCCATTATGGCTCTAGATTTTTAAAGTCAACCCACCCCCAGTGCAGTGGCCCTTGAAAGAAATCTGCTGATGTTTCATGTCAGCATTCTTTGACACTACTTTCCAAGATTTCCATGAGTGATATCCTGTCTCACTAAGGTATGTATTAACAATAAAATGTTCCCTATTTCTGGTGTTTCATATCAAAACAAATAGCTCCTTAGTGGACATCCAATCTCTGATCAAGTTGGTTTTCTTTTTTGTTTTTTTTGGGTTTTTTTTTTAAATTCTCTTTCTAAACTATATGCAGTGCTTCTGTGTTGCTACTACTTTTGATTTTTTTTTTTTTGTTTTCATAGAATAGAATCATAGAATCACCAGGTTGGAAGAGACCCACCAGATCACCAGTCTCTAAACTATGCCACTCAGTACCTCATCCACCCGGACTGTAAACCTCCAGGAAAGGCGAGTCAACCATCACCCTGGGCACCCTGTTCCAGTGCCTAATGACCCTTTCTGTGAAGTATTTTTTTCCTTATGTATATTCCTGAACCTCCCCTGGTAGAGATTGAGGTCATTCCCTCTTGTCCGGTCCCCTATCATCTGGGAGAAGAGGCCAGCACCCTCCCCTCCACAACCTCCCTTCAGGTAGTTATAGAGAGCATTGAGGTCTCCCCTCAGCCTCCTCTTCTCCAGGCTAAACAACCCCAGCTCTCTCAACTGTTCCTCATAAGGCCTGTTCTCCAACCCCTTTACCAGCTTTGTTGCTCTTCTCTGGACCCACTCCAGAGCCTCAACATCCTTCTTGTGGTGAGGAGCCCAGAACTGCACACAACATTCGAGAAGCGGTCTCACCACTGCTGAATATAGAGGGAGATTAACCTCCCTGGACCTGCTGGACACACCTTTTCTGATACAAGTCAAGATGCCATTGGCCTTCTTGGCCACCTGGGCACACTGCTGGCTCATGTTCAGTCACTGTCAACAAACACCCCCAGGTCCTTTTCCTCCAGGCAGCTTTCTAGCCAGACTTCTCCTAGTCTGTAGCTGTTCAGGGTTGTTGTGCCCCAAGTGCAGGACCCAGCATTTGGCCGTGTTAAACCTCATGCCATTGGACTCAACCCAGTGGTCCAGCCTGTTCAGATCCCTTTGCAGAGCCTCTCTACCCTCCAGCAGATCAACACTTCCACCCAGCTTAGTGTCATCTGCAAACTTGCTAAGGATGCACTTGATGCGTTCCTCGAGGTGATTGATAAAGACATTGAACAGGACTGGATCCAGCACTGAGCCCTGGGGAACCCCACTTGTCACTGGCTTCCAGCTGGATCTAGCACCGTTTACCAGCACTCTTTGGGCCTGGCCATCCAACCAGTTTTCCACCCAGGAGAGTTTACGCCTGTCCTGGCCTGAGGCTGACAGTTTCTGAAGCAGAATGCTATGAGAAACTGTATCAAAAGCTTTACGGAAGTCCAAGAAGACTATATCCACAGCCTTTCCCTCATCCAAGAGTCTAATCACTTGGTCATAGAAGGCGATCAGGTTAGTTTGGCAAACCTGCCTTTTGTGAACCCATGTTGATTGGACCTGATCACTCGTTTCTCTTGCAAGTGCTTCATGATACCGCTCAAGGTCACCTACTCCATGACTTTCCCTGGTACTGAGGTCAGACTGACAGGCCTGTACTACTGACTGTAGTTCCCCGGATCTGCCTTGTGTCCCTTCTTATGGATGGGCACGACATCAGCCAGCCTCCAGTCCAGTGGTACCTCCCCAGTCATCAAGGACCACTGGAAGATGATGGAAAGGGTTTTGGCAAGCACATCCACCAATTCCCTCAAAACTCGTGAGTGTACTCCATCCAGCCCCATAGACTTGTGGATGTCTAGCTGGGCAAGCAAGTCTCTAACCACCTCCTCTCGGATCGGGGGAACCTCGTTCTGCTCCTCCAACCCCTGGGGTTGTGCGCAGAGGGAACAACTTTCTTTACTATTAAAGACTTCAGCTTTGTCTTCATCCCCTGTCACTGTTGTTCCCTCTGCATCTAGTAGGGACTGGAGATTCTCCCTAATCCTCCTATTACTGTTGGTATATTTGTAGAAAGATTTTGTATTGTCTTTCATAGACTTGGCCAATCTGATTTCTCATCGGGCCTTACCCCTCCTGATTTTGTTGGCTTCTAACATGATGCTTATTTTTAAATTTGGTCCATTGCTATCTGGAGGCTTTCATTCTACAGTTTGGCCGTCACCATCCAGTTAATCTCAGAATCTCAGCTTAATGAGTGGAAACTCTTACCTTAAATCTTCACTCGGAGAATCATATACTAGAGATTTTAATTGGTGAGAGGGACTTTTGTTGTTTTGGCTTGGGTTTTTGGTTTTGTTTTTTTGTTTGCTTGGTTTGGTTTTTTTTTTTTTAAGATGTTGGGTTTGCTTATTTCCTTGGTTTTAAAAAACAACCAACTATAAACCCTTTAGAGTCAGACACACAGGATTCAACCAAACTTGTACAAAAAACCAACAAAGTTTCTCTGATCTCAAGGATATACCTGTGTGATGCAATGCAATATTAGGCCAGGACACCCGAAGACACTTTCCTGTCTACACCCAGTAGTAAATTCACATTAACAAACACAGTGTTCTCCTGGGGGCAGCATATCCCTTGTTCAGGGAGCTCCCTTGCCCAGAAAGATAGACCCTCTCATTTGGATGTACTAAAGATAAATTGTCCATGCATGCATCTGTTATCTTGCTACAAGGTGCCACTGTACCCAAAACACATCCTTGTGTTGTCAGGCACTGCCACATAGTGTGGCTGTGCACAGCCAGAGCTGACTCCAACCATATGGTTATCCAGAACATGTACACCCCTTGCAGGGTTTAATTTCTTTTACCACATGTGAAGGATCTATTCCCTGAATCCAAAGACAGTTGTGAACACTGCTCTACCTCTTCATGTGCCTACAGGTGGAAAATCTGACATCCCTGACTGTTTCTTCCATTACACCAAATAATTCTGAGTGCTCTTTAAGGAACTGAGAGTCCAGGGTGAACATCTGCAGAGTCTATTCTACAGAGTCTAGCGATCAGACAAAGGCCCACCTTATCCCAGAACCCACGCTCTCAGATCATAAAACCAGTAGAGCTTATCATAAAACCAGTATATGACAATAATATCTATGATCTGAGGCTTAATTGTACAGGTGGGCAGAACCTAACCTGACCATCCATGGCCAGGTGGGACACCATTGTGAAGCTGAAATATATGAACTTTTAGAGTGATGTATTGGCAAAATAGCACTAATTCAAAACTTAATGGAGCCACACTTATTAAAAGTGAGTGAGAATATTTAGAAATGCAAAATAAGTTTTTAAGTTATACAGTATTAGTAGAAGGTTGCAATTGTTTTGCTTGAGCCACAGAATTTACCCTCTCCCAAGTATTCAAGTCATGAAAAGCATAGTTACCTAACAATTTTCAAGGTACTTGAATGTGCCTAGAGGAGGGCAACAAAAGTGATAACAGAGGTGGAATGTCCTTTGAGGAATCCCAAGTTTGCCTAGTTTAGAGAAAAGCAGGCTAAAGGGGTGACTTGATTTCTCTCCACAGCTTCCTGAGGAGGAGAATTGAAGAGGGAGGTGCTGATCTCTTCTCCTTGGTACCCAATGATAGGCCATACGGGAATGGATCAAAGGTGAGCCTGGGGAGGGCTAGACCAGACAGTAGGAAATGAGTAGTCAAATACTGAAACAGGCTCCCTAGAGACATGGCCGATGTCCCAAACCTGGCAGTGTTTAAGACATATTGGGACAATACCCTTAATAACATGCTCTAACATTTGGTCAGTTCTGAAGTGGTCAGTTGGACTAGGTGGTCAGTGTAGGACTTTTCCAACTCAACTATTCTATTCTAGGATTCTAAAAAGGGGCAGAAGACAGCATACTTGGGGATCTGTTTTTTTATTGAGTTGGGGAGGGGGTGCGTGTTATCTTTTAATTTATGCACACTACTACCTTAAGAATTTCAAGAAATCTGAGGGATGTAAAAAATAATAGTAATAGATTTCAGACTCAACAGAAGAGTGCAATATCCACCCACAGTGAGAAACCAGAGACTTTCTGTATACACCCAAGTGTGACAAAATTGGAACAGGAAGCAAGCTTCTTCAGATAGGTGTTTACTATAATGAACATAACATAATGGAAACATCTTGGTAAATGATCATGAAACAGGCAAAACAGCATTAAAGCAACAAAGACACATACTGCAGTTCAGAATTAACTAAAAATAAAGCCTGTCCACAGCACAACAAATTATCAGCAAGACAGATGGCCAAGAGGAGGAAAACCATAATTGTTTCCTCTGCGGCTGTTTCTGAAGGTAAACACTCGATCTAGATCTGACTTTTTAACGGAAAATAGAGTTCAATAGCATGGAGAGCCAGAGAATTCCGAGAGAATGACACAATGGCAATCCAGTATTTAAAACCCTACCCATGTGAGGGAAGGGACTAATGACGACAATCATTCTTCAAGTCTGTGCTGAAAGCAGACCTGAGAGGAAGTCTGGTCTGCCAGAGAGGCAACAGGCAGAGTGTTGGGAGACCTTGGCCTCCACTGGCTCTCCTGTTTACTTGTGATCTCTGAACCAGACAGCAAATCCCCTTGTTTATACAGTACTTTCCAAGTGATACTTCTGTCTGGGGAGGAGATGATCAAAGTTTTCAGCTCACCTTAAAACAGAAGAGAGCTGGCAAACAGTATTTTAAAAAAATATCGCAGGAAGTTTACATAGTGAGCTCCAAGAGACCACTCTGTGGTCATGGTACAGATCATAGAACACGAGACACATGCCAGTTTCATCTTAAATGCACTGATAATGATTAATAAATTCTATAATTTTATTAAAAGCTGCCATTTATTTTTTCACCAAATTTCCCAGAAAGTCTCTGCTTGAGGTTTTCATGCTTGTATAGTTGACTTGACCAAACTAATTAAGGATTTGTCCAAATAAAGAGAACTTTTTTTTGCGTAGATGAGATAATTGTTCTGGGCAAGACTCCAACACAAGCAATTTTGAGTATGCATAATTATATGGATGGAACCACCCAATAAATTAGTTAGGTCTCTGCCTAATTTGGAGAAGTTTCTAGGCATTCCCATGTAGAGAGAAGTTCACCTATGAAGTTGAGATGCAAACACATTTTTGCGAGAACAGAATTTGGACATGTATGGATCCCTAATATTTTGATCCTAGAGAGGAAAAGTTTGCTACAAAATTCAAACATATGCTAGTACTTCTCCATTGTTTCCAGTTCCAACCTGATGCCAATAAAATCTATTTTGCAGTGCTAAACAATAATTTAGCTCCCTAATATATTGTTTGCCAAAGGAAGGGATTTGACTAGGGTATCTGTTGATTTAATTGACTAAGTACTGCCACACATTTGGACAAATTCTGCAGACTGCAAATGTCTCACAAGCAGCCACATGTCTCAATATAACTTAGTGCATAGTGGTATCCATACTAAACCTGGGCAAGGAAGAAGCAAAGGAGGTAAAAATCTCATCTGTGTATCATCCAAATTATCTCCTCTAGCAGGAAAATTCTCAACTGAGCAAATCCAGCTATACTCTAGCATTCTCCTCATCCTCTTCCCAGGTAACATACAGAAGAGAAAACGCAGAGTATATGACCCTATTCCATGGTCACAATCACATTATTTTAACAATGAGAGAAGACAACTTTGTCCCGTCAATACTATAAATTATATGAACGTAGTACAGACGTAGCACATGCATCACAGCCAGTTTTAGCCCTAAGATCCACAGCTGACAAGACAGAGCACAGCCTGAATCAGAGAAACGGTGAGAGAGGCAGGACTGCCTGACCACATAGCCACCACTATGTTGCACAATCAGGAGCAAACATACTGAGCTACAGTGAGAAAAGGAGAAGGTCAGCCTTTCTGTTGTGCAAACCAAAATCGTCATGAGCGTGGCCACTGACAGTTACCATTGTACCTACTTTGAGCAAGTTTCAGACATCTCTGACTCTCAATAGCATAAATAGACAGTTACCATTTCTTTTTAAATGAAAAATAAATTACTAGCCCTTTGTTCTTTCCATTAGAAATTGCACTTAAAGAATTTTATGAACATCACTTGCAGTATTATTCACAGCTAAACATAACCTATTCCAAATACTGTAGACAGGAAGTTACTAGGCTAGAACTACCTTTTTTCTCACAGGTGAAGGATGACCTGCAACTCACCTCCCTACAGAGAAGAGGAGGAAACCATCCTGTCCCTGGTGTTTTGAAGCCATGTCCAAATTTCTACTGCACAGCATCACTAACAGATTGTCACACTCCTGCATCTGCCCCATCACACTGGCCAGTATATCACCCCATCTACTTTAGGTCTCATCCCTATGCCTGACAGAGAGAGAGACAAACACTTCTCTCCTGCTTTAATACCTCTTTTTTTTTCCAGAGGAAGTCGCCTGGAGCCATGAGAGAATTTGAGGAGATGGGAGGTAGAGTCAGTTATTTCCTTCACTGCCTGCATGGTACCACTTGTAACCAAGTTCCAATATTTCCTGTCAGCAAGAAGAGCTCTGGACTGCATCACACTAAAAGAAAACTTAAGTGTTTGCCTCAGTGACAAATAATATTCAGAATACTTGACAGTATGAGTTGATGAAGTATTAAAACTCATGAAAATACAAGGACACTTTGGAGGAAACAGGTTTTGTACACTTCCTTACACTTACCATAAATACCTCAAAGCTCCCCAGGTCCTGGATGAGACAAGGGGAAGAAAAATACCTTTCTTACAAACATACATTCCTTGGTTCATCATGCAATGAAGCAGTCTTCCTCCCAAGTGTTTGGTGCAGTAGTTGGAATTTATCCCACGCTTTAATCTGTCCATAAACAACAACATTGCATTTGTCTCTCTCATCTGACTGTTGCTTTTACTCAGTTGGCTGCAGAGAAGGTTGGCTACTCCATCGTGATTTCTTCCCTGCTGCTTTCCAGGTTCATTAATACACTCTTTCCTGTTTACTAGTACCACTATGCACTGTCAGACACAGGGGGTTGTGGTGGTTTATATCAGTTGGCTTGAATTCAGGGCTGAGAGGGAGGATTTAAAAAAAAAAAATGTACCTACATGCCAGTACATTCTAAAAGAGGTGTGAAATGGCAGTGGCTACCAGGAGGTAAGCCAAGAGGCTACCATTTCTCTATGAATTCAGCAAGGCCACTATTGCAGGAAATTGCACCTATGTCATTTAATGACGTGTACAAAAATGAAGACAGTTTTGATCACATCTGTGCACTTCAGACCAGATGTTCAAAGCGCTTAGCAATTCCAGTAGAAATATTTTCATCTAAATATTTGAATATTGAATATTTCCAGCAAGAAGAGCAGTTGTAAAAATCCTGGCTGCTTGTCTTGGAGCACTTGGCAGAAGCAAGGGTTTTTTCTGATAGGAAGCCTTTATAAACACCTGCATATGCACAAGTGCTGGTGTCGGGGATTGCTGCAGACAAATTGTGATGCTTCAGAGCTTTATTCTGAGCTTGCAAATAGAAACAGAATTACAGAGTGTGAATCACTGTATTAGGCTAAAAACCTGGCCCCACATGCCAGCAGTTGCTGCAAGGCGTGTCTGCCTCTACTTACTTTATAGTGAAGCTGTCCTGTGAAATATTTTTCTTGGCAGAGGTTATGAAAACATTACTGCAGAATTCTAAGTAAAAGCAGCCACAAGAATAGGATAGTTACTCTCCTAATTTCCTAGGAGAAATTCCTGGGCAAAGAGCTCTTTGCTAGTGAGAATGGTCAGTTTTCTGAGTAATTTTATATGTCAGAAACTAATCCCAGCACAATTTATACATACTTAAAGACTTCCACGAAGAGCACTATGGGCTAATTCATCAAAGTATCTCTTTAGTCTCTCTCTCTTTTAAGAGGCTGGTGTGATACCTCCAGACCATCCAGTCACATCTGTGCTGCACACTACAGGGGTGATGTCAGGCACGAACCACTACTAATTCCAGAAATAAGCTTTGAAAACTTATATGTAACGTCCCTCAATCTAGTACAACAGCACAGCATTTATTAAATCTGATTATTGTTGTCACAGGAACCTGCAAGATCATACTCTGCATGCAGGTATGTGCTTTCCCACCTAGTGTCCCTTGGAGAGGTGGAATGGAAAGGACAAGGCTTCCTGGGCTGCGCTCCATCAGACCAACAGAGTTGTGCCAGTCACCTCCAATTATACAGATTTACAGTCTTTGTTCTATACCATGAAGACAAAAAAGGGTAAACTTCATGGATTTTTGATTTGAAGCTGCGCATCACTTCTCATGCTCACCAGTGCACGCTGCGCCTCAGTACTCACAACTCTGCAGACATGTAGCACCAACCCTCACTTCTCTGGAGAAGCCAGTAATCCGATCAGCTGCACATACTGCTTCTGGGTGTTGGCAAGAGTAATTTCACAGTGGTGTGGAAAATCCTAGCTGTACATGGATATCATTTAGCAGTTTAGTCAGATGGTTTTAACATAGACTGCCCTAAAGAAGACAGACTAACCTCTAAAGATAGATCCCTGTTGTTGTTGGTTTGGGTTTGGTTTTTTTTCCCTAGGAGGGCACTGTTGTTGAATTCCATACCATAGTTTTCCTCTAATTTATACTGAGTTGATCACCAATTGCCTCTCTGGAGCATTCTGATAGTCAGAGACTGTTGGCTACAAGGTACCCTACCTCACATTTTCTTTACAGCACATAAGTTCCCTGGCCCAGCCTTCAAGGACACACCATATCAAACAGATCCCATAGGTCTTCTGGGTATTATTTTGCCAGATCCACCAGGTTAGCTGAACTGCCCATCCCATTCTCACAGAAATAGAGCAGCCTCTGTGGGAGAATATCAAAGTATTTTAGAAAACTGAGGTGTACAGGAGATGGCCAAGAACCATCTCTAGTTTTCAACAGCATGAGGGAAGTGTGGGCAACTTTCAGCTGCAGAATATCACATCTACCCTTATTACCAACCATATCTGAAAGAAAATGAAATTAAGATTCAACTAAATTTTCATTTCATTCTAGCAGCCCTAGGGAAAAGTACTCTGCTAGGATGGAAAAACAAATTGTGGGAGGATGGATCAGTGAAATGAACTTGGGTGATTGAGGGAGCAGAGAAGACAACTCTTGGAAAGGAAAACGGAAAGAAACCACAGGCTTCTCAGCACTTGAGATACCTTATCTTCTCTCCCAGGAGTGGCAACAGCTATCTGCAGGTGCTAAAGTTGGGGACATAGTTGTTCTGGGTTTATGATTTTGTCAAAGTGGGAGATAGATAAGGTTGGAATGTAACATCTCTCAACTAACAGTGGCACTGACGTGATAATATGACCTGTAAGTTCAGGGTAAGAGGCCTGCAGATAGAAAGAGTGAAGGGTCCTGACAAGATCTCTGAATCTTCAAAGGAAGATAGCAAATATTTATATGACAGACCCTATTAAAGACACTTCACATATACTTAGCGTACAATAAACGTACACCTTAGATTACTTGGCAAACACACACAAAGATGCCAGGAAAGCAAAATAACAATGATTTATTTTTTTTAAATAAAGGAAAGACATATTAGTATTCTGCTCATTCTTACTAAGACAGGAACAGTGCTGGGAAAAGGTGATTCATGTGATCAGCAAAGACACAAGTGGACATGTAGTTATAGTGATAGAACTGCTTTTTCTACAATATTTTAATTTATTCAGACAAGAGTATCATGAAAAATAATCAGTCTAACATGCTCATTTGCTTCTATGAAGTAATTTCACAGTAAGAGGGTTTGCTAGCACAGACATATCAACCTAGGTTTTCTTTTTTTTAATCAGGCAACCTAGCTGCAGATGTAACACGTTTTCCTTTAGCTACAAAGCATTTACAGTTCGTGCTTAATCAGATTTCCCTTCAACGAATGAAATGAGTAAGTAACAGACAAAAGTTCATGAACTCAAACTAATGGAGCTAATCTAAAACTGAAGTAACTTGAACTTTGCTGAACTTACGGATCTGAAGTTTAATGTATGATTAAAAGTGCTGCTGAGTGCAGCCATGACACTGACACAAACCAGAGTCAGATATGTTTTAAGTGCTAGCACAGATGGTTGCAAATGCTTTCATCCTGTGACTACATGTAGAATACTCTGCGAGGGACCAGAAATAGTTCTCTAGTAACTGTCATGAATAAAGCTTACTTTTACTATTGCTGTGTATTATTTTTTACATTTACTGTCTATGCACAAGGATGTTTTCTCATTCTGTGAATTAGAAGAATATTGGTCAAATTGCAAAGGACAGAGACACAATGCCTTGACTAGTCCTGTGCTGGCGTTTAACTCAGTGTTGAAAGATTCACAAGCAGGCTTTCAAGAAAGTTTGAGATTTACACATCAGAATCCTTCAGTTTGCATTCCATAATGGCAGAAATGCGTCCAGCCCAAATGTACCAGATTTAAATACAAATAGCAGAAAGGAAAACAACTCCTTTTAAAAAGTTGTAACAGCCTCAGGAACTACTGCATTGCATTTATCTGATACTGCAGTTTCTGACAACACTATTTTAAGCTAAAGGATAGATTGAGAACAGGTCAGCAACTAGCTAGGTAATGAGAGAATTTCTTTGTCCTCAGACTCTGCTCTAGCACATCAGCTGTTAACAGCTTTGAAGTTCTTTTCCATATTTCTGATGGAAATTGTGAAAGACTAATGATCTTATAACTGTCATTCACATGTAGCCTGAAAAATTCTTTCAATAGGATTCTATGAGTCTTTTATTTACGTACATGCAAACTGATTTTATTTGAATGTAAATTACATCCTGTAAACCAGATCATCTTATTTCCTATGAGGGTAGAAATAAAGAGAAAATTTGTTGCTGAGATCTTCAGAACAAGGGTCAGTACTTGCCCTTCTTAGGACAACGGGTGGTATGGCACATTATATTTAGCATTGCTTTTGAAGCAAACTGCTACACATTTCAAGTGCCAACAGGAGCCAGGGATTCACCTTGTAACAAAGAGAGAGGCTTTTGAGTACCCCAGATAGATTCACAGCAAGACACCTCTTTACCCCTACAGGCACAGATTAAACAAGGTTGTGGAATAAGGAAATTCTGTTGTTGCAGTGCTGAATTTATGGAAAAAAACAACAAAGCAACATATACAATGGACAATTTTAGAAGCTAATGAAGTTACAAGTACTGGAAATGCATGTAATGGGTAAAGAATGTTTCTGTTTTAACTCTTGCTGAGTAACCACACCCTGCAGAAATGCTCCCCAGTGCAAGGAACAAAAACGATCTTCAGCACTTAATATGACAATAAATCATTTCATAAACATTCTCCTTGCTCACATGGGAGATAGCTGCCTGAAAACTCTGCCATAAAAACTGTGTGTTTGTAAGTTAGTACTGTACCTGCAGAAATAATGCATTAGAGGATAGCTATTCTATCCATGTTATATTCATTAACATTTATGGATTGAGATAATTTTTTTCTCACTTGCAACACTGAGACAGTTTCTGAGCCAAATTCTTCAGCAACAAGATAAACACACAGCAACAGAAAAATCTATCCAAAGTCAGATGGAAGACAGGATCCATTTGGACAAATTTAAGCAAGACTGGATGATCCTATGGGTCTCTTCCAATCTGGTTGTTCTAAGAAAGGAAACAAGGTATCTGGAGAAGTGGGGAAAAGAACTTTAACCCTGCAGTGGTGGACATAGCTAACAAGATACACGTTTTAACTTTTTATACTTTGATTTCTCAGCTGTAACTATTTTAATTACTTTCTGAGGTCATATATTATACATACATAGGCATGAATGCTTTCACATTGAAGTGGCTGATCCAGATCAGACAGAACATGTAAACAGCAAGTGTCAATGTATATGTTAAGGGTATCACATATTGAGATTGTGATACTCCTCCTTAAATAAAAGAAGAGCTAAAAAAAACCATCTCTAACTAAAGCTACCCTGAGGCAATGGAATTCTAGGTAAGTAGTTAAAAAAAGTTTTGTTTGCAATTTTAAAAATCCAAAACTATTTTTAATATAAACAGTAGTTTGGAATGGGGTGGTTTAGCATTTTGGAAAATTTGTTTTTTATTTTTTCCTCTGTTTTGAAAGCAAGAAATTCCACAAAGATCATTGAGGATCTCCCCAATATGTCTTGGAACAACCCATCCACCTTCATCTGAACATTAGGAAAAGCATTAGGGTCATTGGGCACTGGAACAGGCTGCCCAGGGAGGTGGTTGAGTCAGCTTCCCTGGAGGTGTTTAAGGGATGGGTGGATGAGGAACTTAGGGGTATTGTTTAGCCTTTAATGGGAATGGTTGGACTCAGTGATCTGGCGGGTCTCTTCCAACCTGGTGATTCTAGGATTCTGTGATCTCTGAGGCCATTTTTCAGTCCTGTCAACCATAAACTGACTATAAAACAAGATTTCAAGAACAAGTGCTCAATCTCTTGTTCCTGCAATCCACCGTTCCAAATTAAATTCCAAAGGCAAATCTAAACAAGCTGTATATCTCTTTCCACCGAGGGAGAATTCAAGTTTGAAATTGAAATCGTTACTTTAGTCTGTCCTGCTTTGGACAACATTGCATAGATTGCACATGTATCTGATTTGGGGGATTTCTCCATTCAGTGGCACTGAAGATGCTTAATCTGGCTACAAACTTCACATAAGTGGAAGCAGGCACAGTCTCTGTGTGCCTTACTGCCTATGATCTCTACCAGAGTTCTGTTACTACTGAAATTTCTTGAGGAGATAATTACTAGACGTTTAATTAAAAAATGATCTGCCTGTTCTAGTTAAGTACAGGAGAAACTGTTTATCCAAAGAGTGTTTTCAAGCATTGACACTAAAATGGCAAGCACTCAACACTTCTGCCCAGGTTTTCACATTTTCAATATTTATAATTTAATAACCACATGGTGTTGGCTTAGAAAAATTATTTAGAAGGAGAGAGAGGAGAGTGGAGAGAGAGGGGAGTAGAGAGTAAGATGGGTTTCATATCAATTCAGTAAAATAGGAAGAAAATCCCCATATCATTAAAATCAGCTGATCTTTCAGAAATATTTTGTCCATTTATTTAACAGGTGGAGACTTTTTATGTACTTCAGTTGTTAAAAATTCCTTTAACCATTCTCTTTTTGCAATAAAAGCTACTAAATGAAGACTCTTTCATTTAACATGACAACAAAATTAATAAGGCACATGAAATCTCCTCGTCTCTTGCTCTCATCTCACTTAGAGCAGAAAAGCCAGCAGACGTCACACCAAACACAGCTAGAAGAACTGTTGCACCAAAAGAGGTGGAAGCTGATTTTCCAGGGCTGAATTTGCCCATGAAAGTGTAGGTCTCAGCACCCTAGAAGTAGAATCCTGAAATTCAGGTTACATTTTTTACACAGGTAGACACCTGGTATCCCCAGATTTGTTAAAACTCTGAACTTTTGACCATCAATAAAACTGCCAGTATTTTTTTACTTTTCCGGTTCTGAGAGAAAATACAAACAGATCAAACACAATGGAAAACCTTTGAATTTTAACCTTTTAGGAATAAATAATTTTCTTCCTGCACACCAACATATATTCTCTCTTGCTTTGTCCCTGCACACACCTTTCATGGCTATTAAGCATAAATATTTAATATTTACAAGGTGCTACAGAAAAATCCTTTTATGAGATTGTTACCCATAACTTAAATGCCATCATAGTTTCATTCTGAAAAATAAACTTGATAAATGTACTGCAGCCAACCATTATATATTTAGAGCATGTATTTTCTCAACAACTAACTTCAGTCAGCTTTCACCACCGTACACGTCTGCATAAATTAGGTTTTCTAAATAGTATTTTAAGAACAACGGTGACTATAGTTTCCTGTACTTGGCAAAGAAGAAATGCCAATTTGAAAACAGAGGCATGAAGCCTTAAAGGATAATATCCTCAAGTTATAGTATGCCAGTGGGTTTGAAGGCTTCAACACTTTCCTTATCAGTCGAAGAACTCCTCCAGCCTGCAGCAGCAGGAAACTGGGAGTCCACAAGTGATACCCGAGCAACTGTATTGATTTCACTCCTCCTCAGGACAGTGTACATGTCAGCAAGACACTCAGAGGTGGGATTTTTGAGTACCCAGACTTTTTTTGCCTATTACATCCTCCCTTCCACGTTTTGCCAGCGATACCCCTACACACAAATTTTGAGGTCTTGATCAGCACAGGGATTGTGTAAGAGGATCTTGTGTTCAGGGCTGCAGTAGGAATTTATAGTTGTGCCTAGGTTCAGAATGACAGAAGTATGCTTCATGCACTTTACACTGCTTTCAAACATCTTTATTGCTACCATTTTTCTACCCAGCTCACATAATTGCATACTGGCAGAGAAAGGTAGGAAATCGGGGAGGCCCCACAAGTGGCATCACATCATTTGAAATGTCAGATTTTAAACACTTCTTACCTCTCTCTCTGTGCCTTTGCTGAAAGACATACATCCTTGTACCCCAAGTACAGATCCCTTTGAGCTACTTAAATGGTCAGAATAGGACAGGTGACTACAGAGAAAACTGTGTCAGGGAAAGGGTAGGAAAGAAGAGGCAAAAGTCAAGAATAACAGGAGCTAGGAGAGATAGAGCTACAGCAGCAGAGGTGCCACAGGAGAGAGTATGAGAGCAGGAGCACAGAACATCAAATGTGAGCAGATTAGAGAATGAGTGGAGCACAAGCTAGAAAATCAAAGCTGGCAGGAAAAGGAAGGGAAGCACCCTATTTGAATCACAAACTTTTATATTTTACTTTTCCCCCTTGTATTTTTGCCTTGAGAAGCAAGCAATACAACGGAAGACACTAATAAGTTAGTTAGCATTTCTGGTTTTCACTAGGTCTCTCAACTATCATTTTCTCCCTTTCCTCTCCTCCCCAGTGGGTTATGTAGCTAAATGCTGACAAACAATGCTGCCAATGCCAACTTTATCTTCACATCAGCATTCTGCTTCATTGCCTTCTTAATTCCTCTAGAAGTATCACTTCACCAGTCCTTGAACACTGATATTTCCAAGGTGCCATCTTTCCTTTTCTCACCTGACATTCAGTCAAAACCTGTGGAGTTGTTATAGTTGAGGCTTATTTGGAAAGATACTAGAATAAAAATTCTGCCACATTAATAGATGATTCTTTGCTGTAGTGACTGAAGACCATTGCAGCTGCTTAGAACTTGCAATGTTTTATGAGCTGCAGGTACTGTAAAGTACGCAGAAAACAGGCTGTGTGTGTTTATCCTTTAGAAACAAACACATACAATGTTATTTTCTCTTGGGGTCTTGCATATTTCTGCAGAGGGAGATATAAAACAAAGCAAGAGTCTAGCAAGTGAATAGAATAAAATTTCTAAACCTGTGATTCTTTCATTAACAATGCTACTATCTGAAGAACATGGATATTAAGATCAACACATTGTTACAATAACACCAATTGATATAATACTACTACAAACAAGGAGGCTTTGCTGGGTGAAAAGGACTCTGGGGTAAACTGCAAGGAGATGTCTCTTCTTTCACCTCCAGTAGCATCTCAGTGCCTCCACACATCTGCTTATCAGGAGTACAAACAGAGTAGGGAGATTTATTCTGAAAAAATTTCTCTGCACGGTCTGAGTATGACAGAATTTATTATCAAGGTCCTCTTGACTTCAGCACTCTCCTCAAACCCAGGTCCCTAGTCTGAAGGACCCTACTCTCCTGTACTTATTCCTCATTGGCAGCCTAAACCACCACAGATGTGATGCTCTGCTTTATCCACACTATCCCCAGGGAAGAACACATCACACTGGGCTTGATATCATACAAACAGAGTATGAAATTAGTATAGATAATATCATAAATAGAGCTGTAGCATCTGTGCCTAAACACGAGCTACTGGTGTTTGTGGTTAGACAATCAGACCCACAGAAACAGCAGAAAGCATGCAACATGAATTGTGATGCTAGGTATAAAACCAAGATGTTACTTCGCCTTGACAAGGTGTCTTTTTCTTTATCATGCTGTCTTAAAACATTGGGTTAATAATATTTTTTTTGAAACCTCAGTCCTATGTGGATTTTGTCTCCAGAGCTCATAACACTTCCATAACAACATAACAGATAGTAATGGGAGTTTTGCTTTTTTCTATGGATTAAGTTTGGCCCACACCCTTCTTAACTACAAAATCTTTAGTTCAACAATTCTCTGCAGCTGTGCCAGAGATGTAGGTGTATTCATGGAAACATAAATGTTTAATCAAAGTCATCATTCCCTGCAAAAATAACAGCAAAAGGCTGAAGCAATGAAACTTTAACCTGTGACCAATGGGGATTTTGAGATGTGTGTCATAAAAGGGAGTATTACTGATTTCAGTCTCAAAAAAGGCAGAGGACAGTTTCGTAGAAAGATTTAGGATTTCAATTTCATTACCTGAATTTATTTCCCCATTTAGACAGAGATAATTTTTTATGTACTGCTTTTAAAATGCACTAGCGAATATGGAAGAGATACTAGATAGCATTAAGCTTTTTTCCAGAGCATTCTTGATGCACTTTCAGTGATGATTTGCTGCAGACAATTGTTATTAAAGTAATAACTTGTGCTTGACATTTAAATTTCATCAGCCAGGAACAGCTTGTTATTGGCATATGCCATTACAGTCCTTCCACACCAAGTATCATCGTTTCTCATCTGGCAATTAGCTTCAACTGTCTTTGGTGCTAATGAAACATTTTCCAAGCAAGATGGAACACTGTGGACAAATCTCTTACAACAAATCACTAACTTGGTGGAGTCATCAATGAATCCTTTATGTGGCTTCGCACACAGCCCCTTATAATTTGCTAAAAGGATTTGACAAACTGTTATGCAAAAGCATTAATGCAGTGGGACTTGCCACAAAAATTTTGCCAAAATTTCAGTGCTTACATGTTTTTAAGAAAATAATGGCCAGCAAATTTTCCATCCCAAGTACATATATACCCTATTTCTTAGCCCCATTTAAAGTCTTCCCCATCTTTCTACAAGTTACTGTGGACTTTTTTTCTGAATCCATTTCATTTTTTCCAAGGATGGATAAGCCCTGGAAAATTAGGAGATTGGGGTAAAGAGGGATATGCAACACATTTGATTTTGAAGTACTGTATCCCTGCAGGATTAATGGGCTCCACTGAGATCTGGGAAATCACAATGCTGTGACATACAAAGGCAAATAAGCAGTCAGGTATGAGCTTCATATGCTTGTGAAGTTGTCAAAGACCTCTTAACGTGAAACCACAATTTGGAACAAAAGGGTGAATAAAGAAGGAAGCCAGACAGGATTTTCAGTCTTTGCCACCAGTCTCACAACATTAAACTGGAAAAGTCTCATCAGCTCCATGCAACAAAAACATGCAAAAGCAGAGAAATAAGTGGGATATAGTCTTAAGTCTTCAGTAAAAACTGAAGCCAAATTACTTGTAATGTGGTCTGCTCCTTTATCTCATAAAACTAAGGTGTATCAAGCCCCACAGTCCTTGGTAATAATAATTAAAGCCTTTAAAGACTGATCAATTGGCTTCTTACTGGCTGTTCTCCAATGCAATGGGGAACATCCATCCAATATGGAAAGGACTGAAGAATGTAACATATTGTGGAAATTGAGTTAACCAATTGCTTTACATTTTTCTCTAGCAGTACTAATATTTGTGGAATTTCTCCGAGGATTATAATTATACTATCTTTATTGTCATGTAAGCTCATTTTTAGCATCACTTCTGCCATAAACAAACTGAAACCTGATATACAGGAGGAAGGTGACACATTACAAAGCAAGCAGAAGGCTGGTCCGATCCTCACAGAGACACACATACTCCTCATCTGTACTCACAAATATACAGCTGGACTTCAGTTGAAGTTTAAGGACTTATTCCTGTCACTCAGAAGAAAGATGCTCACAGCACACACTATTGAAGGAGAAACAGGTCTGCAGCACCCCCTCTTATTCACTACTGATCAGACCAAGACCAACTCTAGACACAGGTATAGCAGGCCAAGTCAGTGCAGCAGCAATGCCTCTGATGTACATTTATCTCCAGCTGAATCGCAAAAAGGTTAGATGTTGCTTTTAGCAACTGAAAGCTCCAGGAGTGTAAGGAAGTTGATAGCAGACCCAGATTCTCCTGTAAAATCACCAGCTGCCACACTCTGCTGCCCAATCATAGTCTTTGGCACAGTGAAATTCAGTTCTGCATACACTGCTGAGGGATCTGGGGACAGGTGTTCTCTGAAGCAGATGCTAACCTAGAGACTATTATACCTGAGCAACCAATGCCAGGACCTCATTAGCAATATCTGCTATAAACACTGGTGTTTGCTGTGGAGATGAAAAGTAGAGTTACTATATGAGAAATGTAAGAAACTCCCTGAAAATTCCAGCAGTGCAGTATGATTTCTAGTCTTGTTGCAAAAAAAAACTCAGTAAGAAGAGAAGGAATTCAGCTTCAGTACTAAAAGTGTCTGCTTTAAGAAAACAAAACAAAACAAAACAATAAAACCAAGGAAGGGAAAAAATACCACAAAGAACTCCAGGCAGTAAAGTTACTGTTGGATCCCTTTCAACTTGCTTCAGTCACCACTTTTTTTTCTGGCTTCTTTGCAATTCAGAGAAGCAATGCTCCCTGTCCAGCTGTATAAGAACAACCAGTTGGACTATTAGCAACCAAAGGTGCTGGAGTTTGCAGAGAAACAGGACCCACAAGGTTTATGAAAGCTCTCTCCAAAACTGGCCATGTATCATAATTTCTTTGTGTGTGAAATACAGACAATACTTAACCACTGCACAAGTAAGTGATGAGGTTAAACAAAATGTGTTTACATAGCTCCCTGGCATGGAAGGTGAGAGAGACTGCATACAAATTATAGTATTACATAACATTCACAATTATTTCCAGAATGTATTCATTCCTTGCATGCATTTTTCATATATACACCTTCAGAGCACACCAGGATACTAAAGGAAATGTCACCCCACCCTGCTTGTCTCATGGTTTCTAGATCCTGCTTTTTGTTGCAAGGAAGCTTTCTTCCTTCCTTGTTAGTGAGAATTTTTTTGTTAGATATTTGCATTAAGTAAAGATGAAGCATTTGGCTATGATTGCTAATTATTCCGTACTTGCTGAAATCAGTTTTCCCTTGCAGTACAGAAACTGGACACTTTTTAATACAAGGACAGTGGGAGCAGTAAAAAAAGCAAGCCAAAAAAAAAAAGACAAAGTCTCTACAGGAAAGAGACTGCTAATCAGGAATTACAAACATTAATAGGAAATAGTCAACAGGCAAAAAATTCATTGAATTAAACACTGGACAGCGCTCCTCAGCCTGTTTTCATTCCCACACTTCAGACACTCAACTGTTTTCAATGTCTGCATTCCAGTATCTTACCATGTAGCCAGCAATAGGGACAAACTCTTTCCTCAGCCCCAGGCACTCAGAGTACTTCCAAACTATTTCTCATTTCTTCACACACAGAGAAAAGCAGAAATTATGAACAGGGATATCACAGTCCACAAGGACTCTGATTTGTTTTGCAGCAACTTCATCACTTTACTTAGTATCCATTTCTTGGGAAGTTATGCCCTGTATTCAACAGGTACCTGCAAAGCATACCCAGCCTAAAGGATACTCCAATGCACCTTAAGCAGCAACTGAAGTGTATTGCTTTGTAAGTTCACCCTACTCAGGATTTCCTGGCTCACATGTTTTCCAGTTCCCCACGTATTAGAACCTGATGTGCAAATTTCTCTCATTTCAAACTCCAGTAAGGTGGATAAGCAGAAAGGGCAGAAGTTGGTGGTCATCAGTGGAAGGAAGATGGGTCTGGTTTCTATTCATTAGATATCCAGTCTTCTCCAGGGAGACATCTCAGGTTAGGTGGTCTGAAGCTGTTCACTGCTGACATTGTTGTCATCTGGGACCCTGGCACGGAGCAGAGCACTGGTTAATCCAAACCTAACACAGTCACAAGCAGCAAAATTAGCTCCTGCCCTGAGGTTGCAGAAGACATCAGTGGGATGAACAGAGATCCCGGAGCAGTCCTTTTTCAGTACCCAGTGATGTGCAACTTAGGAGTTAAAAATGCTCAGACATTGCTATTTCAGTCCTAACAAGCATGCAGCTAAACATAATCTTGACAACAGAAGACTCCAGGTTAGGCAGCTGCCATTCTTGTACATAAGCAATGAGACATATGATTAAGAAAAGCTTTGACAAGTTGGGACAGACTGCTTTCTGTGCACTACCTTCACTTTATCATGGCTTCTCTTTCCTGATCTTTCAAGTCTCCTAATCCTCCAGTCTCATCAATATTGCTCCACGTAGGAGCAGCATATCCATCTGTCTAAACTGTTTTTAAACAAAACTGCCTTGTCCTGATGCTAAGCACAGTACCTCCCAGAATTCTACTAAGATGTATATAGCTGATGAGCATTTTTCATACCCTTGGGTACACCTCTCCAAAACCAGATATAAGCATTTCATCAAGCTGTATTAAACAGCCTGAAGAAAACCCACATCAAAATTTCCTTCTGAGCCACAAATTTATATCATTTGTATAGCTATTCAGTGGAGCTTTATAGATGCTGGAACTCTCACCACTAATACTCATGGTGGACTATCCCCACAGGCAGGTCAATTCCATACAACCTCTTCTCTGTGCTATGAGCATCATCAAGTTTATCTTACAAATCATGATTAAGCACACGTGTTTACATGTGTGCATAGACATTCTCAAAGGTCTGTCAGTCTGCTTGTGCGTCCACATATTCCAGCCAGGGCTGCTGAGCTGGAGAATGGCACAGGCATCCAGCATTTTTCCTCCCCATACAAGATATACCACCCACACTGCTGTCCTCTGTGCCTGAACCCAGCCTTCTAAGAGGCAAGAGGCAGTGATGACACATGTTATGGTGACTTCACAGACTTTCAACTTGTAATCAAGCTACCATTTGGGTGTGACAAAATTTTGGAAGTCCAGTTGTGGGGTCCTTTTGGTTTAGTGTTTGGTTTGGTATTTTCAATGGGATTTGATACCTTCCAGAGAAAGCTGCAGGATTTTAAGAATAAAGAGTCTGGTGAAAAAGATACAAACAAAAAAGCCCCATCTGAACTTCCAGATAACTTATGAGTGAAACATATGCTGATGCTGCCTCGGAGGCAGCCTTAGTCATTAAGTTTTAGACTGCATAATAAAACTGAGACAGAAAGGGATTTCCAATATTTAGAAATATCCCAATTCTTTTGCCAAAACAAGGACAAAAATGGTGGAACAAAATGTGTAACAAGCCTTGCATTTGCCAAGATCTTTTATTTGACAAGAAAATCCTGACAAGGGGATTAGCAAGAAAATTAAATGAAGACATTTGTTTACAATAGATCTGGGCACCGGAATTTGGATTTAAACTGGCCTATTTCCAGAACATGAGGGAACATACTGTTATAGTGCTTGCTTCACTTTACCAGACACGACCTGCCATGAATCAGAAGTCAGTATTTAAACTTCAGGCTACTTCCAATCAATAATTTGTCAATCTAGACAAAAAAAGTGTAGTTACCTTACCAGTAAAAAATATCTGCTGATAATTTAATGTAACCTCGTAGGTCAGTGCAAGAATTTTTTCATGGCCTAGTAGATATAAATGCAAATCAAAAATAGGAACAAAGTAAATGATACACTTAGAAAATGCATGTTCAACACTGTATCACATTAAATCTTTACTAATGTGAACAATGAGAACTTTTTACCTAGTCTCTCCTAGCTTTCTTAAAACTATTTAAGCCTTAAACCTATTTCTTCTACCTCACTATTTACTGCAAACATTTTAAGCAGCACAGTCTTCTAGAAGTTATTTTGTTTATTTGGATTGCATAAATGACAGAATTAGAGAATAAATCAGGTTCAAGGCTGCGTCTAGAGATCATAGAATTCTATCATATTGCTTAGAACCTTGCCTAGTTTAATTTTTCAGTTTATCACAATCATCGCATGCTCCAGCCCCCTAACCAACTTATTGGCCCTTCTATTGAACTCTCTCAGGCTTGTCAATAACTTCCTCATACTGTGGGGCTCCAAACTAAACACAATACTCCAGATGCAGCTTTGCAAGTGCTGGTATAAAAAGAATACTTAGATCCCTTCATGTGGTGACTGTGCTGTATACACCCTGACCCTGCTTTGTCACATCCTTGCTTTCTGGTCTCTCCCAATTGTTTGGTATAATCACTTGAGACTTGACGTTTTACAGGAAAGGCTTATTATAAAAAGAAATAAATAATCATACAATAAAAGGTTTATAAATAACAATCTTATCTCATCTAGGACCCAAAGACAGGAAGAGAGGGATACTAAAACCAAAAATATCATATATTAGAAAAAATAAGCTGACTGACTCTGAAACTAATGAAAGCAGATTAAATTAACACAGAAGTGCAGATATATTTCCATTTAGACTGTAGACCAGAGATCATCCTCCTATTAACCGGGTAAGGATTATTATTTATTACATTCTACTTAGTAAAAGCTAGCAATAGCAGCAACAAAAAACAATCCATAAAGCTGAGCAGAGCAAGACTTTAAATCCATCCAGTATGCTTTTAGGCCTCTCAAGAGGGATTCTGTGCCTGAAGAAATTAAATTTTTCTTCAGAACTACTAAGTACTTCCTGTCTTTCCATGGTGCTCCAAGTGCCATGCAGACTTGATTGTTCCATCAGTAAACATGCTGAGAAAAGGAGCAGAAAAATCAAAGTGAATACAAGAACCTGAATACTTCCCAAAACTTGTTACTTATTCTCTTGCGGTTAGTAGTAGATTCATCATTCAATATTCTTCCTAAAATAGACACAGCAGCTATACATACATAGTCCCCACATAAGAAATCTAATACGAGAAGAAATTAGCATAGCCTAACCAGCAGCAACATTTATTATGTTACTAACATTAATGTTAGCATTTATTATGAGAGCTAAAGCCCAATTCCGTTTAGTTCCTTTTTTTTTTTTTTACAGGTAACTGCACACTTTATTTGTCTTGATCTGGGCTTTGAAGGTTTCAGCCTTTGTCTGCCCATCATCCTACAGCGGGTTGGTACTGAAAATAAAAAACCTTTCACACTTATACATGTCACTTCTCATTTTCTTATGGGATTTTGGATCATCTTGCTCAGCCCAAGGCAAGGATGTAAATAAAGGGAGGGGAGTAAAGAAAAAGAGACCAAGCTGTTAGAGAAGACTTATTTCCATCTAGCAACATATAGAATCATAGAATAACCAGGTTGGAAGAGACCCACCAGATCATCAAGTCCAACCATTTCCTCTTGTCCTGTCCGCTGTCACTTGGGACAAGAGACCAGCTCCCTCCTCTCTACAACCTCCCCTCAGGTAGTTATAGAGAGCAATGAGGTCTCCCATCAGCCTTCTCTTCTCTAGGCTAAACAACCCCAACTCTCTCAGCCATTCCTCATAAGGCCTGTTCTCCAGCCCCTTCACCAGCTTCGTTGCTCTTCTCTGGACTCACTCCAGAGCCTCAACATCCTTCTTGTGGTGTGGGGCCCAGAACTGAACACAGGATTCAAGGAGCGGTCTCACCAGTGCTGAGTACAGAGGGAGGATAATCTCCCTGGACCTGCTGGTCACACCATTTCTGATCCAAGCCAAGATGCCTTAGTCACTCCATAGCCTCTAGAAAAAAAATGATAACTTACTCATACTTTAATATTTGCATACAGTAATGGGAACAGACATCCAATAATGGTGTCAGGCAACCTCAGACATACACAGCACAGGAAATGGAGATGGATGCACTGGATTGAAAATGACTATGTCAGTGATTTAGGTGCAGAAGTAATCCTCTTGACTCTGGCATCCTGCTTGTGTGCAAAAAGCAAGGAAGGTGGGGTTTAGGAACAAAGAGTAGACGACTTCCCATATTCTTCCCAAGAGACAAGGTTTGCATTTAATACTACTATTAAATTCCCAACTTGTATTAAGTGGCACTTACAAAAAGATCATAGGTTTTTAATTTGATCCCCCTACCAGTTCAGGAGATAGACAGTGTAATTGCACAACTGTTCTGAAATATGGGGTTGTGGCACAATTGTATTATTCTCTTTTTTTTTATGGTCTTCAAGAGGGAAGACAACTCCTTAGTGAAATACTTCCCATGGGTAAGCATACAAGCATGAAACTATTTACCCAAGAATTTATTTGCAAGATCCAGGCTTTTCTGAAGTTATGTCCATTGCTTCACAGCAGGCCTTTTCCAAATGGAACTTCCAATAAGGTCAAACTTGTCCAAAACTACTGTGTTTCCCATGCAAGGTTCAAATGTGAAGGGATGATACCACCTTATTCACTTCCTTCCTGCACATTAAAGACAATATTTCACCCCCACTCCCCTACCAGGACCATAATTTCCTTCTTTGCTCTTTTATGTAAGAAGTCAAGAAAAAGAAAGGTTGCATCCTAAAAACATACACTTCTTTCCATAACCAAAGGTCAGAACTGATTTGCCTTCTATCAGTCCAGAAATATTTCCATTATACTTTAGGGATCCATTTGCCATTATTCTTGTGGTACATATAAAATCCAAAGTTCTCTACTAATATACTAATATTTCTATTACAGTTGTTTGCATAAATGAGACAAGAAATTAACTATAAAAAACATAAGGAGATCCATTAATATCAGACTCTTTTTTTCTTTTTCCTAAAGCATTTTCAAATGAGTTTGCTTTTTTATTTTATTTCCCCTTTGGCAAATGTTCTTATACAAAAGCATTGGGACAACGTGTTCTTTTTCAAGTTGGCAAAGCAAAAGGCATATGATGTTTTCTCTTATTTATATGGCAAATGGATTCTCATTTTGCTTACAGCAAACAAGTTTCTTTCCTAACAGAAATAAGCAAATGTTTGCTTAGATTTTGGATACAGTTGAAAAGAGTTCATTATACCCATGTTTTTAGAGGAAAGTTAAGGGAAGTGAAATACGTTTGTTATTTCAAACTGTAACAGGTTTCATGTTTCAGAGCTTAAGGTAGACAGTCTGAAATCCTTCCCAGGTGGCCTCAAAGAGGTAAACCTTCATTTTCCTCAAAGCCTTCTGCTCAACAAAAAAAAGTGAGGTTTTGCAGAAGATCTTTACATCTGATAAATTTCCTGATAATTTTAATGAAAACAATGATAGACTGTGAGTTGCAAGTCAGCTTTCCAGTCTTCAGTGGATACTTATACATGCAGAGAATTAATTGAAACCTCCCACCTACCTTCTAGATCTACCCTAGTGGGCCACTAGCTCCTTCAAGGATGACCAAGCAGTATCCTAATGGTGCTGTCAGCCATCAGGATCAATTTAATAAGCAATCACTCCAAACCTGTCAGGATCTAAAACAAAATAATAACTCCTCATGTCATTTAGGCCCTATATCATTCCAAACACCTGGATCAACAGGAGAATTATTTCATATTGTTAGCAATGTGAGTACTTCACATAGCCAGTACTCCCATCAAGTCAGCCCATTTCTGAGTTGTACCTGGACGTGTCAAGTACTACCAGTGCATTCAGAGTGAATATTCTCATACGGATCCATAGGCTATTTCTGTACATTTCTCTCTCCTCCAGTCTTTCAGAGTTTATTGCGTGTTGAAGATTATACAAGTGACAGTCATCTGACAGCAAGAAAGAAATAAGACTATGAAGTCAACCAAACAACCACAACTGTCCTGCTCTGTATTCCCGCTAAAATGTAGGAGAAATCAGGGCAAGAAGGTCAGTAAGCAACTGTAGAGAAGTGATTCACAGTAACCCTTGGTAAAACAAATCCTGTACTTTATGTCTGACCTGTGAGAACTCCAGAAATTCCTAGTATTGCCAAAGAAATCTGCTTACCACGACATAAATACATGGTACACTTCCCCTTCTATCCAATTTGCTTTAAAAAACAAACAAACCAAATAAACAGATAAAAACCACCAACCCAACCACCAACCAAAACTCTCTTAACCAGACAATATATTGAAAGTATTTACATTGTAATCCTGGGATATATACATTTTACTCACAGTTTATGTCCAGTAATCAAAAAACATAGTTCTTTTTACCTTGAAGAAAAATTCTTTGTCCAAAATAAAACTTCAAAAAGGTAAATAAAATCTGCTTGGAGGTACAAGCTACTTGGATGTCAGTTCATTCTACCTGATTAAATTAAGGTTATTATCTGTGTTGCTATAGTGTTGCGTTCTGCATAGCATTGGATGCTGTTCTCTGGCCCTTTTGCCATTTCACTGAAAGGCGGAGTTAAGCATGGTGATGGCAATCATCCAGACTTCAAATTCAAACATCTGAGGTAGCCTTGAGTTGTGGTTATGATCTAGCACATGCAGTTGTCACATTTTTGCTTCCACTACTCTACTGTCAGCACCTTAACTGAAGGTTTGACAGAAGCCCTAATGAAATCTTAATTTACAGACCTTTCCACTGCATATTATTGCATCTCAAATACTTATCATCTAGTTATTTACTGTACTAAATAAAGGATAAACTTCAGCAGCCATATATTCACTGTTTAATTTCCAGATTACGGCGTTACTTTAGAATCATAAAATCATTAGGGTTGGAAGGAGTATTACAGACCATCTAGTTCCAACCCCTCTGCCATGAGCAGGGACATCCCAATACATCAGGCTGTCTAAGGCCCCACCTGACCTGGCCTTGAACACCTCCAGGGGTGGGGCAGCCACAACTTCCTTTGGCAACCCGTGTCAGTGTCTCACCACTCTCATGGTGAAGAAATTCTTCCTAATGTCTACTTTAAATCTGCCCCTTTCCAGTTTATACCCATTCTGCTTCATCCCATCACCACAAGCCTTTATGAATAATCCCTCTCCAGCTTTCTTGTAGGCCCCTTTCAAGTACTGGCAGGTCACTGTAAGATCTGCTCTAAGCCTTCTATTCTCTAGGCTGAACAAGTCCAACTCTTTCAGCCTGTCCTCATATGGGAGGTGCTCCAGCCCTCTGGTCATCTTTGTAGCCCTCCTCTGGACCCATTGCAATAGATCCATATACTTTTTATGCTGAGGATTCCAGAATTGGACACAGTACTCCAGATGAGGTTTCACAAGAGAAGAAGAGTTGGGCAGAAACCCCTCCCTCGACCTGCTGACGACGCTTCTTTTGATGCAACCCAGGATATAGTTGGCTTTCTGGGCTGTAATGCACATCACCAACTCATGTCGAGGTTCTCATTGACCAGCACCCCCAGGTCCTTCTCCCCAGGGCTGCTCTCAATCACACAATCCCCAATCATGTACTGAAATTGAGGATTGCCCCAACCCAAGTGTAGGACCTTGCATTTGGCCTTGTTGAACCTCATGAGGTTCTCACAGCCCCATTTCTCCATGGTGTCATGTGCAGACTTGCTGAGGGTGCACTCAATCTTGCTGTCAATATCATTGATGAAGATATTAAACAGCACCAGTCCCAGTACGGACACCTGAGGGACACCACTTGTCACAGATCTCCACCTGGACTTGGAGCCAATGACTGCTACTCTTTGAATACAACCATCCAAACAGTTTTTTATCCAGCATACTATCCACTCATCAAATCTATATCTCTCCAATTTAGAGAGAAGGATGTTGTGGAGGATTGTGTCAAAGGCTTTACAGAAATCTAGATAAATTTGTCAGTTTACCTGTGTCCACTGCTGTGGTTACCCCATCATAGAAAGCTACTAAGCTGGTCATACAGGATTTGCTCCTGGTGAAGCCATGCTGGCTGCCATTAATCACATCCATGTCCTCCATGTGCTCTAGCATAGCTTCTAGGAGGGTGTGTTCCATGATCTTCCCAGGCACAGAGGTGAGGCCGACAGGTCAGTAGTTCTCAAGGTCATCTTTTCTACCCTTTTTCAAAATGGGCACAATGTTACCTTTCTTCCAGTCACCGGGGACTTCTCCTGATCTCCATGACTTTTCAAATATCATGGAGAGTGGCTTAGCAACCGCATCAGCCAATTCCCTCAGGACTCTGGGATGCATCTCGTCAGGTCCCATAGACTTATAAATGTTCAGGTTCCTCAGGTGGTCTTCCTCAGGTGTGTATACTTTATATGCACACCCACACTGTTTAGTGGTCAGTCTGGTTCACAGGCAGTATGTCGTATGGATTTTTACTTTATGTACAAAAATAAGTCAGGACCAAATTGTGTCCCCTCAGGTTACATCAGATTAAATCCAGGAATACCTGCAAAAGGGTCTAAACAAAGGAAAAGGGGTATTGTAAGATCCCATTTCCTCCATCTGTCCAAGTGAGATACTTGTTTAGACATCAGTGATTCAGCATAGCTTCTTCAGATTTCTTTAGATTACTCCCCTGTTGATCATTCACTTACAATATAGTATATATTTAAATTAAAGTTACACTTAATGAGTTTGGATTACTTGACAAAAGAATCTCAGTGAAAAACTCACTTTCACATGAAGAGCATTGTCCTCTTCTACAACATGGTCTCATTCCACAATCACCAATAGAGCATCTCTTCAGGAGCTTCTTGGTTTGTGTGACCAAATCGACCAGTAGCTGTAGTTCAGCTTCCTACATACTAGTTGCTGTAGAGTTTCATCTTCCTTATTTCTATCTTACTTGAATGAATAACAGATGACTGGATTTACTAGCACAACTAATCTGAACTGATCAGTGTAGTAGGCAGTGCCTTTCCTCCTGTTCCTAAGAGGTGGAAACATTTACAGAAAAGCACATAATTGAGTTGCTTTAAGACATGGAAGTTGTCATATTTTTAAATGCTGATATTCCCAATACCTGTGCTCATGAAAGCTTGGGAGAAGGTAGAAGAACTCAGCATAGGTAGACCATGACAAGTGTTAGCAGTTCCCTCTTCTCTCCAGAAGTATTGTTGTACGTGCACTTTCTAAACCAGCGTGACACAGAGCAAGAAAGCAAACCTTGCCTTTGAATGGAAGCAGCTGTTGTGACAGTACATGAAAATGCTCTGTCCAATACAACAGGAACTCAAGATACATATTTCTCCAAGGCTGAACTGATGGGTAAATGGTGCTGTAACAAACAGGATACAAATAGGTCTTACCTTACATTTACAAGCATCCTGGCTTGTATCAGAAATGGTGTGACCAGCAGGTCCAGGGAGGTTATCCTCCCTCTGTACTCGGCACTGGTGAGGCTGCTCCGTGAATACTGTGTTCAGTTCTGGGCCTCTCGCCACAAGAAGGATGTTGAGGCTCTGGAGTGAGTCCAGAGAAGAGCAACAAGGCTGGTGAAGGGTCTGGAGAACAGGCCTTATGAGGAATGGCTGAGAGAGCTGGGGTTGTTAAGCCTAGAGAAGAGAAGGCTGAGGGGAGACCTCATTACTCTCTACAACTACCTGAAAGGAAGTTGTAGAGAGGAGGGAGCTGGCCTCTTCTCCCAAGTGACAGGGGACAGGACGAGAGGGAATGGCCTCAAGCTCCACCAGGGGAGATTTAGGCTAGAGATTAGGAGGAAGTTTTTCACACAGAGGGTCATTGGGCACTGGAATAGGTTGCACAGGGAGGTGGTTGATTCACCTTCCCTGGAAGTGTTTAAGGCAAGGGTGGACGAGGTCCTGAGGGACATGGTTTAGTGTTTGATAGGAATGATTGGACTCTATGATCCGATGGGTCTCTTCCAACCTGGTGATTCTGTGATTCTATGATTCTATGATTCTTCAGTAGAAAATCCTGCCTTTTGCACAATTTTCAGACATTAGCTAACAGCAACACTAAACTAAGTATGAGTAAACAACATTTATCTGACCTGTCAGTAAATCAAACCACTAACTACGTTCTCCTTTCCATTACAGTCACACTGTGTTTAGCTGTTAGAGGGAGAAACAACAGTCTTCCACAAGACTGTCATGTGAACAGGTTTCGTAAACAAATGAATCCTGCTTCAAAGAGCTTATAGGCTGAGGGAATGCAAGTATTGTATAAGGGAGGAGAGGAATAGAAGAATCAAGACTTTCAAATGCATCCATTTATCAGTACTTACAATACTTACATAGCCAGAGAAAAGTCTTTCTTTCAGGTAAAATACAGTCTTAATTAATTTCCCCTCCTTCCCAATGAATTGAGTATCAATAAATTAAGCCAATTCCATCTTTCTGGAAGGAAATGTTCTAATCAGTTTTGTGTCTGAACAAAGAATTAACACCAGATTGCACTTTTTAACTGAGAACTTTAGAACATGCTCTGTTCAAATTCTAAAATCAGTTTCCCTGATGTGTTTCTCTTTCTTCCCACTCTTCACAAGAGACAGCGGAGAAAGAGCTTTGCAGTAAATCTTAAGGCACAAGAAGTCTAGCTCTGTATGTAAACAGTTGTGCTTTTCTAGTATATGACCATGTCATTTCAACTGCTGTTCACTGAAACTTTAAATACAAGCCCAGAAAAGAAAGAGAAACAGGAGAGTCATTTTTAGTTACTCAAAGCAAGAAAAGTCTGAGTCAAAAAACACACGTCTTAGTCAGAACTCCCATGTGCAGACTCTTAAACTATAGTCACAATTATTAAGTAAGGAGCACCCTTGAGCAATGATGGATAGGAGGAAATTCTGGATTAAACTATAGTTACAATTATTAAGTAAGGAGCATACTTGAGCAGTTGTGGGTAGGAGGAAATTCTGGATTCATTTGATAAATCTGATGAACTGGTTCCACCTCACACTTCAAACAAGTGATCTGGCATGGATCTAGTATGGCAGATCTAAAAAAAAAAAAAAAAAGAAAAGAAAATCCAAAACAAAAAAAAAAAATCTAACCAAACAAGGAAAAGCTCGTCACTCACCCCCAGTAGACAGACAGACAGACAGACAGACACACACTTGATGGTCTTATAGCCTTTCCTCTCATACCTTGTTTTCTAGAATGAGTTTTAAGACAGACAGTCCTCTTGCCTTTCTCCCTTCTTTGCATTCATAACCTCCTAAATTAGAAGGTATAGTCTAGCTCCACTCCCCCATCTCTAGAGTATGGTGAACAAAAATGGAATTTACTGCTACATCATTCTGCAGGTTCTACTTCCTGTTGTAAAACACTTCACTTCTTTCTAGTCCTTCAGTTCTGCTGGATGGGAATCGTGCTAGTTCCCGCTCCTGTTTGTACCCAGGCACCCTGTTTGTAACCCTGTGTTTGACAGTCCTGTGATTAATGAAATTGTTTTGCCACAAAGCAAAGTGATACACACATTAGATATGCGATCCTTTCAGATTTAAGGACAAAGTTCAACATAATTTAAACAGCTGTCTAATCTGGCACTTGACAATAAATATTCACTTCATTCAGTCCAAGTCACGTGAGTTTGCCTTCTGCAGCATTATTTGCAAGTTGACCCTATCAGTTACTTGGAATCGACACCATCACTGCAATTCATCATTTCCAGAAGGAAAAATCTCATCAGCTCCAAGAGAATATTTCATTTTCTCTCTGCATACACCTTCACCATTTGTACCAAGCACTCACTGCATTTTCGTTTTAATTCTGAATAACTGCCCTTAAAATTTTATCTGCTTTAATCTTCTATCTCAGATAATCTTCTGTTCAAAGTCATCAGCATTTTTTTGGACAATCTACCAACTGTTCTTGTAATTTCAAGGTTCGCCAAGTTGGGCAAAGTAATAAGCCTCTTGTTTTCAATAGCTGAATTTTTAACAGCTGTAGCTCTACACAAGACCTGACACAAACATCACTGAACTTGTTTCTTTCTTGAATCAGAATCCTCCTTCGAAGCAACAGCCATTTCTTCCAACCTTCCACCCTTCTGTCCTGGCTGACTGGGGAAGTTCCACTGGACTGGAGGCTGGCTGATGTTGTGCCCATCTATGAGAAATGTTGGAGAGAGGATCCAGGGAACTACAGGCCTGTCAGTTGGACCTCAATGCCAGGGAAAGTCATGGAACAGGTGATCTTGAGTGCTATCATACAGCACATGAAAAAGAACCAGGTGATCAGGTGCAGTCAACATGGGTTCATGAAAGGCAAGTCTGGCCAAACTAACCTGATAACCCTCTGTGACAAAGTGACTCGCTTACTGGATGAGGGAAAGGCTGTGTATGTAGTCTTCTTGGACTTCAATAAAACCTTTGACACAGCTTCTCGTAGCATTCTGCTTAGGAAACTGTCAGCCTCTGGACTGGACAAGTGAACTCTCTCTCCTGGGTGGAAAACTGGTTGGGTGTTCGGGTCTAAAGAGTGGTGGTAAATGGTGTTAACTGCAGCTGGAGGCCAGTTACAAGTGGGGTTCCCCAGAGCTCAGTGCTGGGTCCAGCCCTGTTCAGTGTCTTTATCAATGACCTGGATGAAGGCATCTAGTGCACCCTTAGCACACTAGTGCACACTAAGCTGGGAGGTAATGTCAACCTTCCAGAAGTTACAGAGGCTCTGCAAAGGGATCTGAACAGGCTGGACCGCTGGACTGAGACCAGTGGCATGAAGTTTAACAAGGCCAAATGCCAGGTCTTGCATTTGGGGCACAACAACCCTATGCAGAGCTACAGACTGGGAGAAGTCAGTCTGGAAAGCTGCCTGGAGGAGAAGGACCTGGGGGTGTTGGTTGACGGCGACTGAATGTGAGCCAGCAGTGTGCCCAGGTGACCAAGAAGACCAATGGCATCTTGACTTATATCAGAAACGGTGTGACCAGCAGGTCCAAGGAGGTTATTCTGCCCCTGTACTTGGCACTGGTGAGACTGCACCTTGAATCCTGTGTTCAGTTGTGGGCCCCTCATCACAAGAAGGATGCTGAGGCTCTGGAGTGGGTCCAGAGCTGGAGAACAAGTCTTACGAAGAGTATCTGAGGGAGCTGAGGTTGTTTAGCCTTGAGGAGAGGAGGATGATGGGAGACTTTATTGCTCTTGACAACTACCTGAGAGGAGGGTGCTGGCCTCTTCTCCCACGTAACAAGGGACAGGCCAAGAGGGACTAGTCTCAAGTTGCACCAGGGAAGGTTCAGACTATATCATAAAGAAATTTTTCATGGAAAGAGTTATTGGGCATTGGAATAGGCTGCCCAGGGATGTGGTTGAGTCACCATCCCTGGAGCCTATTAGGCTGCCCCAGAGGTGGATGAGATGCTCAGGGACATAGTTTAGCATTTGATAGGAATGGTTGGACTCCATGATCCAAGAGGTCTTTTCCGATCTGGTCATTCAATGATTCTGTAGACAAGTATTTTCCAATACTACTTCCAGTAAAATATCAATCAGTAAAAGACAATGTGTACTACATACTACAAGTGGTAACAATTTTCTTGTGGATGATTTCGATCATTTCCCTTGACATAAAAACAAATGTAAGGTAGCAAAAGCTCAAAGACCCACTCCTTTTACTCATTTGCTAGTTGACCCTGTCATATTGTGGCATGACTGCAAAAGCAGTTTCATACTATGGATATGAAGTACAGATTCTTTACTTCAGTTATTTATTCTAAGCAATTCATGTCTGAGAGCACTGGATAAAATAGTACGTTTCTCACTAAGCCCCAAATAAAGCTATAGCTCAGAAACAGTGGCAATTTGGATGAAATTCAGGCACATGGAGGCACCTGGTGAGATACTTAATCACTAAGCACAAAGCAGATCCATGCTTAGGACTTCCTCTGCTCATCTCTCTTTCAGTTTATTCTACAATTAGCTATGTATTTGCCACTAATTGTCTGTCTGGATCCTCCATACTATTACACAGACTGGATGCAGCTCCAAAGAATTTAGCAGTTTTAGCATACCTGTTTGAAAACAATGGGAAAAGGTAATAACATTTTTAAAAAATTATAAATATCTAATATAATAGTATCATATAATTTTTCAGTCCTCAGTTCCACTTACAGTTAGGAAAATTAGAAAGAACCTCAGCTATCTTAGTACAGTGGCACTCAATCCATCATTTAGAACCGCTTCTTCTAGCAATCCTCAAGGGACTATCACTGCAAGTCAAGACTTGAGAAGCCTTAAAGTTGTTCTGACTCCATCAAGACAGAACCTGCAGGGCTCTAAAAGCTTTTCTGAGCTTCAAATCACCATGATGGGTTTAAAGCAGACACACAATTCTGACACTTCACATGTGTGATAAAATAATTCTTTTGTAAATCGGTATGCCAGTGAAGCAAATACAACAGAAGTATTCATCATACAAACAGCTTTTTTGAATGGAAAAGATCATAGATTCCAACTATAAAAATTGCTGGGTTTTAAACTTTGAAAAAAAACCCCACCCAAATTTCAAATCACTACAAGTCCAAAAACAGATCTTGATTTCTTCTACTGCCATGATTTTAATTCCTACACTTCTTGTTTTATAATTTAAAACATCCCCCTTCCACTCGTTAATCAGCCCTCAGAATATTTTTCCCTTACAGAGCCTATAAGGATGTATTCAGCTGTCTTCCTCTACACAGTCCTCAGTGACTATCATCTTAAGGATTATGTCTTCATTCTGTTTTCAGAGTCATTCAATTTTAGTCTCCTTTCCCGTAACAAAACAAAACCAACAAAAGCCCAATATATTATGAAAACTTTTAGTCACTAATTTCCAGTACTAGGCCTTACATTCAAGTGAATACTCAATCGAGTAGTTAGCTAGTCTAATTAAATTCACTTTGGTCTGATTGACTGCAATTATATTTCACAGTTTCTTTGTGCTCAATATTAACCTCCATTTTCAGTCCTGTATCTCTGCTCAGTGTGGTGAGAATTTCACTGCACTGTGGGCCATTAGGAGCAGCTCTCTTACCCTCTAGGCTGAATAGTACTCATTGCCCTTTTAAATCTGAGTAGTTCAACTGCAAATATCTTCCTTTCTTATCCTTAAGTAATATTAACCTCTTATCTTGTCAAGTTTGCCCATCACAGCATTTTCAACAGCAGCACTTGTAATGTAACTGGATATTTAAAGTTTCCCTTGTTTGACAACTGATTATCACACTAAGAGGAAAGCAAACAAATGAAGAGAGGCAGGAATTTACCCTCACACTTCAGCTGCCTGTCCCTGGTAACAGAAGCTGCTCAATGATCTCTCTTTTCAGAGGGAATTAAGCACAAGAATCAGCACAGCACACCAAACGGCACACTTAGAGTTTTTCTGGTTGAAATAACCTCGTGACATTTTCATTTATGACTGCTAAGTACCCACCCGGGAGCCCTGTTGAAGACTGATTTTGGCAGCTGGTATCAAGAACAATTAAGTGCCTACAGTGTCATAATGCAGCAACCCTACTCTTGATAAAATTCATGAACTCTTGCACAAACCCACTGTCCTCTATTGGCACAAAACAAGATTTTCGTCTTTACCACCACAGAGACTTTGTTGATTTAAATGGAAATTATTCTGTCCCTTTGTCCACTGGGAAACCAACAAATCCAACTGAAAGTAAGTCAATCATGGGATGCAAAAAAAGACCAAATCAGCTGTGGATGGTCAGCACAAGTCCCATTTTGTGCCACAGAAGGCACAAAGGCTTCTCAGCTAGCATCTGGGAACACTGACCAGAAAGCTTCCTGCTTAGTCTTGTCTACACACATGAAAGAGAGGAACAGAGGAAAAGTCAGGCCAACTACAGAAAATTAGCTGCATGAAGTCTCCTGACCATATGATTAGTTCTGCTCTTGACTAGCAGGGAAATGGTACTGCAGCATGGAGAATTTTTCCAGCTCTTCACTTCAGATACATAAGATCCCAAAGAACTTGCTAGCAAGTTCTCAGATATTTTCTAAATCCAGCATCATATCAGCTGAGAGGTTTGTGATTAATTTCTTGCTTTGGGTAGGCATGTCTTGTTAATTAACGTTGTGTCCACTGTTCACAGCCATATCATTCTTTAAAGCTCCAAGATTTACGGAGAAGTCTGAAGTCTCTGTGTCAGAAAGAAGGGAACAAGAATTCTTCATTCCATTCCTATTTGTGTTTTTCCTTATTCAAGTGTCTCAATTATTCATCTGGTAAATAAGGAAGATTCTAGTACTTATTACCCAAATAGCCTCCCTTTTTTCCTACAGGGAATAACAGATGCATAAGACTACAGAAAGAACAAATATTATGATGGTAAGAAAAATGAGTTTATTCGGATATGTAAATTTATTTCCTTAGCCAACTCAGAGTTATTGTCTTCCCATCAGATGTTCAAAGGAAAAATGATTCATTTAAACTATTTATCTGGTTGTACTATAAGTGCTCTGAGGTAAGAGACATTTGAGGTGTGAAAGATATTTACACAGCTGTCTATTTTTAATATACACACATGCACAAATGACTATGCTTGATCTGAGCAGATTTGGGAGACAGAGTATTACACTTCGGTTTTCCCAGTGACTTCTGCTTCAATCTCATGCTAATCTGGACCTTAGTTTTCACACCTAACCTGTGGTCACTGTACACCCACTGATGATGAGGGTGCAGCTGGAGTTCTAGGCAAGCACCATCCATCCCTCTCCAGTCAGGAGCCAGAGCCAAGAGAAAGTATTTGTGTTTGTGGGAAAGAATTAAACTCACCTTATTTTGGTTTTACTGTACCTGGGTGGTGATTTCTTGCTTCCAGCACTAGAATATTTTCTGTATTCTACACTGAAGCTATTATTAAGGTAAAAATAATAGTAGCAATCCTAGAAACATTTTACCTTTATCAAAGTGATTGGTGTAGAACTAGATTGGTGGAACTAGAATGCATGGTCATGTTGTGTCTGCTTTGTTTCAAGAATCTTGTAATTCAAAATTATCTTAAATTGTTCTTACTTTTGACTGCTGATGTATTTGGCTGCTATATAGCTGAACTGTCCACATTTAGTTTTTCTTCATGGATAGTGACTCCTTCCAGACCCCACATCTCTCTTCCAGGACTCCGCATTCTGTATTCAGAGATCCAAGTACAATGTTTGAGACTTACTGTGAGATATGGTGCAGAGAGCCCTCATTCCTCTCTGATCTGACATACTGGCAGATAGTGGGGGTATAAATCAAATGAAAATTCATGTGAAGAAGATGCATTGTAGATATCAGTTGCATGCAAGGACAATTAACTACAGCAACAGATTATCACCTTTCCCTTTTAATTTTCATTTCATTTCTGTTCACGATGACTGGCTCAGACAACCCAGATTCTAAGGCCTGCATCTTTGTCCAGCATGCCCTTTCACTATCCTCATTCCTATGTAGTCTCAAAAGATAAGTCAGTTGCTCAAGACCAGACTGCAAGACAAGTAAAAGTAATAAGAATTGCAGTTCTAATGCCATATCTACTAGTGGATGATTCTATACTCCCATTTCATTTATTACCTCTCACGAGTTTCCAGGAGTGGAGATCTTACCTTTCCAATGTGTAATCAAAGATGGTTTGGCTTGGAAATGAGGAAATTTCTTTGAAACAGTGGTTGGAAGGGAAGCGAGACATCTGTATTATCTAGTCAGAACTGAAATGAAAGTAAATTATGCCACTTCCCAGCTTTGATTTCAGAAGGCAGGGAGTGCATTCAGGAGCCATGCTCTCCCAGCTCCTACCCAGCATGGGTCAGCCTAGGCTTTTTGAGTAAAATCTGGTACCCGAGGAAGAGAAAGAGGCCTCTCCTTTTGGTATCCAGAAGTTTGTAATTTCATCTACTTCTTTTGCTGAGGTACAGTTGATTGGTCCTGTGGGACAAGACCCTTACTTGAAAGAACAAAACATGTTTCTACAAAGCCTGAAACTTCAGCACTAACAGTAGAAAGCAGAAAAAGGGCATTTCTGTCTTTGCTTAAAAAAACTAAGTCTTTGAGATTTTTATGGAAACTTCAGGTTCTCCTACCCCAGCTTGCGGCATCTAGCCTGAAGCTTGTGGAGCATAGAAATGAGAAATAACAGGCTACACTACTAAACAGCTTTAGGTTGGATGTCACTTTGACCAAACAATTTGCTCATTCCCTAGGTTTACTTCTCCCAGATGCACCTGAGCAATATTAAGATGGCATTAGAGATCTGATTTATATGTGCTGTCTCAGCCATTTCATCACTATAGTTGCATTTCCTACGAAGCAACAGAAAATCAAGGAATCCTAGCTTGGCTTTTATTCATTTAAACTGGCTTTTTTGATACAGGTGGGTGCTTGGGAAGGAGGGAGTAGAAGTAGAGTTGGGGTTTTTCAGGGATGAGTTGAGGGGGTTTGGGTTTTTTGTTGGTTTTGGTTTGCTTTTTTTTCACATTTGCCCTGCTTTTCTCAACAATGAACATTTTATGCTCCAGGCAGCTTTAAGAACAGAGAGAAAACTAATGAAGAGAAGAAGCCTAAATAAGGAAATGCATGTGGTTTGCCAATATGACCTCCAGCATGAGAAGAAAAAAAAATGCTAAAAGTCAGTCAGGATGGTTTATGCACTATAAACTGAAGCAGGGGCTTCAACATTCCCCCTCCCTCTAAGGACTCCGAGTCATCTTGAGCAACTTACCATGAAGTAGGTTGACAATTTGTATTATTTTAGGTTATTTATTTTTCCCTCCAAAGCTGTCTCTGCTGGTTTGCATGACTATAAGGTTTACTTTATCGTTTCTTAGCATGCTGAGTTCTTCCTGCATTGCTTTCCGGATCCTCAAAACAGCCCTGGTGCTCATTTCACCGTTGCACTGTATCTGTAATACTGAAGTACTAAGTCACTTACTTGGAACTTATTAGCATGATCTGCTTAAGGTAGCAGGTTCCAACTGCTGCTGAAGGCAGTGAGAAGAAAGATATCCAAAATAGAGGCAGAGTTTAACTCAAGACCATCATAAAATGGTCATGTGTATGATTTGTCCTGCTCCCTATGGTACAGGGTCTATATGTCTATAATGGCATATCCTCACACAAAAATGGTGATACCAAATTCAAGTGTCACACACCTGGCTCACAATAAATAGCTGCATCTTTTCTTTTTTTCTCCAGGTTTTTTACTTTTGAAGTTAAAATCATAAATTATGGCCTAGGTAGGATCTTTCTCCATGGGAACTAGAAACATTTCTCTCCTTGGGAAATTTGAGGTATGATTTTCCAGGACTTGCAGCTTTCAGCAAAGCACCAGCAATCATGAAACTAGGGAAAGAATTGTCAACACTGCAACAATTACTACTGTTTCATAATTCTCCCTCTCTTCCCAGCACGATCCCACCCATACACCATCTTGGACAACTGCTCCAGTTCTTTCCACTCTTAAATTTGCAGGAAAATTAAAGCGCTGATTCACCTTACACTGAACTGTTTTGTCATTTACCATTCTTTGTGTTCAAATCTGGTTTTTGTATATGTGTGTATAAGCACTAGATCATTCATGAAATTGAAAAAATAAAGAAATGCCTTTCTTTTAGCTAGAAACACCAAGTGTATCAGGTACTGTGGCATTTATCACACCCTCAGGAGCAAGACATTGACATGGATACATTACAAGGATAACTGCAAAGTGGCTGAAGTTGTTGGTTTCTATCTCAAGGATGGTAGTGGAAAAAAAATGTTAGTAGGCAGACACCACTACCAGCTCCCAATCTGAACTGAGTCTCCTTTCAGCTGGAAAGAGATCCCAGAATGCATGTCTTATTTCTGAAGTAATGATAAAATCTTGTCAAGGAAACCTTGATAACTAGGATGACAGCTACCCAAGATCAAAATAACAAAATCTAGGTTACATACCACCTTTAGTAAAAGATCTTTTTAAATACACTATGATGTAGCCTTATGAATTAATAGTTATTGTATTTTATAAACTTTTAGCCTATGTAAGACACCTTCCTCCAGATGCTACTGGAAAATAGAATTAATTGGGAAGTGTAACCAAAAATGTTGCTTCAGTCCCCTTATATTTCTCAGATAGTTTAAAGCAAGTTTATTTTTCTTTACTCTGGATGAAACAGAACTTGTGGAAGGTAATGTGTGTCTGCTACAAGAATAAGTTCTAAAATACAATTACACATTTATATAAAATATCTGGGTTTCCATGTTTCATTATTACTTTTTGATAGAGAGCTCTTTTAGCTGTTTCCCCTCCCTTCCCTCAACAACTAGACGAGACCAAAGAGGAACCTCAGCACCTGGCTCATTTGCCAGCCACACAGTTCCACCTCCCCTAATGACAACCCCTGTAGTAAAGATATGCCCAATGACAGTGGGAGCAGTACTGAAGAGAAGTGAAGCAAGGAGAGCCATGTGGGGTAAGGCAAAACAAGCAAACAAACAAATTTTAGTTGTATTAGTTTAAAAGGAGGTGGTACTAAGACTCACAGTCTTTTCTGTGCAACCATATACAGGAGAGTTAAAAGCTGCCTGCTATTCAGAGTACTAAAAACTAATTATAAGGAGGGAAAAAAACTGAACCAAATAAAACGGGCAACACAGAACTTCTGAATTTAAATGCAGTTCTCGCTTCTCCCCTTCTTGGTTACTGTAATTTCCTCAACGATACCCACAATGTCTACCAGATGGAGGATAAAGCCATAAAGTCAAGGCAAACGTTCACACACATCACCTTGTAGTAGCACTGGCATTGCCTCTGCACTGCCTCAGCACAGTCACAACTGTCCCAGGATGACAATCACAATTTAACTGCTATTTTGATTTATTGAATGAGAAGGTAGCTACTATTGCATCATTTTAGCTTTAAATCTTTACAACCTTTTTATATAAATTGGGTAATTTCCTCTTTTACCTATAGCAGTTATCTAACACATCAGATATCCACATTGAGCTCCAAGCTGTGTTACAGATGTCTTTTATATTCTTGGAGACTTTCTAATTGGGGTTTTGTTCCCCTTGTCTGTAAAGTGTGAACAGTAAGACTTTCCTACCAATTCTTTGTTACCTTGTTTATGTAGGTTATAAACTCTTCTGGACATGGATCATTAAAAAAAAATGCACATGCTTCATAATAAAGTCCTTTAAAGTCAGTTGTCCCTGAATGCCACCGATGTGAAATAGGAATATCACCACAGGTCTCATTTCTGACAAATGACCAGTAGCATAAGTGAAATAGTGTCTTAAACTCATGGGGTTTTCCATAGCAAATGCTATTCCATACGTGTGAGCTAGTACACTTCATTGCTATATATTGCCAATGTGTCTCTGAAGACAGGAATTTATACGTTAGTATGTTTAGTGATGTCCAGGTGCATGACCAAATATGCACCTCCATCTGTGACTTAGCATTAAACACGCAAACAACATTTCAGTCATGAAGGAGCTAATTATATCCCCTTATAAAATCTACCTTATGTTTATCTTATAATGTACAAGCAATAATTTCTGAGATAAATATTTTGGTATAAGTGCCTCAGAGTTTTGGCCTGAGAAACAGCTGTGGAATTTATTGCTTTGGCTTGTTATAGTTTGTAACTCCTCACATGGAGGTCAGATGGAAAAAGCCAAGCAGTAAAAACTGAGCCCCAACATGTTTGAAGAGCACAGAACACAAGCATCCTTACAGCTGTTACTTTGGTGGATAGCAATTAACATGGACATTATTGCAGATTTAATTTGGGATTAGGTTTTAAGAACACATTACTGGATTACATTCCATCTTGCATTACCTATGCCTGTATTGGATATATCTCAATCTACAGAGAGAAGACCATCCTTTGGCTTCTCTTAACGCCTGGTATTTTCTTAAAAGCAACATTTCCATATCACCTCAGTTTTTTGACCACATGAGAAATTGTAATCTATCTCTCACTCCTTAACCCAAGCATATGTTGCAAACTTTAAGCAATGTCTAGGGGTTAAACACACGTTGCCAAAAAGTTGATGCAATAATTTAATGGACTTCCTATATTCATGTTTTATTCTTTGAGACCCTAAACTGCTTTAGGGAGAGATGCAAGAGACTCTATGAAAGGCCCCTTTTCTAATGATATTTTTCACAGCTTTTGTGGACATAATAACTACTTCAACAGAGCTCTCTCAGCAGAGCCATCATTGGTTTGCTAAAATCCAATTCCTCAACTGAAACTGAGGAAAAGCACGGTAATTTTGCCAAGAACATACAAGAGAAGCTGGGCTAAAATTGTTTTAAGTGTCCACCATCTCATGGAGGCTGCTTATTCCACTCAATACTTGGAAGATGGTCCTATTAGAATGAATGTTATTACAACTGTCACATCTAACATTTGATACACTGCCAAAAGTAGAATTGTTTAAGACTTCACCCTTGTCCTTTTGTTATGCTCATCAATAGGTGATAGATTACTGTTTTTATCTGCTCCATCTTTAAAACTGGAGGAACAAAAATTAAATTAATACCTTACCATAGTGAATAACTTCTCAGTAGACTATACATTATTAATCCAAATTTTAACTGTGATCTTTAAGAGTGGTTGCCAAAAACTAATAGACCTTATCTCTTTCTAGCTACTGATGCAAAAAGTTTGAAGAGGGAGAGAATTACAGAAAATTGTGTCACCTGTGTATTATTAGCTATGCATCCTTAAAATTACACCTGCAGAGAGAACATGTAAGACCACCACATTGACTGTCCTGCAAAATTTAAAGTAGAAAGTCAGAGAGCAGACATGAAAAGTATCATCCAACCCACCCCACATTTCTAAAATATATTCTCCAGCCCATAATACCGTCTTTCTGCAAGGAAGACGGATGTGTAACAGAATAACTTTAATTAGCAGAAGAACATAGATCCAATTCCTTATGATAATTGATTATACTTATTTATTTTTTGCAGGTTAATTTTCATATACTTAAACAGATCTCTGTCCTCCTTTCTTGGACACAGATCACAGTAGCTGGACCTATCGTCCAGCTTTACCATTATAATTCACTCAGCTGGGGAAGTCTTAGGGGTAATTAGTTTATATGTAATGATATCTTGTGCATGTAATAATTTCAGAATGTTTTTATTTTGCAATTGTTTATTTTTTAAATGAATTACTTTTTTCCATCCTGTTGCTCTGTGAGTATTTATTATTAATAATTAGAAATTAGAAAAGTAACAGAAAAATCAAGCAGCTACTGTACTGTAAACAGACCTTCCAATGAGCATTATCTAGCTGCCCTATCTGCACCACTTAAAGTGGCTAAGGATGAATCTTAGATACGTTGAAATTCAACTTTTATTTCAATGTTAATTTATGGTACCTTATATATCCATTTTCATTCCTGAAAATCAAGACCAAAAAAATTCATAAAATAATAGAATCACAGAACAACCAGGTTGGAAGAGACCCACTGGATCATTGAATCCAAAATCCAAGTTGCATTGCTGAAATAAAGGGTGAAAATACTTTCTGAATTACTGACATTACTTGACATAGGCTTAAAATTGTCAGAATGTCAAAAAGATCGTTAGTTTTGCATTTTGCCATTCTAAATTCAAAGAATACACAATCACTTATTCTGAAACAAAGCAAGCCATTATTTTGTCATAGAGAAATATATCCAAAATACTAAATTAAAACTAAACTTAATAATAAGTGTTGAGATGAAATATTCTACTCAATGTTTTCCACAGCAGTTTTGACAGAGTCAAAGGAAATTTGATCTGTATCAAAGGCTCGTTTAAATGACAAATTCAATTCACTTTGGATATGCCCAAACTGCCACTTCTCCAATATTAGTTTTTCATTGATTCATACCCACTGTTAGCTTTTCCCAAAAATATTTTGCAGTAGCAGTTCATGTTACTGAACTTTTCCTTACACAGAATACATGCACAACTGCTTTGTATGCTTTGAGCTATAACTAACAGGGAAGAATGATTTGGGAAAATTAACAAAGATATCATGTCACACATATGACCTGCTCAGTCATAAGCCATTCAGGCTTTACAGCCCTATGTTCCCATACAAAGCCATCACTGATTTTATTTTGTTCAACCTCTGAAGCTGTGAACTACAGCAGTTCCAACTGTGATTACTCTCTACAACTATCTGAAGGGAGGTTGTAGAGAGGAGGGAGCTGGCCTCTTCTCCCAAGTGACAGGGGACAGGACAAGAGGGAATGGCCTCAAGCTCCGCCAGGGGAGATTTAGGCTGGAGATTAGGAGGAAGTTTTTCACACAGAGGTTCATTGGGCATTGGAATAGGCTGCCCAGGGAGGTGGTTGATTCACCTTCCCTGGAGGTGTTTAAGGCACAGGTGGATGAGGTCTTGAGGGACTTAGTTTAGTGTTAGATAGGAATGGTTGGACTAGAAGATCCAATGGGTTCCTTCCAACCTGGTTGTTCTATGATTCTATGATTCTATGATTGACAAGTAGCTCAGATAACCCTGAAGGATGGTTAGGACAGAGTTGATGCACAACACCGTCTTCCAAACTCAAACTAATCCACCTCTTCTCAAACAGAGACTTAAAATGAAAAATGCAAGGTTTTTCTTTTCCTTAACCTCATCTTTGGTAAAGAAGAGGTATTTCTTTTAATTCATTCTTGAGTTTTGTCCATTGTCTAATTTTCAAGTAGAAGCAAGAAAGGACAGTTCTCTAGTTGTCAATACAAAGAATGAAAATATTTTCTCAGCTGGTGCAGATCCCATTAATTAAAAAGAATAAAAATAATAGAATAGTGATAACAATCTAATAACACTTTTTTTCTCTTTGAAACTGGCAAACTCACTCAGAGGAAAGTTTGTGAAACTGTCTCTGCCAAGGGGAAACTCTAACTGCAATTCACCATCTGGAGGAAACAAAAATGGTTGTGGTTATTTGCTCACAATTTCTCCACTTGTTTCAACTATCTTACATGGCAGAAGCTATCAGCAACATATTGTGAATCATAGAATCATTAAAGTCAGAAAAGACCTTAAGATCATCCAGTCCAACTTTCAGTTCAACACCACCTTGCCTATTAGACTATGTCCCAAAGTGCTACTTCCACACAGGGGTTTTTTGACATCTGCAGGGAAGGAGAATCTATCACATCCTTGGGCAGCTTGTTTCAATGCTTGACTGCTCTTTTGGTAAATAAGTTATTTCTAATATCCAACCTAAACTTTCCTTGATGCAACTTGAGGCCAGTTCCTCTCATCACTTGCTACTTGAAACAACCCTTGTTCTCTCAGCCACTCATCTTAAGACTTGTTCTCAAGAACCTTCACCAACTTCATTGGCCTCCTCTGGGCACGATCCAGCAACTCAATATCTTTCCTTTACTAAGGGGCCCTAAACTGAAGACAGAATTCAAGATGCAGCATCACCAGGGCTAAGTACAGGGAGATGAACACTTCCTTTACTCCTGCTGGTCATACCATCTGTGATAAAAGCTCGGATGTTGTTGGACTTCATTAAATTCCGCATTAAAATATAGGTGTATGGCAATGACTGCTGTGAGTGAAAACCACAAGATCTCAGATACCATAGCGGTGGGTGCAACATAAAAGAACACTACTATACCCAATGATAAAACTGATTTTCCTTTAACACTGCAAGATCAGATCTGCAGCACTACTCTTCCATTAGCAACTTCTCTCAAAGATTAATTTTACTTTATTTGGTAGTTTATTCCTCTGCAGAGGAATCCTCAGAAAAGATGAATGATTGTCAGAAAAAAAAAGGTAGATCTCCAGTTTTAGTAAAAAGAATTCCTTATTTCTTACATAAGTGACAAAAACCTATCCAGACAAGTGACATCAGTGTTCCAGGAAAGAATAGCAACACTTTAAAACATTACTTCTAAAGGCTTCCCTTAACCCTACTAAAATTCTGACAGTCTGGTTGACATAGATCACTCATATTCAGGTCCTTTTCATAGCTTCCAGATAACCACTCACATATGCTTTGATCTAAATGTTTGTTTCTCTCAACAGCTGGCACAACAGGCTACATTTTATTTTTGCCTTATAGAGAAATCATTGTGGAAGATGACAACATTTGTTTAATTAGAGGAGAGTTTCCTATTTTAATGATACTGAAAGATGTTTCAAAAAGAGTGTACTGGAGCCTTAGCAATTGTCACACCACATCTCTCAGTCATAGCTCCAACTCTGCTAGATCAGACAGCAGCTAAAGTGGGAAATGCAGTATCTCAGAATAAACTTATTTTCTACTCGAAAGAAGATGTTGAAGAATTCACTTACAGTGCCTTTTCGTCTGCATAGTATAACATTTTTTTTTCTTTGAGCAAGGATTGAAATTCAGCTAGTGGATTCTCCACGTGTTCCTCCTGGCATCTCAAACAATGAGCCTCATGCTTTATTACCTCTGCTCTTAAATCCAGCTTTATAAGCTAATAGAGGCAAAGTACTCTAGGATCATCTCAAAGTGTTTAGAGGATGGTATTGATTTTAGATCAAGTAGCCTTCATAATCTTTGTTGTTATAAAGCTGTAAAAACCCAAATGTCTTCAAAGAGTCATGTCCACAGGACTAAAAGGGACTTCAAGATATCACTCAGGCAATCGTCTTTCCTCATAACCAGTTAGACGTAGCGGTTCCTAAAATAATAAAGGCTTCCTACGAAAAATATATCAGCGCTTCATTCTCTCTAATATTAGAAAGATTTTTCTAGTTTTCAGTATGGAAGTTCCTTACCATTATTTACATCCCTGATCTATTGATAGCCTAAAAACTGGGAGAACCTCCCACATCTTTTTTGCAATACCTTTTACTTGGGAGCACAGATACCTCTTTCTGAAGCTGAAGAACTGAAATTCCTTCAATTTTTCCAAATAAGACATTTATTTTGAGATCTGATTGTTGTCTCTACTTTCCTCTTAATGATTATTCATTAGATCCACATTTTTCTTGAAAGGGATTGCCAAGAAGTTAATACTAATCTGCGTCAAGTTTTACCACCACCTGAATGATGAAATAATTCTTTTGTACACGCCTTTCTAGATATGTTTTTCTTAAACTACCCCAGGATATTGACACGTTCTCATACAATGTGGTTATTTAACACTTTTCTCATAAGCTACTACAATACCTGCTTTTTATTTCATGTGTAACTGCTAGCTAGATAGGAAAAATTGGTTGGCCAGCTGTAGCTCCCTATGCTTGTCTCTGCTGAAGTAAAAAGGTGGGCTGTAATACAATTTTTATAAGACGCCCTTTTTCCAATCTATTGAGGGGTCCTTGTCTCTTCTGGCCTTTTCTTTTTCTCCTCCTTTTTTGCATGTGTGCAGCTATATATGGTCCCTTCCAACACCAATGCTAACACAAGGTACTGATGAAAACTAAGTGTAGAGTAGAGACCTGAAGAACTCTACTCAGTTCATCCTACCATTTTGAAAGGGTTCTTCTGATAACTCTTCAAAGTACATTAAAGGAACTTTACTCAGTCAGATCATGTTTTGCTTGCTTGCTTATGAACAAGGAGGTTTTGCCTGATGCCTGTAAGTCAAAATATAGGACTGCATGCTGCTTCTTTATTATAGGGGGAAATTAAATTAGTTCACAGTTTGCTCTTGATAAACCCACAATGACAATTTTCTTCAGTAGGCAATTAAAAAAGAAGTCCTGGTCCTGTTAAGCAAACCACATGGCAATCCAGAGGCATAGAGGATCTCTGTGTATTCTAGAGGGTCTTTAGTCCCTGAGCCAGTTTTCCTTGGCCCTAACAAAGAATGATACCTCTCAACCAGGAAAAAAATCTGACCCTTAAACTTAAACAAACAAACAAAAAACCCCCTAAACTGAAAGACAGAGTGCCACCTAGCAAAATGGCATTTCATAGAATCATAGAATGGTTTAGGTTGGAAGGACTGGCCTTGAACACCTTTAGGGATACGGCATCCACTACTTCTCTGGGCAGCCTGTCCCAGTGTCTTATCACCCTCACAGAAAAAAAATGAAATTATTATTAATATCTAATCTAAATCTCACCTCTTTCAACTAAAAACCATTATCCTTTAGCCTATAACTGCACTCCTTGATAAAGAACCACAGCTTTCCTGCAGGTCCCCTTTAAGTACTGGAAGGCTGCTACTAGGTCTCCCCAGATCCTTCTCTTCTCTAGACTGAACAAGCCCAACTTTCTCAGCCTGGCCTCATAGGGGAGGTGATCCAAGACTCTGATGATCTTTGTGGTTCCCTGCAATTGTTCTAACAGCTCCATATCCTTCCTTTGATGAGAACTCCAGAGCAGGACACAGTATTCCAGAGATGAGGTCTCACAAGAGCAGAGTAGAAGGGCATAATTGCCTCCCTCAGCCTACTGGTTACATTTCTGATGCAGGCCAGGCTATGGTTGGATTTCTGGGCTGCAAGTGCACATTGCCTTGTGGACTGCACTAAGCAGACACAGCTTTTAAAGAATTTGGTGAAAGCAGATCATGGTGGAATTGTCCTTATTTAGATTCATGATAAAAAAAAAAATGACTGAAGTAATACTTCCCTGATGCAGCATGAAAAGTTTTTTGGGTTCCACAGACACTATACCCCCCCTTAGGCAAAACATTCATCCATGTGCAATTCACCCACAAGAGAGAAAAAAACCTAATCTCATTATCCCACAATTAGCAGCAGCCCCGATATCCACACTGTTTTCAGTAAAAACTCTTTCACTAGGCCAGAGAAGGCTGCTGTGGAAATCCTTATGAAATATTCAGTTTGTACTTTTATTTGATAGAATTATGTGAAAGCTGAAACTGAAACACAATAAACAGATGGGAGCAGGAGTTATTAAAGAATTGCATGGAAGTCACTAGAGAAACTAAACACTCAGAGCAAAGGCTGAACCATAGATGCCATCATGCAGGGTTGAAGACAACTCAGACTTCAGAGGGAAACTTGGAGAACAACTACAACTCTGGCAAGAACTGAGGCAATGCCTGAAAAATAGGCAGAGAACTGTGATATTTTAAGGCATGAAAAGTTAAGGAATATGCTGTCTGCCCACATTTTATAACAAAAGTACAAGTTAAGCATCACAGATGCTCCCCAACAGATTATTAAAGTATCTGTATTTGGACAGAGAAGATCAGAATAATTTCCCTTGATCTTTTTATAGATTTGTTGAACAGGTCATTAAAACCCACAGTTACTGTAGAATTGGAATAATATTGCTGCTTTTGTCTATGAAGGACTTGAAATTCAAAGGGCAGAAATAAAAAATCTCATCCTCCCTAGAGGTGCCACATAGCATTGCACTCACAGTAGCAGTTAGATATAATATTCATATTTCCACTTGCCAACACATTCTTTCAGAACTGGAGGTCCCTTACTATCAGAGAAAAAAGAATAGTCCCCTACCCTACCCTCATTCAGACATAAGGTAAAGCAGGGAAGGTGTATACATATTAGCATGCAGCAGAACCAACCAAAGAGCAGCCAGCATAGTTATTCCTTCTAAGGGTATATCTCATACCACAGTTAAAAGTCTTCAACTTTTGAACTCTGTAGAATTCCAAGAACAAGTGATATTATAACAGCTTGAGCAGCATTTGTTCCAATAAAACTTATACAAGGAAAATATAAAGAGATAAACTCATCTTCCCATCCTTATCTGCTAAACTACTAGTAAAATTATCTTTGCAGTCATCTGGTCTTTCTACAGTTTGGTCGTAATTTTCTTGTGTGTATTAAAGTTTACACATATTTTTCTCCTTGCAACTGATTACCAAGGTAATAAATTTTTATTTCACTAAACAAGGGAGTCGTGATCAGAAAAAAAATGCAGAAGTGCTGAAAACCTGATAATCCATTTTTAAAAAGTGAGAAAATAGTGAGCTTGGTTATTTAAATTGCCCTATTTTTCACTCAGCTGCTCGCATGGATTAAATCATGAAATGAGAGCTTTAACAGAAATACTCTGTCTTCCAGAGTTGTATCTGTAGTTCTTCTTCAAATGCCTTTCCACTTAATTATCTAGTTCAGCAGAAAGTATGTGTCATTTCAGTATATTCTGAATGAATCCTATCAGACACTGAATTTACTGCTGAATACGGCATTTCCTGCAAAAACCAGTATTCTTGCCACAGCCCTCCAAACTGCTTCTTGATTTTAGAGGATACCTCAGAGCTAAGCTGGGAAAGAGGAAAACTGTTACAATAGGATAAAGAGGCTGTGCCTTCACTGAATTTTAGAAACCTCTCCTGCTCTGACTTACACAAATATCCTCAAAGAAGTGTACAGTGCTCTATTTGTCTGAAACTTGCCTCCAAATGAAAATGACAGCTTTTACCAACATGACAGTTGGTAGTCAGATAGTCAGAAAATCAGCATGCAAGAGTTTGTCTAAAAATAATGGATTAGCTATTTTTTATTATCTTTATCAGCACATGTTTATGGAAAACTGATCTTTCCATATGAAGAGGATTGGTAGTAGCAGAAGGGTGTTAGATTTATTTCTGGAAGTGGTCCAAAAGTAGAACTATTTAACCTGATCTTGTGCAACATCATCATTAATTGACTCAAGCAATACTAAAAGGTAGCAATATGCCACATCTACAGTTGCTTAAAATCCCACTGGCAGATCTCCAGGATTTCTGTAAAAGAGAAATCTCTTCTGGGCATTTATACTTCTACAGAGATTTCTCTCATACCTCACTGACAGAGGAGAGAATATCTTACCAACAGATTTATGAAAAAGAATCAAAAATTTACATAGATATTTTTCCATCTTTTCTGTTATGATCTGGGGAAACAAAAAGATGTTCTGGGCTTACATCAGCCACATGTAACACACAAACAGGAAGAAAGTTTTGCCCACATAATGCCTCCTCTCCTAAATAGCCACAATGATGAAAAGATTTGGGAGGGACTGCAGAAGAGATCTTTTAGAGATTAATTCAACCAAGCACTTCCTTCACAATGTGATGATCCAACTGTTTAATGCAGTCTCTGCATGTATAAGTAAAGCATAGCTAAGAAGAAAGGATGTGTTATGGCTCTTCTCTATTAGCAGTAAGGAAGTGGCCCAGTTCTGACACCAGCTAGGGAAAACAGTAATATACCAGAAGATTTAGAGAAAGAGCAACACTTGTTAAAGTATTGGGAAACCTGCCTCATAGACCCGTCTTCATATCTTCTCAAAGGAAATGGCCAGAAATAACTGTATCACAGAATACAGCTACGTACACAGAGAGCAAAACTTCACTGAAAGTTTCTCCAGTATGGCAGACAATGTTGTAAGAACTTCCAATGCTCTGAAAAAGAAAATGCTATGTGAAAAACTTTCAAGATTCTCACATGTCCTATCATGTCTGGAACTGCCAGAATTTTACAAATTGACTGAATTTTGTTAAAAATAATCTGAAGGTCAGTTAGCTCAACCCCATGCTGAAGGCAGGATAACTTCAGAGTTAGATCAGATTGTCTGGATCTCTGTCTATTCAAGTTTTGAATATCTTCAAGGATGGAGACTTAAGAACCTGTCTGGGTGAGATGTTACACTGTTCAACAATCCTTAATGAGAATTCCTTTTCCCCACAAAAAATAGAAACCTTTTCTGATGTGTTTCCTATCCTTTGCTGCTAGTCTTTCACCATTCACCCTTGAGAATAGTCTTTACTTCATATTTTCTAGTAACCCACCCACTACGCTGTTCAAGATGGCAAATATTCCTCCCTTGACCTTCTCTTCTTCAGAATTAAAGAACTGACTTCCCTCGTCCTCCTCTAGGACATCACATATTTCAGCTCCTTGATCATCTCAGCAGTTTTCCTTCTGACACCCTATAGTTTGTAAATCACTCTTGGCTGGGAGGGTAGCAGTGTATGGAGTTAGAGATAAGACTCTAGAGGTAGCCTTAAAAACGTGGGGTAGAAAAGAATAATTATATCAGTATACTGGTCATGCTGTTGCTAACTAATCAGTATGCTGCAAGACTTCATTGTTGAGAGGACACATTGCTGGCTCACACTCAACCTGCTACTCACTAAGACCCCCCAGATCTTCTCCTGTAGGGCTGTTACACTCTTGGTCCATCTGCTGCCTATACTGTGGCACAAGACTGTTCCAACCCAGATGCAGGACTTGCCACTTGTTTTTATTGCATTGAACAATGTTTCCATCAGCTAACTCTTCCAGACTTCTGAGGTATCTCTCAACGGCAACCCTACCCTTTAGCTGTCAATGCCCCACTTCTCCTCCAGCTTGGTGTAATCCTGAAGCATGGAAGGCACTTTTTTCCAAAATTCAAGTTGCTAATGAAGACATTAAACAGTGTGGAACATCACTGATTGCCAGCTAGATGTTGAAATGTTACCTACTACCTGCTAAGCCCAGTGGCTCATCCAGTTTTGCAGCTCTCAACAGCATACTCTAGTCATTTTCTCCACAGTTCAGTTATAAAAATTAGGAGATAGTATCAAATGCTGTGCTAAAGCCAATATAAATAATATCCACTACTCTCCCATGTCCACCCAGCCTATTGCTGCTGCTGTAGTAAACCTAGCTTGACTATCCAATAGGTCCTAAAAAAGAATGTTGCAACAATAAACAATTTTTTATCTGTTCTTGTGGCCTGGCATAAGACTTAGGTGGATAAGGACAAATACTATCCTTAATTTTCCTGGTTCTGGTCATGTTCAGTACCTGTCAAAAGGTGAATACAGAAGACATGATGCATTGTTTGTCTTTGGGCGATTTTGATCTTGGCTGCTGTGAAATCCAGGTCATGGTTAGACTGGGGAAGAACAGTAAAATGGTACAAAGATGCATTTGTTGATTTTCTCTTGTTCCTACAGTTCCTTTAATTTCATCACTCCACTGTTTCTTCCAGACTTCTTTTTTGTCCCCTCTACTACTAGTACTACCACTAGTATCTAACACTTGATGGGAAAAAATGCACAAAACCAACTATTTGATTTGTGTTTACAATTAATTCCTCCAAATAAATAAATTAACCTCACAGTATTACTAGTAGAGAGACTAATGTTCCTCAAATGTTTGCAAAGAGTATTTGAGAGCAGTTGCAGTACAGACCTCCAGGGTAGAGGACTATATTACGTTATTTCAGTAAAATGTGAAGGATTTGGTTTTAATGTCCTACACTATTGGTTCAGTCTTACTCTTCAGTCAGCCAAAGAGATTTGTAACAGCAATATTAAGGCTGGAATGAAAGAATGCAACATAAAGGCCAAGGCATGTTTGTAAAAAAGGCAGGGGAAGTAACTGAACAAGGATTAAGAGTGGCATGCAGCAGTAGGCAGGGTAAGATTTAGAGTAATAAAACTTGTAAACACTGAAGAATGCACTGCTCATACCTAGATCATGACAGGGGTGACTCACTAGCAGAAGGCCTGAGTTCTGGTGCCAGCTCTCTTCCTGTTATTCAAACAAAACCACTGTACATAGCCAGCAGATGCCCAAAATAAGAAAACAAAACAGGCAGAGATCTCACCTAAGATTTCTGAACAGTAAACAAACTCACTCCTAGATGAAAGGTTGCACCACAATAATTGTTGACGGTCATGGGTATAAAAAATATATATATATGTTCAAAAACCAGGTTATCATTGTCAGAAGGAACATGGATGATGCAGCTGCAGCTCAGTAGCCAGAATTTGTCATCCTCCGTGTCACATACAAATAATCCCAGTCAGGCTTCTTTGACTCAGGTATCTAGGAATTCATGAATGCAATAGGAAAGAGTCACTTAAATTAGGAATAAAAACCATTTTCCCTTCTCTGGTCTTGCACATAATTTTGTTATAACTCAATAGGCTTGTGCCCCTCTCTCCATCTTCACCCAGAAATCAATAGATGCTTCAAACAAAGAAAGTTATCTGTTGAAGGGACTATTACCACACAGTCAAAAACCAGTGCTATTCAGAAAATGTAGAAAAGGATTTACATCTATGCAACAGTTGTTGCAGAAATCAGTCGCTGCCAGTTGTTTGTCACTACAAAAAGGTACAAAATTTACAGAACTTTCATGTTCGAACTCCGCAAATAAATGAATCTACTAGTCTCAGGCTTAGTTAGTATGACCATCAAACCTTTGCCTTCTATGTCCTTAGAATAAGATAGCTTGGATTTTGCTATGAGATGGTGGGCACACCTGTTTAATTTTCACTGCATTACTAGCATATTGACCTAGAAAAGATCTAAACCATTCATTTTCCTGCTCCCTGCATACTGTGTCCAGGTCATTTTATAGTATAATCCCTCGAACCTCTCTACTCACTACTCTACTGTCAAAAGCAAACTTCCATTTCACCTTTCTGGCTCAAGAAAGTGTCCAGTCGAATTTTTCATTCTCCACACTTGATTTCAACACAAATCAGTAATATACTTGCATGAAAGCAGTTTTCATTCTACTTTAAAATCCTCTACTAAGCAAACTGCATTAGAAGAGTTATAAAGATAAAATCCATCCCTTTCCCTGTATTTAGTCATTTGTATTACCACTTGGTAGATGTGTGGATAAACAAAACACAAACAGTACACATTAGCTTGCACAGAATTACACAAAGGAGAACCCCATAGCATAATTTTTTGTGCAATTTCTTTCCATACAGAAAAGAAAACAGACTCTTGTTTTCCAGAGGTAGTCAACATGGTCATGAGTTATTCTTTTCCCAATAAGAGGTACTGTGCTTTTTAAAGAAACCTAATATACACATAGTTCATGCTCATAAATGCTCAAAGAAACACATTCAGAGACTAATGCTAACAGCACCTACATTTACTCACTTTGTGCATAACTGTAGCATTTTTCAAGTAAAAGCTTTTGACAGCACCACTTCAATGAGTCTTATAAGAAAGAGACAGCAAGAGGAGCTGTGTCCTTTCATCACCTGATAGATCAGTACATGGCAATACAGGGATGTTCAGTAGCTTGCATGGATCAGGAGTCAGAGTTAAGTTGTCCACCTGTCAGGGTTCAGCATGATTTTTTGGCTTCACAAAAGAATCATAGAATAGTTTGGGTTGGAAGGGACTTCAAATATCATCTAGTTCCAACCCCCCTGTCATGGGTAGGGACACTTCTCACCAGACCTGACTGCCGAAGGCCTCATCCAACCTGGCCTAGAACACCTCCAGGGGTGGGTCAGCCACAACTTCCCTCAGCAACCTGTGTCAGTGTCTCGCCACTCTCATGGTGAAGAAATTCTTCCTTATGTCTGTCTAAATATGCCCCTCTCCAATTTATACCCATTCCCCCTCGTCCAATTATCATAAGCCTTTGTGAACAGTCCCTCTTCAGCTTTCTTGTAGGCTCCTTTCAGGTGCTGGAATGTCACTATAAGATCTCCTCTGAGCCTTCTCTTCTCCAGGCTGAACAAACCCAACTCTCTCAACCTGTCCTCATATGGGAGGTGCTCCAGTCCTCTGGTCATCTTTGTAGCCCTCCTCTGGATTTGTTACAACAGTTCCATGTCGTTCTCATGTTGAAGGTTCCAGACCTGGACACAGTACTCCAGATGTAGTCTCACAAGAGAGGAACAGAGGGGTAGAATCACGCAGTGTTTCCTCTGCCTCCCAGTAGCCATTTATAATTTCATTTTGTAGGCGTCCCAATGCTATTTCATTTGATGTAGTTGCAACAATTGGTGTTGAGGGGAAATTAGCTATCAGGAATCTGGCAAAATTATGCTAAGAGACAACAACAGTACTTGCACACAGACAAGAAAAGAAACAAAACCATCAGAACACATGTACATGTGGGAAGTTTTACAGAAATGTATTGCCAGCTGTTTTGTGGTGTATACTACAAACACTCCAACGACCTTCAAAGTGCCGATAAACTAATGCTACAATATTTGTATCTAAAACTTTATTTCCTTTAAGTTCAGCAGGTATGGACCTGAACATCCTTAAAGACTGCCTTGGGCATCTGTGTTATTTTACTAGGCTGTAGCTCACCAAATATGCAAAGTCAGTAGGGTTTTCATGCAAAAGGTACAAGACAGATGTAAACAGAAGATATTGTTCCCTGAGGCATACAGTTCCTTTTGACTGAAAGTCCATTAGCTTTTTAAGATAAAAATAATAAATAAAATATAAGCAGTTCAATCATCACAGCAGTCTTTGTTTTGGCAAATTTTTACAGAACACATGTGGATTTGAGTTCAGGCATGACTTGCTCTACGCTGCCATTTAAGTGTATGAGAAAAAAAATTCTCTCATGCACCCATCACCACCCGCAGATAAAGCAAATCTGCAGTTTCAGTACAGGATGGGGGATGATGGGACTGAGAGTAGCTCTGTAGAGTATGGCTTGATGAAGAGCTTGACACAAGCCAGCAATGTGCGCTCACAGCCCAGAAGGCTCACAGTATCCTGGGCTACATCAAAAGAATCATGGCCAGCAGGTCAAGGGAGGTGATTCTGCCCCTTTATTCTGCTCTTATGAGACCCCACCTAGAGTATTGTGTCCAGTTCTGGAATCTTCAATGCAAGCATATCCTTATTATGCATATGGAACTGTTGGAATGGGTTCAGACAAGGGCTACAAAGATGAGCAGAGGGCTGGAGCACCTCCCGTATGAGGACAGGCTGAGAGAGTGGGACTGTTTAGCCTGGAGAAGAGAAGACTCTAAGGAGACCTTGTAACGACCTTCTAGTACCTTAAGTGGACCTACAAGAAAGCTGGAGGATGGACTTTTTACAAAGGCATGTAGTGATAGGGCCGTGAGGAATGAATATAAATTGGAGAGGGGAAGATTTAGACTAGACATTATGAACAAATTCTTCATGATGTGGGTGGTGAGGTACTGGCACAGGTTTCCCAAGGAAGTCGTGGATTCCCCATCCCTGGAGGTGTTCAAAGCCAGGTCAGACAGGTCCTTGAGCAGCCTGGTCTGGTGGGAGATGTCCCTGCCCACAGCAGGGGTGGTGAAATTAGATGATCTTTAAAGCCTCTTCCAAATCAAACCATTCTATGATTCTATGACATGGAACAACTCTCCTCTCACACTTCCCTGCCAAACTGCCAAATTCCATTCCCTTCTGTGCCATGTTGTTTCAGTGATACCTCCTTCTCTTAGCAAAGGGTAGATCATACAGCTACTGTGACGTTCGGGACACTAATGACCAGTGTTATTATCACAGTCATTCTTACAGATGCACTTCTTATCAACTATATTAAATTGCTATTTTTGCACCCCATACACGTGCACCAAACAGACCGTGGTTCCTGTGTATGCATTGCATCAACATTAGTGCATTATGTCAATATTAGTAGTACCTAATGGACTAGGACAACGAAGCCAATAAATTAAAGACATGGAAAAAAATTGCCTGAGGACCTCAGGAAGAGAACAGTGAGTTCTAGCAATTTTCAAAAAGCCCGGTGCGACTGAGGAGGTGCATGGAAATTGAAAATCTCCTTTTCAAGCTGAAAGTGGAGCAGTGTTCAGCTACAGTAGTTAACTTGAGGATGTTCAACACAAACATCCTTTTTCTAATATCTTTTATTTAGCTAGTACAACATACAACTTAGCTTGCACATTTGCAATGTCGGATACAGGGCAGCACGAGCCCTTTGCAAAGCTGTCTCAGGATATAGAGGAACCCATAAATCTTAGCACTACCAATAAGAGTGAAAAAGAACCAGATTTTAATGAGAAGAAGTAGCAAGTTTCCTTCCTGTATGGAGGGGCTTAATTTGAGGCACCTTTGTAGTACTGTTTACAGGAAAACTTCAGTAATTGTCGGGATAGGTGCACTATCCAGTATTTCAATTTGTTTAGGTACTGGGTTTTATTGGCTGAGTTATTGGCAGGGCGGGGGTGGGGGGAGTGTTATTTTGGTTTTAAGTCTTTTTCCTGGTGCTACGTGATTACAGTCAACCACACCTAATGTCTACAAATGTAAGGGGGAAAATCATTTAACAGAAAACAGCAGAAGAACCGTAAAAAAACAACAACATCCTGCAGCACTGTATGCAAAAAGTCACATGCAGAACCATGCAGTGGCACCCTCATGAGATGCTCGGTCAGGTACAGTTGTTTGGGATGCAGGAAAGATGTGCAATTTTAGTATTGTTAGTCTGTAAATGAGACTAAAAACTACAGTTGCCACTCAGTAGCAGGCATATGCCTGGTATTTACTGTGGGTATAAATCTGCATAACATTAAACTGCCAGCTCATCGTGAAGGCAATAATCCCTTCCTTAGACATGTGACCAGATTGTAATTAATGCTAGAGAACAGGCAGGGGCAAGAGTTGCAGACACAGTAATGCTCCCTCCAATACTTTTGGATGCACAGATGAAAATCACTGCTTCCATACCTCACAGATGCACTCATCCCAATAGTATTGACTGCTATAGCATGAGCAGACCTATCAAAGGTACAGAAAAGCAGGATCTCTTGCCTCCTCTGTTCATTTCAGTGTTATTTTCTTAGTCTTATCTAATGCAGATTCAACTTTTGGCTACACAGCTGAAGATAGCTTTACTGATAAAAAAACCACCATGGCATTCTTAGCTCTCTGTGAGCTACTGTATATACTTGCAAAGAAATAGCTAGAGATCCACTCCACTACTTCCAAGAATGCATGCTACCCCTTTCACTAAACCAAAATTTTGTTTCTGTGTACCTGTACAATACCATGGATAGAGGACGGAGTTTTCAAACAAGAGGGTTTTTCCTCTTGTTCTAGTTTAGCTCCTCCCTGCCCTTGCTAAGTCGGTGCCTAAAGCAGAGTGGTTTTTAGTGCCCCTCTCCATCCCCCAATCTAAGAAAGGGAAATAAGAGAAAGACTTGTGGGTTGGAAACTAACACTAAAACACCTTAATGAAATAGCAATAACAAAAGAAAGAAAAGAGTATTAAATATATGACTATATAAAACCCAGTTTCAACTCCTCTGATAATCATACACTACCACTGATGCTGCAGGGCAGGAGTGGGGAAGGTCCCAGACTAGACTTGGTGACAGATGGGAACTGGACTCAGGAACAGGTGAACAGTTTCAGGGGCAGACAAGATCCTCCTGAAAGTCAGCCATCAAAGAAGAGGAGTGTGAACCTCATGATCCCTATGCTTTTATTCTGAGTACGATGTGTATGGCATAGAACACCTCATTGGCCTGGGTCACCTGTCCTGTCCACTCCTTCCAGCAGGCATGACCCCTTTTCACCACCAGCTCTGGGAGGGCCTTAATTTACATAGGAATAAGTGTGAGCAGTGGCCTCTCTACACACCAAAGGCCCATGACCCATAATAGCTAGCAGGCTCAGCTCAAAAGTTAGAGAAAAAAACTGTTCTACTCTAATCCAAACCAGAACACCACTAGGCAGTAAACTGCAAATATTTCCAATAGCATTGTCTTTGCTCCTCTGTTGAGATTCTGTGCATCTGTGTTCAATATTTGTCTCCTTAGACTTTTGAGACTGAACTGATTGCCCAGTACTTCAGTAGATCACACACCTAAATCTTGATTAATTCAGCCTCCATTACTATAAGAAAAAGAAAGTGCTAAAATTCTTTATAACATGTCTTTATGACTAAAGAAATAAGGCTTTATTAATTAACGCATTTTGGTTTGATTATCTAGAAACAAGAAAACAAGTAAACTGATGTCATTCTAGAAAAATGTAACATGTAAATTGATGGTTGTTTAAACTAGAACACATGCCAAGCTGCTGACGCTCAGTGAAGATACTTAAGCCCACACAGCTGACAAAACTGTCCAGATAAAATTTATTTAGGACTATCAGAATCAATCCAGGGAAAGGAAAAGGAAAATAATCAGCATCCTACACACTCAAATCTCTTGTTGCCAGTTTTAATCGGTGAGTCTTGAAGAAACACCAAATATGTTGTGGAAGCAGATACACAGACCTAGCTGTGAGAAAAGCTTCTTCTAGGATCCTGACCAGCATGCACATACACACAGATTTAAGAGCTGCATATTATCTAAACATAGTTTCTTTTGCTTGCATGTTCAAAGCATAAGTCAATTAACCACACAGGGACTCTTGCTCAAACACTGACACTCAAAGTTGTAAGCCCTCATCAGAGAACCAAGGACTACTACCCTCTTTCAAACTCAGAAATGCAAAGACAGCCATGGCTTTTCCAGTAGGCTATGGAATAGCAAATCATACTTAGAAAAGGTCAGCTGTTAATCAGTAGGATCATGAGGTAAGATTTTTCTTCTCCATGAAGTATTGGCAACAGTCCTGAACAACCACCAGGGCATGAAATTTTTCCATTATATTTACTCCTTACTCACTGTTTGTTGTCTTGAATTAAGAGAGTCCACTATTCATGTAACTTCTCCTTCGGTCTCTCAGAGAAATGCTAACTCATCAGGAAAGCTTCCAAGTAACCCAGTTCAAAATAATTAAAGTTTTCACAATTACAGGTTATTACTCTTGGCTGTGTCATCTTGCAGCCGTTCAGACAATGGTTTTCTCCAAAACCAAAAAATGATGGGGGAAGTAAAGGGGAAATTTCTCTCACATGATTGAGTATGAACCATTCCGACTTTGTGCAAAGATACATTTTTTCTCCTTCATACTTGAATTTAAAGAGAATATTGACTGAAGCATTACAAATGGTCAGGTAACCGAGCTACACATGAAGTTGCTCATGTGTTTGTTACCACCTCCTCATTCCTGAACAACTGATAGTTCCTCCTTTGCAGAGATTTGCCACCCTAAAGCTTTTGAAATTCATGTGTTTCTTCTTTCAACAAATCTCCATAGTGGACTGCTGGCAACACCTGCCTCAGCCTCTGGAAAAGTCTGTAGAGCACCTCTCAACCTGCTCTTCCAGAAGCTGCTCACATTTCTCAAGTATAACTGTAGATCTGGCTAGAGCTGATTTTTATTTCACTACAGTAAATAAGCCAGTGGAGTCCATTCTGTGAATACATACAGACATCTTAAAATCAAAGTAGAATTCTGTTGCACTGTATTTGCAGAATTATTTTAATGTTTATACTAAATCCATGTCCAACTAAAAAAATATCTAGAGATATTTCTAACATCTTTATTCCTGTACAGAAGGACTTACAAAAAGAACTGAAAGAAAAATTTAAAATTAAGACCTTTGATATTTCAGTCCTGAGATTACACGATCAAACTAGAAATGGTACAGTGAAAGCAGGGATAGGCCAGGGGAAGATATTGCTGGTAGGAGAGAATGATTCAACTAGTGGCGATAAAAAAAGAAAATGTTCCAAGCAGCTATTATGACAGATTCAGAGAAAGAAAAGGGAAATGACTGGAAGGCAAAGCAATTATTCCTGCTGGGAGAAATGAAAGTGAGAGTATTGCCCTAACACTATAAATGAAGAAGCAACGGAGAGTGGGGGCCAAGCATTTTCCCAGGTAGATACCATTGATCTCAGTCTAATAGAATACGAATATGTCCAAGCACTTTCTTGAATCATTTACTTTTAGAATAGGTGTTTTGTGGGAAACTAAAAGGCAGGGCTGTTATTTCCTCTGCTCACTTCTTATTTAAATGAAGAAGTGTCCTTTGTGTGGTATTCTGCAACTGTGACTGCCGCTTCAGATTTCAGTTTAATCATGTAAGTATTAGAGGAAAAACACCTATACCTCTTATGAAGTAGAAAATTAGTTCTATGTGTATTATCTCAAATGCAGACTAAAGTCAGTATGTGTAGGAAAAAAGCTCTGATCTGCTCTGATCTTAGTGTATCATTCTGTTTCATATTGATATCTCACCATAAACTTAAAGAAACTTTCATCTAATTAAAATCTTTAAGTGATACTTGGATTTTGTATTGGGTCTCAGCAGACTAAGTAGCTAGAGACTTCTGCTGAGGAAAAGCAGTACTGTCCAGAAACATAAACAGTGCTTTTCTTCCCATGAGAGAGAAATATGTAAGATTGTAAATGGGTTGATTGATATTTTCTGTTTTAAAGATCCAAGTCTTAAAAAAAAGCTGATTTGTTTAACACTTGATTATGTCTAATACCAGTATAAAAAAGAAATACACTCACCATCCCCAAAATATGTGTGTGTCTCTGTGCACACACACTCATGCAAAGTTCTGGAAGCTGTTGTGCAAACACAGAACTGTTTTATACACATTCTGTGGCACAGAATATTTTAGCTGGATTTGTGTTGTTTATCACCTGTATTCAAATATGAGCAGTCTCATACTGGATACAGTAGATAAACATTGCTTTTGAAATATAGTATGCGAGAAAATCCAGGAATATGATGTCATCAACGGAGGGATGAGTCTGTTCTCTTCAGGGAGGGGCAGAAAACCAGAAGTTAGTCTCATTCATACAGCAGAAGGAGGTTGGCTGTTCCCAGAGACGTGTTGTGCTCCAGTCATTCGTACCTGCTCAGTGGTGAATTTGCAGTCAAGGTACTTGTTTCTGCTTCTCTTTAATATGAAATGTTCTCATTATTTTAAATTCATTACAGTTTGTTGCTTATTGAAAACCACTTCTTGAATTCCTAATACATCTCTGTTTTGGTAGCAAAAGAACTGATATTTATTAGTGTTCCAGGAACACAAAGGGGAAAAATAATTATTGCTAATGTGATTTTGCAATTTGTCATGCTTTGCCGAGCTGTGGCATTTATGGAAAAATGCTTTATTTCAACATATCCTACATATCAAAGACATAGGGATTTTCACCTGCCACAGATAAAATCCAGTGTATGGGCAATTGGAGGGTAAGGACTATAATCACACTATGGACTCAAAACTTTTCAACTCACAAAAAAAATCAGAGAGTGAAAGCAGCTTTGTTTTCAGTTGAGAAGTTACCTACAAAATGTTCGGATGAAATGAAAGGCAATTCTTTTCTGTACATACTGATCATTTTCTCTCTGTTTATTATTATGATTGTAAACTTTGTGAGGCAGGAAATATGTATCTGTGCATACCTTACACTGAAATCCTGTCTTGTCTTGACTGAATGGCAAAGACTAAAACTTTAAAGCTTTTCCTGTTCAGAGAAAAAAAGTTTTTAATGACCTTTAGGCAACTTTATGAGCTTCTTTCTAAGATCCATATCTAAATTAAAAAATACAGTAGGATCATGATTAATAGGATGCTGATAAAAACAAAGAAACATTTAGAATTAGGGTTGTGATTAGGATCATATAACAAAAAGTACGAAGCTTGAAATATATGCTATACTCTAAGCCATTCATTTTCCATCACTCAGTAACCTAAACAGCTCTCTTAGCATAATAATAAAATAGCCATAAATGAAAGAGTTTAAATATTTTGACATTCAAATCCTTGATTTAATACAGTATATGTAATCTTACAGATTCTGTCTCCTGAGACTAGAGTATATTTTTAGCTTGAACATATTTTCTTTAAGAAGTTAGAGGACAGTTGTTTAAGGAAAAAAAATATTTTTACACCAAAGTCTCTAAGATTGAAATATCAGGATAGTAAGTAATATCAGTCATATGAATTTTATCTTGCTTGCAATTGTCTGACAATGTGCAATCATGAGGGGAAAAAAAAAATGAAAAGAAACATCTTTGGACTTCAGAATCATTCATAGACTTCCAAATATAGTTGTCTTGTTTTAAGTATGAATACTAAATACACAAAGAGAAGGGATAAATATAAGTTCATAAATACTTTAGAACAGCCAGAGTAGAGACACTTCCAGAAAATCTTTGTCATGTTTTCCACTGGGCCCCATACATGCTAGAACAAGATTAACTGAGTTACTCAGAGTTACCTGAACATTATGTACTGACAATCCAACTGCCTTTCCTACAGAGTAAGAACTTTCTGAGATAAGAATCTCATCATTTCACTAGACCACAGCTATGTACTATTTGAAGTCTTTTCTCAGAAAACAAGGAATTTGGGAGGATTTTAGCACACTCATTATAAAGACACTAAAATTCACTGCTTAAGAATAATTAGTGCTCGATAATCTATTTTTCATGGAAAGAAGGGGAAAGTAAGCTCTTAGAAACCCAAATCTATCTGTTTCCAAAGTTGCAGTAGGAAAAATCATGTTGTAAGTCCAGGAAAACTTGTCAGATTAATACTAGAGCTTTGCTTTCAAGAGAAATTCCCTCCTAGTAATCAAGTACAAAAGTACACCAGATCTCATTAGCAATGCTAATCACTATAAAGTTAAAAAAAACCCTGAGAATAAACACCATTTAGTTAAAATCTCCAGTTTTCTGTGGAAGTTACACATAAGCCAGCCTTATTCTATTGTCATACATGTTTTTTTAAAACTCTTAGTACTCCACTTATGTGAGTTTCCCCTACCTTATCTAAAAGTGTATCTTCCTTCCTCCATTTAGCATACTTCAAATTTTCCACACATCAAGCAGAAAAGTTGTTCCTCTGTCTAGCTAATACACAACTGTAAACACATTGCTTTAAAGTGGAGACAAAAGCTTTCCTTAGCCAATGTTCTATAACTGGAGTAACACTTGGTGGATGGGTACCTACCAAAGAATCACACCCTACAGTACCGTCTTTGGGCCACAAATCCAGCAGTTGGCAGGTACATGGCTGAACCAGCTTCTCCCCTCTCAGCATGAACACACGACCAGGGACAAAGGGAAGAGGGCACCCCTTTACCATGACAGCCCTGAGGTATGTAGCCACAACTGCAATGAGAAAGCACAGAGGACTAGAGCACCCCAGCAACACTTTAAATTAGGACTGTGCAGGCTTCTGTCTTCACATAGATACATCATTTGCTCAGAAGTAATGCCAGTTCACTGGGGCTAAGCAAACCTGTCCACAGTCCAACACCACCCTAAGAAGTTAAATTCTGAAGAACAGGCATAAATGGGATACAGACCAGAAAAAAAAAAAAAAAAAAAAAAAAAAAAACAAACCAAGAAATAAAGTTACCTGCTGAAAGCATGCTACCTTCAGTCTCATGATACGTAATCCAAAGCATTCAGACATTGTGGCAAAGTTGGTACATCAGACTTAAACAAAATGCTTCAGGACTCTTCACGTTCCCTGGAATGAGGTATTCAACTTACTTTTACTGCTGTGCTGTCTTTACCTCCCCTACACATTAACTCCAGAACTCAGTTCAGCAAGGTTGGGCTGGGTTTTGTGATCCCTATAAATAAATATAATCATTCAAGTTTGCAGACCTTGGCAGTGCTGGGCTTTGCACACATTGGCATGCAAGCATGATGATAGTGATGTAAAACATGGCAGATTTCAGGCTATGGGTAAATTGCAGAGTACATAGCTTACAAAATGCAGAAATCCATTTCTCCCACTCATGTTACCTGAGATTATATATAAACTCCATGAAAAAGAGGATGAACGCTGGTTAAAGGTCCAGGTCTTTTTTCATATTAACGGGATTTATACATGCATGCTGAGAGGCAGAATTGATCATAGCTAGTTTTCCTCCCTCGGTATTCCTACATTGGCAGAAGGCGCTACCCTGAAAACATACTCTTTGGGGCTTGCATGCCTGTGTTTCTGGAGGTACTCTGTCATTTTGTCGTTGTTACATGATTTCCTATCAGCTGTCTGTCTAGTTGCTCTCTACAACTACCTGAAAGGAAGTTGTGGAGAGGAGGGTGCTGAGCTCTTCTCCCAGGTGACACGTGACAGGATGAGAGGGAATAGCCTCGTGCTCCACCAGGGGAGGTTTAGGCTGGACATTAGGAAAAACTGTTTCACAGAAAGGGTCATTGGACACTGGCAGAGGCTGCCCAGGGATGTGGTTGAGTCGCCTTTGCTGAAGGTGTTTAAGGGACGCATGGACAAGGCATTGAGGGGCATGGTTTACTGTTTTATAGGAATGGTTGGACTCGATGATCCTGTGGATCTTTTCCAACCTGATGATTCAGTGATTCTATGATACTGCTCTGTAGTGTTATGGAACATTAAACAAGAGCAGTATGTTCCCCTCGAGAAGGGTGATGTGAGGATTCTGCCCACACACGTGGAGCGAAAAAATAACCCAAACCATTCTCCTGATGTGAAGGGTAGACTGCCTGTAGACACTGGGCAGGTCAGTAAAGTGGAGTTGTTGAATCAGGTCCCCGATAAATTTACAAAATGCAGCTGTGAATTCTTTTTAATTCAAAGGTGAGACTTGATCCTTAAATAAATAGTAAGACAGAAATATTGCAGCATACATCAGTAGGTTTTAGCTCAGATCTGCGTACACTTCATCTCCTTCTTCAGAAGTCTTTTCCTATAACAAGCTATACTCCACACTTCCTGTCTTACATTCTACTTAGATTATACCCTTCTTGAGGCAAAGCCTGTCTCTATGCTTACAAGGCTTTTGCACATCAATTAGCACCAAAGCGTCTGGTTCACCAGAATAACACAGACAGTATGGTTGTATCTGCAGAGTCACACTCTGAGTCCTGGCTGATAGATCAGGGCAAACAGCACACTAAGCAAACAACCAGATGAAGGAATATAAAAAGTGATACAGTTAACCACACAGTCTAGACCCTCAGGTGGACTGAGTGTTCACAACAGCAGAGTAATGACCATTTATAACAGATGAGGTCTTACAGATCTATTAGCAAAGATGACTTATTTGCTCACCAGCAACGTACTTAAAAATCATGATAGCATAGCCACATCCTTTTTCTGGTTTCTTTTTCCAGAGGGAAAGCTCTGTGAAATCAGGAAATAAGAAAGAAATCCATATGGTAGATGTTCCTTTAACTATCACAACAGGTAAACTTTCCTGTGGGACACAAAATACTCTGCAAGTCAAATTTTTGCACCTGGAACTGTACAACTCGAGCTCAATGCTGAACTTCAGCCAATGACCCTTAAAACCAGTTTAGTGTCATCAGGTTATATATTCTAACAGTCTTATCACGGTCTGTGATATCTCATGGATAAATCCATAAAGATGGATTTCTTATTTCTTTATTTCTTTGGACTGAGTCATCTAAATTAAACTCTCCAGACATTGTGTTTGCACTCTGGAGAGCCCTCCCACATGTTCCTTATGAAGAATCCTGCTTTATGTGCTCAAGATCAGATTGCATATGGTTGTTCACCTTGACATCACCCAGAAAGGTTTGCTGTGCCTTGCCCTTCCAGTACTGAACATTGAAAACAAATTACTTTATCACAAAGTAAACAGAAAACAAGTGTAGTTTATGGCGCTAAATATGACTAGCTTTGTGTAAATTCTCTCTACATATATACATACATAGGCATATATAGAGATAGACAAACAAATACACCTATAGAGACTAGCACAGACAGAGATTTATTAGCATGTTGTCAGGGAAGTGAGATACATGTTCCCCTGTATAATCATGTTATCCATGTATCCTTGTCCAACCCATAGTTATGGGACAATCCTACAAGGACCCTCCACCACTTTTTTCTTCTTTCCGTATTTTCACTTGATACGAAAAGATCAGCAAATATTTTCATCAGGCATTGATGATGTGTCCATCTATTATGATCAAGACCATTGTGTTTGTTTACTTCTTCTTTGTAAGGATCTTTTTCTTCTAGTTAATGCCAAAATTTTCAAGTCATGAGAATCTGGGAGTCTCTCATGGGCAGATGCACAAGCAAAAGCATTTATCTTCTCACATACCTTTATTCTGGATAGAGATATACAGTAATTAACAAAGTCAAGTAACAAAGAAGATGGACTAGTCGTTTATAAGAGCAAGGGCAATGGTTTAAAACTTCGCAACTTTCTAAATAGTTTTCCTTTGTGACCTGTAAGTTCATTTTCAAAGTTTTACTATTTCTACATGGTTAGAGTAGTCATAAGGAGTCAGTTATTAATGTAATTCATGAACAGCTGCAATCCTGTTCACAGATATATTAATTTATAACATACACATTTTTTTACAAGCAGCATGTACAGGCATGTTGCCCAAGACAACTGTATGTCTTCACCTTTTACTTGTGTCATTCCTTTAAAAAGCTTTTTTTTTCCATTAAAAGAGTACTTTATAGCCAAGAAATTCCAGCAAGCTGTATAGCCAAAAAGTATGTTTCCCAGAAGCTGAAGGAAGTAGAAGTAACAAAGTGGATTCAGTTTTGTGTAGGTGTTTCCTGTGATGTTTTGGAGACGACTCTGACAACATAAGAGGACAGCAATTCATTTGCTTCCATAATAGACAGAGTCTACAAACTATCATTTGAATCAGATTACAGCTGAAAACTGTACTGTATGACATATCTGGAATTTCTTTCTACTACACTTTGCATCATGTATCATTATCGACAAGTTTACTGCATAAGTAGTTTCCAATGCAGATTTATGTCTCACTTAAAAAGGGTTAAATAGAACATATTCATAAGGCTGAACTTACATGGATTCTGGTCAAATAACTTTAAAAAAACCCAAACAAATGTTTGACTTTAAATACCAGAATCAAACCATTTCAAGTCCTGAACAATTTTGAAGTTAGGTGAAATAAGGATCCAAACTATGTAAACTCTCTAGGTTTTACAACATTTTAAGTGAAAATCCCAGATAAAACTCTCATAATGTTGATGCATATATGACATGGGCGGCAATTCTTATTCATTATTTGTTTTGGAACCCTTCTTACTCTTGGGAAGTGAAAGCCTTTTTTTTTCCTTCTTTTCTTCTTTCCGTGATTCCTTCCTTGCTAGCAGCACCATTTCTCCTCTGTTGGTTTTCCTTAGCAGCATTATTTTCTTTTCCTAAATTCACATCCACTCATTTCCTCTTCACTTGTTCATGCCCTGACATCCTGCCGCAAGCCTTTCCTGCCTGCTGCACGGAACTGTCTCATGCAATACAGCAAAGTGCTTTAAGTTCTACAGATGATGTAAAAGTGATGGTATACAAGTTCAAAGGTGATGTGACTAACTTAAATTAGAATAGTTTTCAAATTTAACACAGCTAGTCAAAAGACAATATTTCTGTTTCACAAATTGGGAAAGGCAGAAAGAAGAAGTGAAATTCACACCTGGAATTAAAGATTCTGGACATTTTTAATGAAAGCAAGAAACTCAAACACAGAAGGCATGCACACACACACGGGGGAAATTTGTCTGGGAACAGGTAGCACAGGTAAGGGATTTCTCCTACTTAAGCAAGTGCCTGGGAGCTGTAGTGAGTAAGGATCTTCCATTTTCTCTTTTCTGGACCTGCTCCGCTTTGTAAAGATAATAAACTGCTTAGTTGGCCAGTGAGAGAAAGATGGAATCAAGGTCTCCTGCTAAGCACTTAGCAGTCAGTATGTGTCCTCCTCTGTTCAAGAATAGAGGTGGCATCTTTAAAATCTTTCCCTGTAAATTTCTCAAATCATTTGTGAAAAATCTTCCTATGAAAATAAGTTCCTCCATAAACTGTGTTTTGATAGTCATTTTACTAGGAAAATTTCCCTTCTCCAACATTCCATAAAATATGTCCTGCATAGTAATACAGGAGTGTGAGGTACTAGAAATTGTCGTCCATTAATTGTTACCACTGTGCAGGCAGGAAATGACTGTGGCCCTTATTGTAAACCACTAGTCCATCTTCTTCATTACTTGACATTGTTAATTACTTTAAATCTCAGCAGAGAATGAAGGCTTGGGAGAAGATAGCTGGTTTTGCCTGCAGATCTGCCCATGAGGGACAGTCATGAGAGAGAACCACCTCATGAAAACCCAAAAACATGTGACTACTCAGTCTCTGAAGGATCTTGGGTTTTCATTAGCTTTGGGTTCAATAATTCTTTGAAGGAGCTGTGGCATACACTAAGAGAGTCTGTATCACTGACTAAATTCTTACCTTGGTTTTGAATTTGTCAGCTCTGATATTATGGAAAGACCCGATATACATATCTTCTTGGTGAACACTGGTCTCAGAACCCGTGTATACAGGTTGAAAAACAAATGGTCTCCACCAGATTCCAGCAAGGCTCTGACATCTCCTGTAGCTAACAGAGGCATGACGATAAATTAACACACAATTTAATTTCAGAATACTGGCAAAACATGAAAAAGCAAAACCAAAATTGTAATCCAGACATTGACTGTCATACATTGGTGCTGTAATCACACCACATCTTGTCTGGCAAAGTGTCCTGAAGCTTCCAGACCTCTCAGGGTTGAAAGCCACATGGATGGCTCTACAACTTAGTTAATCATTGAATCTCCATTAGCACCTATTTGAATACTTACTTCTTCCAATAGAAATACGGTGTATTCCTACTTAAGAATTGTTGTCACTAGAGTTCCTGTGGGTTTTCAGCAGAGAAACACATTGCATTTGAATGTACATACAATTTTATCTGCTGTGACTGTTGAGGTAATTGCAGTTTAGTTTAAATTTCACTATACTTACTCATGCACACACATCCCAGTTCCAATACGTACACCTGATTTTGAGTTTTCCTCTGCAATTTACAGGCTGGTGATTTTTAACCACTATGTCTGAAAACTGACCTCTTTTCAATTGCAAATGCTTTGTGTACTGGCTAAGTCAGGAGCAGAAATGTAAAAATAATATGAAATGACTGTCCCAGCTGCTCAAGCAAGAGTGAAGCAGGACACGTTTGTCCTAGGAAAGGCAAGGCAAAATGGCTTTCTGTAGGTTATGTTTTAAGAAGTGAAGCTTGTTCCAGACTAGTCTCCTTCTTGAAAAGGGAACTAACCAGTGCTTGCACTGCCACACTCTGCTTTTAGGAGTTCTTAAGAGAGCATGAAAATTTAAGAAAACAATGAAAACAAAACAAATCTTCATCAATTCTTGTAGTGAAGACAACTTGCTCTTCAGACAATGAGTAGCATGTTATGTCTGTATTACCTTCTGCAACAAAAATCAAAGATGCTGGGGATCATCCAGTGGGACAGCCCATGAGAAAAGACAGGCTTTCAGGAGGATGACATGTGAGTTTATGGCTTAATGTAGCTTTTGAGATAAGTCTATAGCTGTTGTCACGGTTTCTAAATTAAACTGTGAGCATCTTAAGGAGCCCATGTGACAGAGGTGCCGACTTGAACAACCTAGATGAATATCATCTCCTCTGAGTACTGCCTGTTTAAAATTAAAGCTCTAATTTCAACTGACCATTATACAGTTAATCATTGTTTCAAGCCTATTCTGCTGTCAGAGCCCAATGTGTTGTTTGAAAACTGCACTATTACCAAGTGAAGCGTTCCATACATCCCTTTGGTAGAAGGCATTAAGAGAGCACAAGGCATTATTACTAATTTATACAGAGGACAGATTCTGCCTTCAATGCCCTCTGCACTAAGGACTCCTCTGCTTGCACAGAGACACGAGCATGTGTCTCAACAATTGAAAAAGTAATAGTAACTGAACATTTCTGGCCGCTGGTGGGGATGTCTATTTGTAGTTACAAATACAGTTTGAAGGCATAATATAACAGTCTAGAACATGTTTTTATGTTTCTGGAAAATGTAATAGAGCCCTTATCAACTCCAGAGTAAAACAATCAGTTACCCATATGGTAAGAAATTATAAAAACAGAAGCTGTAGAAGAAACAGCTTTGGAATAGTAAGCAGTCAGCCACACATTGTGAGCTTCCAACCAATGGTATTGGAGACAGTCAGGATTATCTCTAAAGCCATACTTATGAAAGCTGGTGGTGAAAATACTGCATTATTGCAAATACCCATGACAGCAGTGGAAACATGGCAGGGACTGGAAGCACTGGAAATGGAAATTACTGCTTTTTTTTTCAAAACGGCTGTTAGAATGTTCTCAAGGCACTGTAAGTGAAGTGCTCTCAGGGCACAGAGCCAGTTCATTTGAAAATTGTATTTCTCCATTAAGTATTTAATGTGCAAAGGGGAGAAATATTGGCAAATACTATTTGGAGATTAGACCTTCACATTCTGTGTAGTCATGAGAATATAGCACTGCTACTCAGGAAAAGGAGCAGTATTTCAGTTGCTGAGAGAAAGGAGTGTCTAGACTGAGCTGACATCTTCCACTGGAGGACATCCATGTGCGTATCAGTGAGGGATGTTTAAGTGGAGGTTTGTGCACTGCTGAACATCTCTTCTGTGCCTCCAGTAGTGCAATGTGAATAAAAAAAGTATATCAGTTGCCATGTCTACTTTGGGAACAGAAGTTCTTCAGTACTTACAATTGCTTACTCTTATTATTCCACCTCTGTTGCTCTATTAGTAGTGTCCAATACATTCTATGAGATATTCCTGTTGTTCTCTGTAATGAAGAGATAAAGTAATTTATGTCTCATGCTTCACCAGTGCTCTCCTATCTTTCACAATGTGGTTAACCCTGTAACTATTTAATTAGCTAAACTCCAAAACCAGTCCTGAGAACTCCATAAAACTGTCCCCTGCCAGATGAAAATGCACTTATTTGTTTTCCAATTTAGCTCTTTTCAGCATGCTAGTTGTAGTAGTTCAAATATATCTGGGTTTCAGGAAAGGTTATTTTCTAAAGCAGGAAATTCTTACTTTAACAAATATAATCTAGCACAAGCTACTCCTGATAAAATCAATAGTATTTTATTTCTACATCGGTGGGTACAGGTACCTTAGCTACTGGCTGGACTCAGGGTATTGTCTTCCATTTGATAAACACATTGCGCTGTTTGATACTATCAGACCTGCTATTTCACATGACGTTTGACTCCTGCAGTGGATAGAAATGTGCCTTACAACACTAGTGTATTAAGTTATTTGACTTTTTCAGTGGTGACGGAGTACAGCAATCCCTTGTCCTACAGTCCTACAACAGAAAATTCCTGTGGTGCCTACAGAGCTTGGGGGAGGGGATATAACCTCCTCTAACCCTACTCCAAACTAACAAACCTGCATGTTGCACCATAAAACTCAGGAAGTTTACGGTCTTTTATTTTTCCTGCTACTTCAGATAAACTGTATGAGGCGTGATCACTCAGCTCTGCAGACAGACACCATGAGTGCTGAAGGAGAGTTAAGAAAGTTGTAACATTTCATCCCTGGGACAACTTCAAGGCTTTTCTAGGGGTTGCTGCCAACCAAAAGGCAGGGCTGTGTACCTTCTGGTGCTCAAGTATATGACCAGCATACAGTATGTGACAGCAGTACATGATGGCATGAAAAGCAGGTCCAGGGAGGTTATTCTCACTCTGTACTTGGCACTGGTGAGACCATTCCTCAAATACTGTGTTCAGTTCTGGGCCCGTCACCACAAGAAGGATGTTGAGGCTCTGGAGCGAATCCAGAGAAGAGCAACAAAGCTGGTGAAGGGGCTGAAGAACAGGCCCTATGAGGAGCAGCTGAGAGAACTGGGGTTGTTTAGCCTGGAGAAGAGGAGGCTGAGGGGAGACCTCATTACTCTCTACAAGTACCTGAACGGAGGTTGTAGAGAGGAGGGATCTGGCCTCTTCTCCCAAGGGACAGGGGACAGGATGAGAGGGAATGGCCTCAAGCTCTGCCAGGGGAGATTTAGGCTGGAGATTAGGAAAAAACTAATCTCCTAATTGTACCAGCTGCCCAGGGAGGTGGTTGATTCACCTTCCCTGGACGCATTTAAGGCACAGGTGGATGAGGTCCTGAGGGGCATGCTTTAGTGTTTGATAGGAATAGTTGGACTCGATGATCCGGTGGGACTCTTTCAACTGGGTTATTCTATGATTCTATGATACTATTCTCACTTCAAGCAGTGCTTTCGCTGCCTCTCTTCCTGTACAAATGTGCAGTTCAACCCACTCCCACTGATTGCTATTTGCAAAACAGTGCAACTGGGGAGATATTATCAAGCTAGACAGTAAGACAGGGAAGCACCGGAATAAATTATGTTAATAGACAATAATTTTCTCAACAACAAATACAATGCTTAGTGCAAATCATGCAAAGATTAAAAATGTGAGCATAACGCTATCTGATCATTGTCCCTAGTGTCAGGAGACCTTAAAACTAATGATATAAACTAGTGACCTTTGGAAGTCTAAGCAAATGAAACCAAGCTTTGAGTTTATTTCCCCCATACTACAAACCAATTGTATAATCCAACTTCACATATTTCTGCCTAGCAATAATCAGGACCCTACATAGCGCTGTTTCCATCAAGCACATTTCCTTTCTCCTCCACCTATGTGACCTTCAAACTTGCAAGGGCCCCTAATCTACATCTGCCATCTTCTCTCTATTTTCCTGAGCATGTCCTCCGTCTGTGCCTTTGGGAAAGGGAGTCACCCCACCTGAAAGCTGGCCTGAGTGGGAATCTTAAACCAGTGCTATTTTATTTTATTTTATTTTATTTTATATTTTATTTTATTTTATTTTATTTTATTATAAAAAGTAAACAGTGAACTAGCAGGATTCCCACTTACGCTATTGCATTAAGCTCATGCATGTCCTCAGAGGCACAAAAGAACTTGAGAAAAGGAAGGGGAAAGCTTGATGCCACTTGCAAAGTTTGACTCTCTACCCCATACCTTACCAAGAATAAAACACAAAACATCATTTTGGACCACATATGAAGATCAAGTCAACAAAACCCAAAAGAATAGAAATTAGACATAGCAACAGATGGACCCTAAGTGTAACAATATGCTCAGAGTCTTCTGAAACCAAATGTTGTCACTCATAGTTAACCTTACCTATTCTCATAGGAAGGAATACCAAAAAGAACAGAAATACCCTGTCAGAATTTCAGAGTGAGATTATCGTCAATTTTCTCCTGCTTAAATATTTTCCTTCTCAGCATGTCAATACATTTTGAGCAAACACACTTCAATACACAGAAAAAGTACAGATTCTACTGTTGCTTCAAAGCATTGCGTGAGAGTAACACGTCTTGCTGTGACAGAATTAGAAAGTTACTGTTTTGGTTCAGGGAGATACAAAGCTACTCAGGATTCCTCACATCAGGTTCTGGAGAAGAGTCACGTTAAATCTAAGGGGGTAGGATTTGGGGATAGGGGTCAGTCCATGAAAAATAACCTCCTAAAAATTAAAGATTAAAGAAACTTGGGAACAGCAGCAAGTAATTCAGTAGTCAGGAAGAGAGAGAGGAATTGCTGTGAGACTAACACTATAAACCTCGTAATCAATATTTTCCAAAGACGGAAAAATCTGATTCATATCTCTCCTTCAACAATAAATATTATTTATTAGGTATTTATTTTGTATTTTGCATTTGAAATAGCTTCATCAAGAGAAACAGTCTCAACTGACATTATTTGATAACCTTCTGTCCTCTTAGTATACAGGCATGTATACTAAGAGGACAGAAGGTTGACTTGACTTCAAGACTTTGTTACAAGCTACACGAACAGAGATTTGTAAAACAGGTCTCTCACTTGGCCAAGGACCACAAAAGGTGAAAAAATTAGGTTTGCACTTGATTAACAGTTAAGAGCATCATATACTTCATTCTTTTGTACACATATACCATGTTGGTCGAGAAAGCAGAGGATGAAGAAAAAATAACTCAGTAGATAAGAACAGCTTAAACTTTCTCAGAGGTGTTTGAGCAGCAGAAATTGAAGCGTGTGCTGAGAGACAAAGGAATGCAATAATATTCTCTGTTTTCAGAGTAGTTTGATAGTTTCTCAAATCACCTTCTTTTTCTGCTCATGAACTACAATGGTAAAAGCTGCTGAACAAGTACATGAAGTTCTAGTGCATTTACTAATCCACCATGTACAAAGGGAAGGGAAAAGCTGCACACTGTTAACATAATAGAGAACTCCGGAAAAAAAAAATATTAAACCTGTTAATCAGGTCTAAATTTAACTTAGGGAGTTGTTGAGCACGTTACTATATACAGATCTTGTATGTATCAAATTTTCGGTTCTTGATAGCTCCACAGCTGCAGACTTAATTTGCTTTTATTCCCAAATCCTTTTAAATATTAGCAGAAGTTTATTGTGAAAAAACAGCTGAGGGATTTACCCTTGTATTTCATTCCTTTGTTCAAACTGCACCTTGCTATGATATTCCTGAGAACAACCCTAGTGCAGTATTAAAGGTGTTTGGCATTTTTAATTAATTATCTGCTTATACTTTTCCCATTTTAATTTAGTGAAGTTTTGATACAGCCTTTCTCTGCAAGAGGAATTTCATCACCCTGTGTTATGACCAATGACTGTGCTTTTCTGGGATACTTTCTGAAATCCAGATCTATGAAGTTTCCATACAAGAGGAATTACACAGCTTCCAAAGAACAGTTAAGTGAACTAACAAACGCAACAAAACCACAACTAAATCTTTAGAGCAGTTTCTTTTAAGAAGTGCCCAGTAAGTGTGCCCAGGCTCTCCATCTAGCCCTTGTGCTCAACACTGACTGGGTCTAAGTCTTGCAGCTTCATAATTGCTCAGCTAATAAATTTGCATGGGCAAAATGTTTCTGGGAGACTGAATCTACTCATATCTGTAAATTACTCTCTGTAAAATTACTGCTAATGAACAGTACAATAATACATAGCATTTATAAATATTGCAATAGGAACAACAGATGATCAGAGCTGTATTTCTGACTAAATGTGTTTTTTCTTTCTTCCATACTTCAGAGAAGGAAGAGGAAATATTTCTACAAGGAAAGCTGTTAATTTAAAAAGCTATATCTCGTTGAACACTTCCAGCTTTTGTTGCCTTTGAGATAGCTGTGGAAGGCTTAAGTATGGATGCGCTTTAAGTCAACTTTGAAGAATACAGAGTTCTCAGGAATAAGGAAGGTGTTTTGAATATGCAGATTTTTTTAAAAGGTCAGAGAGTCAGCAAAAAGGATTATATGGAAGCAGGTCTGGTTTTTTCCTGTTATTTTACCCATAGATAATACCTTTTGTCAGAAGAAACACAAAGAAGTAAAACAAAAAACCTTTGCCTCTAGCTTATCTGCTTTGGCTGTTGCCAAGGTAGCACAGAGCTTTACACAGCATTCTTGTTTCCCCAAAAGAAGCAGGAATTTTCCTTAAAAACAGAAATAAGCCAAAGTTCATTTCAAAGATGGACTTAAGCCTCCTTCATCCTATTTTTCAAATACTTCAAAATCAGAATATTATATTTTAACTGATTTTCCTGGAAGAAATCAACATCTTCTCTTTTTAAGCTCTTAAGACCTGGGCAGTTTTAACAAACTAATTCCCAGGACAATATTTGCATTATCTTCCTTTTTATAATTCTTCATTTCGTTTTGTATATATAATGCTCTATTTTATAGCTCCTTTAATACTCTACTAGGCCTAAAGATTTTCTAGTTTCACAGCAGAATTATACCCTCCACCATCTAATCTTAGTGCTAACATCAAGGGTCAAAGGAGCCCCAGCAGTGTCTGAGGATGCTTCAGAAGCTCTAAGGTATCTCACTTGTATCCAGAAGATCCTATTTAAGTTCCTGTATCATACACATCCCCATTTACACATTCCACATGCCCTGTGATTTCCAAAACACTCATATTCAAGCACAACTTGTGTCCCAAACACCTGGATGCTGCTGTCCCTTAAAATCATAGATATTTTCTTGTCTCCTCTGTACACACTGAATACAGTCCATAAAGATTTGTCTTGAAAAGACAAATCTCCCTATTGCTATGCCTCGCCAACATGTTGATGAATGCAGATTTCTACTTTAAATTGTTATTCTTCCTTCATGATTTGCTGATTTAATGTTTCAGCTCAAGTCTTCCAAGTGTCCCTCTTTCTAGGCTTTTCTTTCTTTTCTAGCCACCTAAAGAGATAGCTGAAACAAATCAAGATTATAAGGGATAAATGGAACAGTATATATGTGTTGAAACATGATTCCAATAGCCCACTGCATCACACCATCGTCTAGATGCAGAAGACTAACTCGGCACATTTCAGTCACCGATGCTGGCCTCTCAACTCCTGGCTGCACAGTCACCACTCTCCTGACACTCTGCTTTATGCTTCCCATTGAAAACTCTAAATAATACAAAACAAATTTTCTCCAGTTTGTTCTGCGATTTGGACAAGTCAATTTTGTGTCCCAATATTTGAAAGCAAAATTACTTTAGTGAAAATATGTTCCCATAGTGGTTTCACCAGAATATCCATAATTTCCTAAAGAAATTCAGTGAGCCTGGGTACCTCAGTGAGCTAGGAAATTCCAGCAAGCTAGGGCAGTTGTTGCTGAAAATCAGCTTTTGTTTCTTGCCTTTAATTCAGTTGCAAGTTGCATTTACTAGCAGTCTCAGTACACATTAAGGAATTTAGGACAATCTAGGTTGAAAAGGACCTTGGAATGTCTCTAGTCCAAACTGCTGCTCAAAGTTGGGTCAGCTGTGAAATCAGGCCATGCTTTTCTGGGCTTTATCCAGTTGGCTCTTTTAAACTCCTGAGGCTGACAAGGCTGAATCATTTAGTGTCTGGGGAAACTTGAAGATCAGGCTTATTTGATCCTGGAACAGCATCTAACTTTTAAAAAAATATTTCTTGCTTCAGATTAAATATAATTATTGTACTAAAACTGCCCTTTCAGAACGGCAGCAGCAAAATCAAGATTTGGTGACATTTTCAGCCTTTTTGAGTGCATTGTTCATAAAAAAGTTTCTAAAATATTGACGGCATCAAGTCAGATGTCAAACATGGACTATGACTCAAACATCATCACCAAATCTGGATTAAATCAAAACAGTGTTCATAATGAGATTGGTCCTTTTCTATATACAAATATTTTGTGATCAGTACTTCTCTCTGATCCAGTTTGTATTTTTCTTCTCCTACCAGCTTTCACAGCAGTCCAGCTGTTCTCTTCTTTTCCATCTCAGTTATAATTATTTTACTTTTGTCAGAATCGTCATAGTTATTGAATGAGAGATAATTAAACATAAAAACAAATACAAATGTAATTGAAAGATGACATCCCAAGCTATCTGGAGATAAAATGTATGGGATTTTTTTTAAGTACAGTGTAACACTAGAGAGTCTAATATGGGCATATTCAAGATTTCCACTTGGAAAAAAATACATTATGAAAGTGCTTCATTGCACTTGATTGGGCTTGTACTTTTTCCACATTTTCCTTAGTTAATTCCATTAGAAAATCTACTGGACTTTAGTAGTTTCACTTTCCAGCCATGGGAGAGAAATTAATAGCCTCTTCTCACCTGAGACTCATTTTTATTGAAATAATTGTTTTATATAACTTTTTTTTTCCATTTTTCCTAACATAATTGATATAAATGTCCTTAATGATAACTGAAGAGCAATGGCTATCCTTCCATGGTGTACTTCAAGTTTAGACACTAAAGGTTCTTTTCTTTGTTGTCTTAATTTCCTGACAAATTCGGGTGTAGATTTGCATTAATAATAACTTTTGTTTTGCAAGGTTATTTTTTTTCCCAATCAAGTTGCTCAGGCTGGCTCAACACGAAGCCTCCTGAACCTGAATGATGTAGCCGAAAGGGCAGCCACAGGGTGCAAAGGGACAATGAAGGGTGAACGAGGAACAGGAAATACACTAAAATTGCCACAAAAAGTGTCCACTGATCTGCAACCTCAAATGTGTTAAAGTCCATTAGAGATTCATTTTACAAGGACTGCAATTTAAAAATTAAAGTCATAGGGTCAGTGAAAGCAGAACGTTTTAGGAGCGTTTCAGATTCTCCCTCTTTCTCTCTAAAATATCAAATGCCTCCTCAGTGAAACAAAATTGAAAGGACATTTTGAGTAACTTTCAGGGCACGTTTCAGAGATTTCACAAAAGTTACATTTTTATATTCAGTCAGACCAATATACCAGACAAACACCTTCCAAAAAAATAGAGGGATATAAGCAGTTGAACTGGGCTTAGAAACAAGAGACTCAGTATAGTGGGGATAGATGATGAAGATACTTCTTCATGGTAGCAAAGCCTGAAAGAGCAGATAGAAGTAGAAGCTTTGCAAATAAGCCTCATGGAGAAGGTATAGAATTTACGAGGAAGATATCATGTCTGTATTTCTGTTGACGTGTTCCTGCCCTTGGCAGGGGGGTCGGAACTAGATGATCTCTAAGGTCCCTTCCAACCCAAACTGTTCTATGATTCTATATATCACAGAAATACCTCATATGGAGCAGATGACTAGTGAGGCTTTGGACCTGTTCTGTCTTTTGTCCTTGCAGATTAGACCATACAGGTAAATGTCATGACTGTATGTCAGTGCCTTTTAATATTACATCATTCGATCAAGCAAACCTCATTATAGGAGTTAACATCATAACAGCCTGAGCATTTATCTGTTATGGGCTCCACTCCTTGTCCCTGAGGACTAAATTAGCAAGGTTAATATTATAAGTCTCAACGTATACACTAATTACAAATTTTTAGTTTCTGCAAAACATGTAAGCAGCAAAATCACAAGGAGTTTAAGATATGCATTACGAAATCCCTCTCTTGCTGCCATAATGTTGATTTCTGGACTTAACGGTGCAATAATCTGGACACTTACTACATATTTCAGGCTTTGTCCTTGCAATACACACAACCAAAATGGTTGTAACAGTTTAAGTTAACCCTGGAGTGAGTCCAGAGAAGAGCAACAAAGCTGGTGAAGGTGCTGGAGAACAGGCCTTATGAGAAACGGCTGAGAGAGCTGGGGTTGTTTAGCCTGGAGAAGAGGAGGCTTGAGGGGAGACCTCATTGCTCGTTACAACTATGTGAAAGGAGGTTATAGAGAGGAGGGAGCTGGCCTCTTCTCCCAAATGACAGGGGACAGGACAAGAGGGAATGTCCTCAAGCTCTGTTAGGGGAGATTTAGACTAGACATTAGAAGGAAGTTTTTCACGGAAAGGGTCATTGGGCACTGGCAGAGGTTGCCCAGGGAGGTGGTTGAGTCACCTGATGAGGTGCTAAGGGACATGGTTTAGTGTTTGATAGGAATGGTTGGACTCGATGATCCGGTGGGTCTCTTCCAACTTGGTGATTCTATGATTAGAATTCTATTCTGTAGCATACAAGCAAATGCTTAACATAGTATTAGTGAAGACTAATACCACTAGTGAAGGTAGTAATACATTCATGAGTCTACTAGCTTCAGGGCTTCATCCAGATCCTAAACAGGTTATGATGTAGCATGGGGAGTAAAGTAATGCACCAAACGGTTTAGCTGCCCTGGAACTTACAGACATGCTGTGGTTAGCATTAACTTTGATTTCCCTGCCCTTCCATTTCTTAGCTCACAGTTCTTGATCCTTAAAGATACTTTTGTCCCATTTTATCATATTCTGCTTCTATTATTTCAAGAATATCCATGGACCCCAGTATGTATGGCTGTAACATGGTGACTTTCCCTCCTCACACAATCCTTATTCTAAGATTAACTGCACTCTTGGACTCTAAATGTTATCCTTGGCAGGAAACAGGTGTGAGATTATCAGCAAGCCCTCCACATTTTGCAAATCCCACTGACTTTTCATGTAAACACAGTCAACAGCCCAGAAACTACAGCTGATTAACCCCTTCTTCACAGTCCTTCCATGAGGGTATTTTGATTGCAGCAGTGACAGGAGCAGGCCATTTCTCAATGTATCCCTGCATCAGTTGTCTCCTAAGCCCTCCTGCCTTGGTCTGGGCAGGAGGCACAGGTCTGGCTGCCACTGCCATGGAACAGAAGATTCTGCAGGCCCTCACTATCAAAATCTTACCATTTATGAACAATACTATTAGCAAAAAAAATATTCTGGAACAACACAAAACAATGACTGATGAAGTTTTAAGTCACTATCAAGGAGAAGGAAGCTAAAAGTAGGAGGTGGGCTACAGCAGAGATAAATGCATCTCCCACAGGAGTCCCCCATGGTCAGTAATGGCAGACTGCTTTTGCTGGGCAGTTTTTAAATCCAAACTGTCAGATAAAATCTTTTTGAGTGAGCTAGATGAGATATTAGCCCCATCTAACTTAGCACAGAAAGCATTTTTGCAGATTGTATGAAGGAGTAATACCTATTTTCATTGAATTTTGATAAGCAACGACAAATAAATATCACTTCATTTTCTAAAGTGCGGCTGTATAAATCATAATATATTCTGTAAGCAAATACTTTAAATTAGTTTTCTGTGCTATAGAGAACAGCACCAAACACACATTTAAATAGGGTTATTAGTCATTAACATATTTTCATAGACTCATAGAACAACCAGGTTCTCTCTTACATTTCTACCAATAGTTTATGGAATAGTTTAAGGATCAAGGAGGCAAGTCACCAGAAGCCAGTCACATCCTAAGTAGCCCCTGCAAAGTGTTCCTACACCGCAGAAATGTATGTTATTCATTTTAAGTATTCTAAGCCTTCCTCTTCTGAAAAAAATACTGTAGAAGAGAATAATTGTAGGAAAAATATCATAAATCCATAGGCAGTTTTTGATCTGTAATTTGCTATAAATTAGTCCTGTTTATCGTTTTTCTATTAGTCATACAATGAGGGAAAGGCATAGAAATTGCTAAAATAACCTTTACGAGCACTCATTGAATTACTAATGAACAACTTATTAAATATAAGCATACATCCAACCTCAAAGCATGAAATAATGCAATTACTTACAATCCTTTCTGTTGGTTCACAGCCCATGACCGGCAGAAGAAACAGCTTCTGCTAATTGCATCTCCCAAGAGAACTTCTCTGCTCTCAGATGACCTTTTGTTGACCACCCATTAGTATTTCACTTCCTATCTGGTTTTACAGCATTCAATGCCAGCACACATAGAAAGGGAGACTTGAAACTGCTGTTTGCAATTTGTTAGTGGCATCTCTCACAGCCACAAAAATTGGGCTTTGAGGTATTTATGAATACCAGCACCTTAATTCCCCAGGCTTTGCTATAGAGAGATTAATTGCAGAAAAGTATGGTTGTCTGAGGTCTTATTTAAGAACTCACAACATCGAAGATATAAAAAAAAATCAGATTAAAAATTACTTGCATTTAATAGGGAACATAGGAGATAGCATTAAAAGTTTCTATAGGTATGTCAAAAGTAAAAGGATAGTGGAGGAAATTGCAGGCTGTTACGAAAAGGGAACAAATAACTCAAAGAATGATGAAAAGCTCAATTATGACTGCAACAGTCCTCTCAGAAAGATCTGATATTTAATATTATTTGTCTAAATAACTAGATTTATGTGGATTTGTAAAGAAGACATTAAAGAATATATGGAGGTGCACAAATTGGTAGGATCATATATAACCCATCCTGGCATGGTTCGGGAATTAGGAAAGGAAATCTTTGCTATCAGTTTTTGTGTCTGTGAAATCAACGAGAATGAGGACTCTTCAAAAGCTCAGAGAGGGCAAAACAAAATACATAACTAAGAGACAATGATACCAGGACCCAGCGATTTACAGACCTGCCATTCACACTTACATAGGCATGACAGAAAAATGTCAAATAGTCAGTATATACACATATGAAGGATAATAAAGAATAACAAAGTGATAAGGAACTGCCAATATAAAGTTGTCAAAAATGAAGTTATGTCAGACTAAGACAATCTGGGCAAATGGATAATGCAAAAGCAATGTATCAGGCATATATGGTTTTCAATGATATTTTAGGTATTATGCTGAAATAAGAACAAATAAAATCACTTTTGGTATTGTGCTGAAATAAGGACAAATAAAGTCATAGAAAAATTCCTTAGAGTTGTGGGTACTCTGCTAACCCTGGAATGACTCAAACAAAAGATTTCTAACAAAAACATTTACAGCCTACAGTAGTTGCTTGCACCTGGAAGATGGAAAGGGGACATAAACCAGAATACTGCCATTGTTGCATAGCACATACTGCAGACAGCATTTGCTGTGTCATAAAGAAGGTCCACCAACCCATTGCCTAGTTGCTGGTTGAAAACAATAAGAAGTCAAAACAATACAAGTGTCTCAAGACTGAGATGGTTCTAACAATAAGGCTAATGAAGAAGCACATTAGAGGATGGAGTTGTGTTCCTGTAGTTAGATATGGGCTTGAAAAGTGGAGTCTTTGAGAGAATAAACTTGCAGAATGAGAACACATTGTTACCCGTTTTATGCAAATCCTGTCCTTTGCTCAAGTACTGAAATATCAGAAAATTGTTGCTGGCATTTTGGCATTTTGGTCTGTACCTTTTGGTCCATTTTTAAGTTGCCTTTTCTTTCAAGGTTCTCATTCCCACCTGCCTGTTTTATGCAACTGGCGTGTCCTGCCTGACACCTCTGTTATAAATTTTACAGTATTTATTAAAATGTGGTCCTCATTTTTCCTTTTGGTTCTCAAGCAAAGTAGTGCTTAATTAAATCCAGCAGTCAAAAGTCTATGCATATCGAGCACTGACACTTATCAGCCACCAAACCCAGACTACAAATGAGAACACTACCCTTTCAGGAATTACAAATGTGTCCCCTTTTAATGCCGAGTTACCAGCTGAATGAAACAAATGTCTTAATTAAAAATATATCTGAAAATCTTTCAATCAAGCCATAATATAAAGAGCAGTATTTTAAGGACATGGAGAAAGGCAAATGGGATTTCTGTTACCCAGTCCAGAGAAATGAATTATACATATTTGGTAAGTCAGTCTTTTATTTGATTAATACGTCAGCATTTTTTTTTTAGTGCAAAGAAAAAGCACAACTAACATTTTAACAGTAATAAGTGGATACTGACCCCTCAAGTTCTGCTTAGTAGTATTTAAGCACACATCTGACATTTATGCCCATAAATAAGTCCTTGTAGGACCCCGAGCTGTTCTAACTGATAGAACATTTACAGTATAATACCTGGTATCCCAATTGTGCCCTTGTACGCAAATTGTCTCACTGCAGCCTAACTGTAGGCTGTTCCTGTCTTACATGGCAGCCACAATCTTTGCCAAACTGCCAGCCTTTACCACTGCACACCTACTAAAACCAAGTTCCCTGTCAAAGATCCAACCATGTATCTTTTCTATGACTTGCTTGCAGAAAGCATTTGTAGCAAAGAGACAGAAATACACAGGTGATTCCATTAGAAGCTGATAGCTTCACTGCTTGCAAACACTGATCCTTGCTCCTGCAGCTTTCTCAGAGCAAACTAGAGCTGCAAACTGAATGTCTGCAGTGGCAGTTATAGCATTTAGGGGGAAATAGGTGTTGTTTGTGGAGGAAATGCCACTGAACTCCATCCAATTTTTGCTGTACAGGAGAGACTATGATATGTTGAGGGACATGAAACAGAACTAGCTGCTTAACAACAGATAACATGAAACTCACAAGGCATTTCTGTCCTTTAGAAGACTATAGCTCTCAATACACAAAGATAAGAAGAAGTAACAAGTATCAAAAAAGACTTCCTGCATCTTGATTCTAGTGAATAAAGGCTGGTACATATTCTCTTTGTTTAACCTTTTGGTTACAACGTCTGCTGTCGCCTTATCCCACTTAAAACTGGTTTATGCAGTTGGTAGCAATTTAGCCTGTGAAACTCTAAGCAAGCACGCAGGGTGTCTATGAGAGAGCAACCCAGAGCCGGTTCAAAGCCATGTTTTTAGGACAGGAGCAAAAGCAGAGTCTTTTTTTCTTATTTTATCTTTTGCAGTAATGAGATAAATGCAGCAATTTCACATCACCTTTTTCTTTTTCTCTGCACAGAAATGGTTTCCATCACAACTGAAAATGTTACACAATTCTACAACATCGTGGCCACCCAGAACTACACAGTTAGCCTGGCAAATTTCCAAAATAATTCAGGAGTGCATCAGCCGAATACATATATATGTATTAATGCAGATATATGGAAGTGGCTACAGGACTTTCAGCCTGCATTCCTCTGGTTTATATTTATTATAGGAGCAATAGGAAATTCCTTTGTCCTTATCGTCCTCTGTTTCCATAAGAGTCGTTGCACAGTGGCTGAAATTTACCTAGCAAACATGGCACTTGCTGATCTAATGTTAGTCTCTGCATTGCCTTTCTGGGCCATTAATATTTCTAATAACTTTCATTGGCCTTTTGGCCTGTTCCTCTGTAAAGCTGTCAACATAGTGAGTACCATGAACTTTTATTCTAGCATTTATTTCCTGACACTAGTAAGTATTGACCGCTATCTGGCCTTGGTGAAAACCATGTCTCTTGGAAGAATGCGACGAACTGTATGTGCCAAATGGAATAGCTTTATAATCTGGGCATGTGCCTTGCTCATGTGTTCACCAGCAATGGTGTTCCGAAAGGTAAAGTATTATGAAGAATTCAACATCACAGCCTGTGGTCTTGTTTACCCAGACAGAAATTGGCATCCTATAAGCAACTGCTTGCTAAACATTGTGGGCTTCGTGATCCCAGTCTGTGTAGTTACCTATTGTACTGTGCAAATCATCAAAACCTTACGAAGTAGTGAGCTACAGAAACTGAGGTTAGTCCAAACAGAGAGGAGAGCCACCACGCTGGTCCTTGCTGTGCTGTTGCTGTTCATTGTTTGCTGGCTTCCATTCCAAATCAGCACGTTCATCGACACAATCTGTTACCTTACACGCACTCTTAAATGCCTGGAAGAAATCAATGACATAGTGACCCAGGTAGCTACGTACTGTTCCTTTAGCAACAGCTGCCTGAACCCAGTTCTGTATGTAATTGTTGGGAAGCATTTTCAGAAGAAGGCCGTGGAATTCTACAAGGACTTATTCCCAAAGGGGTGCAGAAAATCACAGTCTCCGCAGATGGAAAACTCCCTGGACACTTTGAGAACTTCCATTTCAAGTGAATACTCAAGGAAAAAGTCTGTTTTACCATTACCACAGTAAAACAATCTGTTCATTAGAGGAAGAAAAACCTTCTAACATATCGTTTTACACTACTACCCACCTCCTACTGGTCCACAAAATAAATACGTGATAGTATTTATCATTTGTAGGAAACCAGCGTTTTGATCTTAATGGAGACTCTATACAGAGATCTGCTTCTGATGTTATTGGACATTTTCATGATTTAATCCTACATTGTAGCACAGTTAGATTTTCATGTCTGAATAGTATTTGATGCATGTATCATTTGAAATGTTTGCATTTCTAAGGTGCACGTTTATGTACACGCATTCTCTAAATAGAGCACCTGTATAGAAAATATTGTCAAGACTGTGCAGCTACTAATGTTATGCATACAGTTTGTTAGACTGGATTTTTCGGTAGGAGTGGCTTGCATTTCAATATGTTCTGGTAAATGAATCCTGTAAGACTACTACTCAAACGGATTTTTAGGTATGGCTACCTACTGAGATTTTACTTTATCTACTCAGTCATTCAGATCTGGTTTGATATATTAATGGACAAGCTGTGCCATTTTGCAACTGCTCCACCCCTACTAGTTACAGGTTTACATTAGCTTGTATGTAGCTCAAAAAAGGTAAAGCAGCAATGAAAGGAGGACTACTCCCAGCTGCATGACGTTATCTCAGTTTTCTTTGTAGAAGGAGATTATTTTCCCCCTCTGCATCAGGGAAAAGGCTTCACTTACTCCTTTTGAGTGAGTGAATGTTATTTACATACATACCTACACTTCAGCTCAGAGACAGTTTTTAATATTCACAAAGCATCATTATTATCTGTATTGTTACTTATTGGAAATGTAAAAGCTCTGAATAACTGGTGCAATCTCACAAGCAGAAGAAAGCAGAAGCTGAAAATGTGAAAAAGAACATCACCAACAGCCTTAGGAGTCTAACTGAAGCTAATGGCAGCCTTGAAAGTTCAGAGTATTCAAGAAAGACCTTTTCAGAGTCTAGTAATACCTACATTTTATTTGTAGGGTTAATCTAGGTGATTTTAATACAAAATTGCTGGACTGGGTTTATGATCCAAGTTTAGTTTACAGAGAGGTTAAACTCAGACTGCACTGAACTGTCAGTGTGCAATTTTAGCTCTAGAAACCTTGATCAAAAACTGATTTGGAGATGATCTAAAATCTTCTAAAACTAACAGAGCCCTTATTCTTTTCAAATCACTTAACGTTATAGCCTTAGAAACAGCAAGGGTAATGCAATTTGGTGACATGTAAACTCAAATTACAACTACATGGTCTTTATTATTTAAAGTTTGAATGGAGCAATAAACTTACATTTTGAAATGGGAAATTTGTAATATAATTTCAAATAATTTAACCCAAAAATGGTCATGAAGTGTGTGGATGTGCTATAAAAGCTATGAGATTTAGATCCTTGTAGATGATTTATAGGCAATTTCCACAGGTTTCCTTTAATAATCTAGTATAATCCTACATCATAAATACTTATATTGTTCATTCTTTAAATTATCCAAAATATCTATGATGTCAGAGCAAGGTTTCCTTTTATCTGCAGTGTTATCAATACTATCTTGTTCACGAGCATGTTGTTCATGCATAATGAGAATAATATAAATTTATATATAAAGGAAACTCCATACAGAGATTTTTGAGGCAGTGGAAGATATTTTTGAGTATTTGGTACTGAGAAGTAAAATATGAAAATGTTATTATCTTAATATGACTTTAATTTAAATCATGAAAATATATAGACATAGTGTTTTGCTATGCAGTAAGGATGTACAACGGAAAATAAACTGCTTTAAGATGTGGAATTTGCTGTCATTTTCTTCTCTAGATTGTATCCTGTTACTCAGGGATAACTTGTCGGAAGTGTAACTGTTATAGGTACTTTCCTTCATTTCCCATTGTACCATAGGAAAGTGAGCTGGACCACACAATTTTAACTATTTTCAAAGCTTTAAATCTTAAAAGCTGTTAGCACAAACAGAGGGGAAGGGAAGGGAGGGGAGGGGAGGGGAGGGGAGGAGAGGAGAGAAAAAAGGAGAGAAAAGAGGAGAGAAAATCTATCAACACCCTGGCTAACCAATCAGCATGAGTATGGATGCTGTCTGAAAAAGAGAGGAGCTGTGTAGAAACATTGCTTCTCTACAGCCCTTAGCTTAAAGATAAAAGATAATCAGCTGCTTCCTCCTCTCCTGGGATCTTGGTCATGTTCTAGGAGGATGAATGGTAGTAAACAGCTGGGGCCAAACTGTTTTTTGGGGTGATGTAAGTTGTTTATGCAGTGGTATAAAAGCTAAGCCCCTCGTGGTAATTATTTAGAGACCTTACCTATGAGTGTATGCACTGTGTAAACCCTCCCAGTCCAGGGTCAGGCTTTCCAAATACTCTCTGGAAAAAGGGGGCTCCCAGGCCACTGTAGATCTGGATGATGATGACAATAAATGGGATAACTGGTGATGTATCCTTCTTAATTACTATACTTTTTCTCTTAGTAATGGTTGGACACATTGCCTTTAAAAGCTGTTACAGTTAACTTGATGGTGATCACTACTAATCATTTGTCACCTTTTGTTTTCTTGCTATACAATGGCTTCTAGTTCCTCCTATTTGTTACCCATGCTTTGTGCATTAGTGCAGGTGCACTTTAATTGAGCTGTTGATCCCATGATTCTCCTAAGGAGAACAGTCTTAATTCATAAGTTGCTGTTCATTGTAGTTTCTAACCTATCATTTGCATCTTTGCTGGCACATGCAGTGCTACCTCCCACTTCCCCAGAGGTGGCAGACCAAATGGCCTTGCTAGTACACCGTCCCTCAGAAACTGTGAGTGCCACTTACAGGCTTTTTTCTATCAAGCCTCATTTTGTCCCCCTGCCCTTTCATATCTAGTTTAAAAATTTTATTGATGATCCCTGCTAAATTCTTAGTAAGCATCCTTTTGAGCCCTGGGGACAGGTGCACTCCATCCTTTGTCAGCAAACACCATGTTGTGTAGGCAACCCATGATCAAAAACCCCGAAGTTTTGCTCCTCACACCAGGTTTGGAGCCAGGTATTTATTTCCTGTCTTGTTCTATTCCTTCTCTAAAGAGCTGGAACTCAGAAGACCTTTTGGGTTTCTGCCATTTGTATATTATGTAAAGTGTATAATAATTGAGCAAAAAGTCTTACCTCTGCCTTCATTAACATATTTGTTTAATCTTCCTCATCAGAGAATCCCAGGTAGTATTTGTATATTCCTGTGCAGCTCCAGAAAATGTGTACTTTTTGCAGGAAATTCAATGCAGGCAGGGTTGCTAAAGATCACATAAGTTTAAAAGATAAACTTTTGCTATGAGCATCCTGAGTTGAAGGCACCAATACAAAAATACATTTTAATGATGTGTACACTGCAAAAGCCTTTTAACTGTTGACTCTGATGCAGATGTTTTAAAATTAATCCTTCACATCCCTGTATTTTTTGTCTATAACATCTGTGAAAACTGTTAAATCTCACTATAAGTTTTCTAAAATTTGAAATGAAGACCCAAACAGCAAAGAAATTATGAATTAAATCCATTTTTGTATGAAGGTACAGCTTCTTACATGGACTTGTTCTAAGTTGTTTAACAACTGAAGCTACAGCACTGTCTATTCATTTCATTATTATTACTGCCAAATGTATAGAATCCCAATTTTAAACCTCTGTCCACTACTGAAAAACATCCAAATATGGCAAAGAAAAACCACAAAAAGTAAGAAATCAGATTTACAATAGGAGTTGGATTTGCAAACAATGATGAGTTTTCTAAGACTATGTTCTTTATCATTTAAATTTTACGCACAACTGCAGCTTTCTGTTCGGAGTTTGTGAGTAAATGTGGATGTTGGCAGCTCCTAGAGATTCATGTCTAAGCAAAGATGAATACCAGACTTCTTGTTATTGCCTAACTGTTACTCTTTATGGAAAATATAACCTCAACATTGAAATTTACTTACATAAGAAAAGGGGAAGTTTTGGAAAGTCTGTGACGAAGATCTGTTGTATTACGCTTACCTGAACGAGTCAGCATGGGATGTGTTGTTTAGAGATTGTTATCCTGTAAATTATCAGGATTCCTTAGGGAACATGTAATTAATAAAAAGTCACATTACATGCCTTCAGTAAAATTAATGTTTTGATATAAATATTTTTTAAATCATTCTGATAGAAGTGCAGAAGTGTTTTAAAAGCATTTTTACACTGTTTAATTTATTTAATAAAAGAAGTAAATGCTTAAGAAGTTGTTTAAATAAAAGAAGTATTTATACATTTTACATCCTCAAATTGTGTTCTTTAGTATTTTCTCCAGTGTGACTGTGTAATCAGAACAATTTTTCAAATTTATCAATTTTACCAGTGTTCACATAACTCTAAGTTAGTATCTTCTTAATGAATAAAAAGTTGGAATAAAAGTATTTATCATGGTGACAGGGAAGTTCCTAATAAGATACCACTGTGCAGTCTTGCATGGCTTTTCATTTTAACTCACTTATAAAACAAGAATGAACACAGCTGAATAAGAATTTAGAGAGAGGATATATGTAACGGGTAGGTAGCCAATGGGAAGAATATTTTTATATAAGTAAATAATACTCCACTCTTTTGATAATTTCTCACTGTTTTTTAAAAAGAGATTGAAAAAATATTGTTTACACAGATATACTTAGATATTTTTATATATAATCTGAGATGCTTCAGATATGATTTTTAAAAAATATATTTTTCTACTCAGGGGACAATCAGAATGACAAAGATAAAAATAACTGATAAACAACCGGTCTCAGGCTACAAGATCTCTGCAGGTAAACACATTAAAAAAAGCTTATTTATCAATGCAAGCCTGAGGAAGTAAATCAGTCATCATAGAATCGTTGAGTGCCAGGTTGGAAGGGACCTCAAGGATCATCTGGTCCAACCTTTGTGAGTGATATAGCATGCACTACTGAGAAGTAATATTCACAGATTCTCACACCCACTCCTTTAGCACAGTGCAAAAGACATCTGTTTTCAAAAACAGTGTATGGGCTGACATGGGATTTAATGGATCCTAGTTTCAGCAGCGCCTCTCATACATCTAATGTACTTTAACCCCAGTTCCTTGGCATGATCCTCCTCCAGGTTGGCAGAGGAAGGAACATCCAAACCAACAAAAACCTGATTCAAAAGCTGTCTTTCTGTGCATTGGCACTGAGAGCTGTTAAAATTGTCATCATTAAGGACATAGTTAATCATACAAAGAAACTTGTATTTTCCAAGGACCTGTACTTGAGACCTTTAGTTAGTCATCACAGGAGGAAAACGCCGTGACATATGGTTTATATGATTTCACAATGGGAATGAAATAATGCAATATTCCACATGCCTTGAAAATTACTGTAGCTGACATTTAGAGAAGTGAAAAAAAAATCCTGGGGATTTCTTCCAAATTGTAACATCACACACGTCATACATGGCCAACAAATCATTCAGACAGCACTCAGACACTCAGTTGTGCCTCAGGATTCATCTCTGAGTTCTTTCAGTAACCTCTGTATTGCTTTTTACCAACTGTTGCTGAATTTGAAACTTTGCCTCAACTGGCAGGAAGAAGTAGGTATGTCTATCTGATTTAATGTCTTACCTTTCTAAAAATTGTTACAAATATTTCCTATATAAAAAAGAAATCTTTTGTGCTCTCAGTTCTGACCTGTACAGTCTAGTAAGAATTTCCCTTTCTTTTTCACCATGAAACTAAATCTGAATGTCAGGACTAGTTCTCTCTAATTGTGTAAAGATATTATTAATTTGATGAAACTTCTTTATAGTTGAACATACTTGGTTGACTATAGAACTTTCTCTTTCAAAGTCATCTTAACATTTAAGACTGTTCCCAAATCTCAGGTTGTATTTATTTAGTGTTTCCAGAACACACGATCCTACCTGAGTAATATGTATTAACAGTAATTATGGTAATACATAGAAATTAATAATACAAAGGTTAAAAGTCATTATTTGCATAAAAGATGACAAATGTTTTAAGTACATCAGTTGAAAAACATTCATGTGGTTAATTGCCATTAGCACTAAATACTTAAAAATACATACAGAAGAAAATTGCTTTGAAAAAAGAAAATTAATCACATTTTCTGTCAATATGACATCTGGACTTTTAAGTTTATAAGACTTGTGGCTTGTGGTAGTGCTTGGACACTGGTTAGTAGACTGTGAAGAAATTTTCCCGATTACGAACTCTACAGAAACTTTATGTATTATTGCTAGATGAACAAGAAGTCAGATTTAGCTGTGTATATGTATAGCTATGTATAGCTAGTTGCTATACGTATGTACAGATCTTTTTCCATTACTTTCACACCTTACCCATCTCCTGCTACACAAAGGTTAGATTCCTGCTGTCTCACAAATAGCTTCCTTGTAACTGATGAGCCATTTATTTCCTCTACATATCTTCTCTGCACTTTAAGATCCTTTTAAGTTACCTTGGTTCCTATGAGATAACAGTCACTGAACTAAATAACATTGAGATTGTTGTGAGGGAAAATGTTCAAAGCCAAATTGCTGAGTTAACTTGAATTGTAGCCCAGTTCCCTGGCAAGACTGACAGCTTGAATGCATTTATGAACTCACATAAAACTTTGCTGCTCACTTAATGCCAAAAATGTTCTGTGCATTGAGTACCAAACTGTGTGATGTGAAATATTAGCACTTAAGTAATTCCTAGAGACATCACAGAGGTAAGTATTTGCCATGATTTATGCCAGATCTGGCTAAATGTAAGCAGCTATGTTCTGAAATCCATTCCCCTCCCTTGCCAGGCAAAGGGAAATGAAATAAAACCTCCCTCTTTAGCTATCTCCTTGCTGTTAAAATATAGACTTTGAAAGAGCAGAATTAAGTAGCTGTAGAAGAAAGTCAACACTCAGGATGACTAATTACAAAATACTGATTTTTTTAAATGCATAATTGTTTAAGTTTCACACATTCCATTTTGATATGAAATATTGAAATGTTAGATGTCACCACAGGCTTGGTAATGCCTTACCTACCATAATGATTCCCAGATTGAATGTCTGTAAAAGATAAGATCCAGGCATTATGGTCAAGCATGACAACACCAAAATAAAGTTACTGCAGGAGGGAACTCTAGCAACTCAGTGGATTTTCGGAGGAGGATAATGTTTTACCACTCTCTCATTTCTGCACAATGTAACATGAAGTTATCAGAGAGAAATAAAGATATGGCCAATGCTATCGAAGCCTAAATGCTTTGGAGGCTGGTACTGCCTCTCTCAAGCTGAACTAAAATGAAATTTTTGAACTGAAGAAGAGTGATGTGAAATTGGAGCTGTGTAGGCCTTCCCACAATTCAAGATTCTGATTTTGGAGGCATAAATGTTTCATTATGACAGCTGTTGATATTTGAGGGTAATAAGCTGTCTTGTCTAAAAGTAATTTTGAACCTGATGCTTGGTATAGGAGGAACTGAGAGGGGAAAAAAGAACACAAAGTTAATAAAACCGGTGATGCACATAGAGACTGAGTAGAATTCCTAGTTTTGGGAAAACAGGTAACATCCTGCTAAATTATACGTAGCATGGAAAATAAAAGTAAGAGAAAGGGCAGGGAAGGGTGTAAAGCTAGTTTTGTGTCACCAATGTGACTCCTACTCTCAGGGAGTTGGAATTTGACTGTATCTGTTTCTGTCATCAGTCTGTAGGAGCTATACAGAACTACTTAAACTAAATTGGCACTTTCCTTCCTCTGTGCCACTATAAACAATGAATGCAAACACAGGAAATGTCATAGGATGTTGCATTCTTGCCAATACTGGGAATATTGCATACACAAAGCACGGATTAGTCTAGTCTACAATAATCAGTGAGCACTAATAAAGAATTCCCAGCAGTTAAATGTTTATTCCATCACTGATAGGAGACTAATTTTACTATTCTATGCCTCTTTTTTTCAGTCCCTTTCTCTCATTTCAAAGAGGTCTCCTGTTCACTTCAGAATTAAGAAAAAAAAATGATTGAAACTCCTCTACTTAATGATCCTTCCTCAAACCAGAGTGAAAACAACAGCAACTTAACTATTTGCACAGACTTGAATGAATGGTGGGAAATTGTGTACTATACAGTGCCCAAGTATATCAACATCATCTGTGCTATTGGAATGCTGGGAAATGTATTTGTTCTCTTCACTTATTTACTGCACAAGGGCCCTCTGAAGATAGCTGAAATCTACCTTACAAACCTAGCAGCTGCTGATCTTATCTTCCTCACAAGCCTCCCTTTCTGGGCAGAGAACGTCAGGAATGAATTTAACTGGCCATTTGGCATTTTCCTTTGTCGCAGCACCAGTGCATCCATCAGGCTAAACATGTACACCAGCATCTACTTGCTAGTGGCAGTCAGCATGGATCGCTATTTCACTTTCGTTTGTACCTTTAACAACAGAGAGATACGGAGCAAAACTATGGCCAAAGGGATCTGCATGCTCACTTGGTTCTTTGGTATCCTTCTCAGTGTCCCAACCTTTATGTTTCGGACTGTGAAATATTTTCCTCTGTGGAATATTTCAGCATGCACTTTAGATTTCCCTACCCCATCATGGGTATCAGGTGAAAGGTTGGTATACAATATAGTGGGGTTTGTGTTCCCATCTACAGCAATCATCTTCCTTAATTTCTCTACAATTCGTTCCCTGCAAAAAAATGCAAGAGAACAGAGAGCACTCAGAACAAAGAGTAACAAGCAGCAAAAAGACACAAAGTCTACTGGGCTGATCTTCACAGTGGTACTGATATTTCTTTTATGCTGGACACCATACCATTTTTTTGTATTCCTTGATGTATTATACCAGACAGAAGTGATCAAAGGCTGCTTCTGGGAGGAACTGCTCAACTTTGGTGAGCAGTTTGGTTATACTCTCGCTACTACCAACAGTTGCATCAACCCTGTGATTTATGTCTTTGTTGGAAAATACTTCAGGCAAAAGGCTTTAGAAGTTTTTTCACAGCTTATTCCCTGTGGATTTCCTTGGAGCTGGGTATCATTCAAAGAGAAGTCTTCATATTTCAACATGTTTCCAGTCAGGAGTAGTTTAACATAATGGTTCCCTCTTCTTTTTGATGAAGATTACATCTTATTTCAAATGACATTAAAAATGAATATGAATTGCACTCATATGGCATTCACAGACTAAGCTAATTATTTATTAAAGTACATCACTTGACTGTTTATTTGTCCTCAGGTTTGCTTTTTTCTGTGTTATCTATCCAAATGGATAACATGTGATACCAGAATTTTATACCAAATTATCTAAACTGCCCTATCAAGTATCATTGGCTTGAAAGAAAAACTCATTGACAATATATCAGAAGCCTGGTTTCTTTACAGAAAGCCACAAGCTGGTCGAACATTTTACTGCATTGTGTCTGTGATGACAACTACAGCACCACCAGTAACACTATTAGTAAAATCATAACATGGATTACAGGGTAAATAAAAGTTTACTCTTCAGCTGATAGATGCATCTAAGCCATTATAAAATAGCTCCAGTTATTTTTAACAACATCTTAAATATTTTGCCTTTTCACAGCAGTATATGGAAAATTTGAATAATTGTTTGTGCATGTCAAATATATTCAGTATTTAAATATTGTATGAGACAGTGTATCATAATGTGCAGGAGTTGTAAAAAAAGCAAAGCAGCTTGGTACCCTCCTCAAAATCCGACTCCTTTTTTTGATCCAGTAAAATTTTACGCAGTTACTCATCAAGTAAAGATTTTTTTTTTCTACATGTGAAATAAACAGTGATGGGCATTGATGTTTTATTATTTTGGAATATCTTTTATTTGAAGCAAATCCTTAAATACACATCATATTTTTATGTATCAAAATTAATAAACTCTGTAACATGCCATTTTACAATATAGTATTGTTCATTCTTAAAACTATTTTGTATTTTATCTCTTTCCTTGATCTTTTGGGGAAGGGCAATTATAGAATTCTGTGATTAAATATTCTTATTTCTACCAGAATATAAGCTGTGGTGATAGCAGTGGCTATCATAGTAATTATAACAATATAACAATAAGACACCAGGTGGAAGATAAGAAAAATACTTCCTTTCCATCACAGTTTCAGTTGCAGAATAGACTTAAGACAGCTGAGATATCTGTTCCCATAATGATAAAGGCATCTCTATGTACAGACAATGGGAAAAAAAGACTGAAGATACAGTCCAGCCTTTTCAAACAGAAAGACATTGAGTGCAGTAAGGAACATACAATCACTTTGTTTGTATAACAGTGCATATAATTAATTTTTATAAAGCCTCTTCAGTCTTTGACTCTCTTTAACAGTGTTACATTTTCAGCAATTCTTTTTAGTGTAGTCATTTTAAATATGAAATTAATCTCTTATTTAATTACAGAAAATTGCCCATTCAACTTCATCAAAATAAGATGAATGTTCATTTTTAATAATTCCCCCCAATTTTTTGAATAAGAACAGGTGAAGTCTTTTTAAGAGTTAAAATCCTGTCTTCCTGCAATGATGGTTTAAGAATTAAGGGAGGGGATTAAGGGATTAGGGAGGAAGAATCACTCACAGCTTTATTAGCTTCAATCCTTGACAGGCTTTTTTTTTTAAAAATAAATGTCAGGGTGAGACATTAGCAGTCACAACCACAAGAAAAGTCCACTGAGTCATCTCATATCAAAAAGTTAATTCCAGCCTGTTGTAAAATGTTGCACACTGCATTTATTTAATACATCCCCAGATGAACTCTTAGTTCAAAAAGCTTCCAAGCAGAGATATTTTCTAGGGGGAAAAAAAAGCAGATGAAATCATTAAAAAGTCTATAAACAGAACCACCATTTCCCCACTATGCACAGGGACCTTAAAAGGGAAAAATATCTTGTCTTGTCTGACTAACGCTTTACTTCAATGGGCACATGACAAGGGCTTTCATGAAAGTGCAGTTTCTATTTCACAAGTGCATGACTGCAAGGAAAAGCATCTGTGGTTTAAATACTTCTTAACACAGTCTTGCAAATCAATAGATTTACTTTCCAATACAAATGCGCACAAATGGAAATATTTTTCATCATGAAGAAATAATTGATTGGCTTCTCTCATTACTGATTGTGAGCTGTAGTAATACAGAGAAATATGAACAGTAAATGCAGTTTACTCTTCAGCAAATGTAAAATTCTATATTTCATCAGAAATAATCCCCTGTGTGTATTGTGTGGAGTGAGAGAATCATGGTAGTTCAGTAGAAAAGGATTCATAGATTAGAAGTTGAATATGACCCAGGAGTGCCATGCTGTTTCCACCTTGAAGGTGTATATGACAGCAGGGAATGAATTTAAATTTTAACAAGGGAGGCTCAGGATAAACATTAATAAAACCTTCTCTTGACAATACTAGTAATGGGATTCCTTGGAGAGAACCCAGCACCTCGGCAATGGAAGCCTCTGAGGCCACTTTAGACAGCTGTTGTAAGGGATGATACAAAAGCAGTCAGTTCTGCACCAGCATAGGATTGGGGAGTTTAATGAAGTGCATCCTTTCATGGACTCCTTCTCTCAGGGGCAATAAATAAAGTTTCCTAGTTTGCACTTTCAGGGTTCTTCACCTATCACCTTTCAATCGATACTGAAATGTCAGCACTGATAGACAGACAGCCAACACCCCTGACCTTCACTGCCCATGGATTGTTCTTATGAATAAGCACCCTTTTTAACTTTCCCTCATGTTACTTCTTATACATTAAATAAATTTTGTCAAATGTTAATCATTAAAAAACTTCTGAGTTGCAATACCAATTTTTTATAGGCAACGTTCCAGCACACTGAGAGCTTGCAAGTATAATTTGTATTGTTGTCCTCATCCATCTACATTGAATTAATATATTTTAATCATAATTTCTGTAGGGACTATCTTTTTCTTACCTGTTCAGGTCATGATGTTATCCACCTTAGTCTTAGCTTACAATATTGTCCTCCTAGTATAATGATGTGGTGTTCAGGGTTCACTGAAACCAATCTCAAGGAATGATACAGTCTGAACTTGCGCTTGTAGTATCAAAACATTTTTACAAGATATTTCAATTTTACAAACTCTAGTTGTACAGGTAGACATATCAAATTCTGCCTGTAATAGCAAAAATACCCCTAAAACAAAAAAAAACACACCAAGCCAAAACCAGCTGATTAATTTCTAAAATGGAATCTAAAAGAAAATACATTGATCACTAAAAATAAGGACAGAAGTATTTTCAGAGATCTATAGCCACATAAACTTCTGGCCTGCCAGGAGTCATCTTCCTGGGAAGAGAGTTGTGAAAAAATCTTACTAAAACAAGTGAAAATATTGACCCTTAGATGAAAGGAGTTCACACACAGTACAGACATGCTAGGACTTTTAGCAGCCAGATCCTATTCTCACAGAGATGTTTTAAACTCTGCAGTTGCCTGTGACAGGATTTCACAAGAGACCTGGTCACAGAGCAATGTGACTCACTTCATGGCCTGTGGGTGGCTATGGACCAAGGGAGCTGTTTGCTTTGCTTGTGGTTCCAGCAAGCTTGTTGGGGTACTTCCAGCAGCAGGACAGGAACAAGCAACACAAGCTGTGTCAAAACGCAAGATCAGAACCAGAGTGAGGAAAAGGGGCTGTGGTTGGAAGCTGATCGTGAACACAAAAATATATGACTGGAAACTGGGACAGAAATGAAGGAAAAGATGGAAGGAAGAGAAGAAAGCAACTACTAGTGTCTCTGTCAGCCACTTTCCCAAGCAGTAGTGAATAGAGGAACAGGGAGGTCACACTGACCAAAAGAAAGGATTGAGAGAAGGGGGATAGGTGACAGGCACGAGCTGTACCAGGAGACACAGCAACAACCAGTGCATCTGTGAAGGGGGAATGTCCAAGGAACTTGGAAAGAGCTGGGACCTGCTGGGCAATCGGGACAGAGCAAGGTATAAAAAATGTAGGAAGACATATATGGCTCAGAATGGGAGAATGGGACTTAGGATATTTTGTTCTCTTAAAAAAAAAAAAATTCAAATAATTAAAATAATATGAGTTTACAGAAATCAAGCATTCAAGGGCCAGGAAGTGTCTAACCTAAAACTGTCCCTGGAATCAGAAGGTGGCCTCCATCAGTGTATGCTTTATAATATAACTTTGTATGACTAATCTTCGAATTCCCAACATTGCAAGTTAACCACTTCTGATTTAGTTTTGTGTCACTTTGTGGGAGAGAAACACACTTAAATAAAACAAACATGCCTGCAAGAAAACAAATCATCCATTCTGTATATTTAATAAAAACAACAGTATTGATAATACACACCTTGTCTTGAATTTTACAGAAGGAGATCTTTGAAACAAAATGTAATTAAAGCAACTCTCTGCCAAGCCACTCTTCATGATACGGCCAAGCCACTTTTATGGCAATCAGGAGAAGTCCCTGGTCACTAGAAGAAGGGTAACTTTGTACTTATTTTCAAAAAGGGTAGAAAAGACAACCCTGGGAACTACCAACCTGCCAGCCTCACCTATGTGCCTGGGAAGATCTTGGAACACACCCTCCTAGGAGCTATGCTAGAGCATATGGAGGACAAGGATGTAATTAATGGCAGCCAGCACAGCTTCACCAGGGGCAGTCCTGTATGACCAACTTAGTAGCTTTCTATGATGAGGTAACTGCAGTAGTTGACACAGGTATACTGACGGATGTGATCTATTTAGATTTCTGTAAAGCCTTTGACACGTTCCCCCACATCATTCTCTCTAAACTGGAGAGATATGGATTTGATGGGTGGACAGTACAGTGGATAAGAAACTGGTTGGATCGTTGTATTCAAAAAGTAGTGGTCAATGGCTTGAAGTCCAGGTGGAGATCTGTGACAAGTGGTGTCCCTCAGGTGTCCGTACAGGGATTGATGCTGCTTAATATCTTCATCAATTATACTGACAGCAAGATTGAGTGCACCCTCAGCAGGTTTATTGATGACACCAAGCTGAGTGGTGTAGTTGCCAGACTGAAAGGATGGGATGTCATCCAGAGGGACTGGGACAGTCTGGAGAAATGGGGCTGTGAGAACCTCATGAGGTTCAACAAGGTCAAGTGCAAGTTCCTACACCTGGGTCAGGGCAATCCCCAATTTCAGTACAGGATGGGGGATGACATTATTGAGAGCTACCCTGCAGAGAAGGACTTGAGGATGCTGGTCAATGAGAAGCTCGACATGAGCCAGCAAACTGTGCTCGCAGCCCAGAAGGCCAACTGTGTCCTGGACTGCATCAGAAGAAGCATGGTCAGCAGGGCGAGGGAAGTGATTCTGCCCCTCTATTCTAATAATCTGGAGTGCTGCATCCAGTTCTGGAATCCTCAACATAAGAAGGACACAGAACTGTTGGAACAGGTCCAGTGGAGGTCTACAAAAATGATCAGAGGGTTGGAGCACCTCTGCTGTGAGGACAGGCTGAGAGAGTTGGGTTGGTTTAGCCTGAAGAAGAGAAGGCTCCAAGAAGATCTTACAGCAACCTCCCAGTATCTGAAAGGGGCCTACAAGAAAGCTGGTGAGGGATTATTCATAAAGACTTGTGGTGACAGGACTAGTGATAATGACAATAAATGTGAGAGTGTCAGATTTAGACTAGACATTAGGAAGAATTTCTTCACCATGAGAGTGGTGAGACACTGGCACAGGTTGCCAAGGAAGGTTGTGGCTGCCCCATCCCTAGAGGTGTTCAAGGTCAGGTCAGATAGGGCCTTTGACAACCTGTTCTGGTGGGATGTCACAGAATCACTGGGTTGGAAAAGACCTACAGGATCATTGGGTCCAACCATTCCTATCAATCACTAAACAATGACCCTCAGCACCTCATCCACCCATCTTTTAAATACGCCCTGGTGAGGTGACTCAACCACCTCGCTGGGCAGTCTGTTTTAGTGCCTAATGACCCTTGTCGTGATTTTTTTTTTTCTGATGTCTAGCCTGAACCTCCCCTGGTGGAGTTTGAGGCCATTCCCTCTTGTCCTGTCTCCTATCATCTGGGAGAAGAGGCCAGCACCCTCCTCTCTACAACCTCCCTTCAGGTAGTTGTAGAAAGCAATAAAGTCTCCCTTCAGACTCCTCTTCTCCAGGCTAAACAACCCCAACTCCCTCAGCCGTTCCTCATAAGGCCTGTTCTCCAGCCCCTTCACCAGCTTCATTGCTCTTCTCTGGACTTGCTCCAGAGCCTCAACATCCTTCTTGTGGTGAGGGGCCCAGAACTGAACGCAGGATTCAAGGAGCGGCCTCACCAGTACAGAGTGAGAATCACCTCCCTGGACCTGCTGGTCACACCGTTTCTAATAAAAGCCAAGATGCCATTGACCTTCTTGGCCACCTGGACACACTGCTGGCTCATGTTCAGTCGCTGTCAACCAACACCCCCAGGTCCTTCTCCTCCTGGCAGCTTTCTAGACAGACTTCTCCCAGTCTGTAGCTCTGCACAGGGCTGTTGTGCCCGAAGTGCAGGACCCAGCATTTGGCCATGTTAAACCTCATTGGTCTCAGCCCAGCAGTCCAGCCTGTTCAGATCCCTTTGCAGAGCCTCCCTACCCTCCAGCAGATCAACACTTCCACACAGCTTAGTGTCATCTGCAAGCTTGCTAAGGGTGCACTCAATGTGTTCATCCAAGTCATTGATAAAGACGTTGAACAGGGCTGGACCCAGCACTGAGCTTTGGGGGACACCACTTGTCACTGTCCTCCAGCTGAAGGACATCATTTACCAGCACTCTTTGGGCACAGCCATCCAACCAGTTTTCCACCCAGGAGTGTTCACCCATCCAGGTGAGAGGCTGACAGTTTGCTAAGCAGAATGCTGAGAGAAACTGTCAAAGACTACTGAATTCCAAGAAGATACATCCACAGCCTTTCCCTCATCCAGTAGTCGAGTCACTTTGTCATAGAAGGTGATGAGGTTAGTTTGGCAAGACCTACCTTTTGTGCACCAGTGTTGACTGGGCCTGATCATCCAGTTCTCTTGCATGTGCTTCATGATAGCACTCAAGATCACCTGTTCCATGACTTTCCCTGGCACTGAGGTCAGACTGACAGGCCGGTAGTTTCCTGGATCCTCCCTCCAATCCTTCTTGTAGATGGGCACAGCATCAATCAGCCTCCAGTTCAGTGGAACGTTTCCAGTCAGCCAGGACTGCAGGAAGATAATGGAAAGGGGTTTGGGCAGCACATCCACCAGCTCCCTCAATACTCTTGGATGGATCCGATCTGGTCCCATAGACTTTTGGGTGTCTAGCTGGGAAAGCAAGTCTCTGAACACCTCCTCGTGGATCACTGGAGCTTTGTTCTGCTCCTCTAACCCCTGGGTGTGTACACACAGAGAACAACTTTCCTTAATATTAAAAACTGAGCCATGGCAGGGGGTTTGGAACTAGACGATCTTTAAGTCCCCTCCAACCCTAACTATTCTATGATTCCATGATTCCATGATTCTATGATTCTATGATTCTATGATTCTAAAGTGAAATTTGCTGCAGTGAGACTATATAAAGACAAATAAGTCTATTAATCATATAATCATAACTGAAATTATTTGAAGTTCTAAATTAAGAGAAATTAGGAAGAACATTCTCATCAGAACAAATGTAAGAAGGAACAGAATCATAGAATTGTGGAACGGTTTGGGTTTGAAGGAATCTTGGAGATCATCTAGTTCCAAACCCCCTGCCATGGGCAAAGACACTTTCTACTAGACCAGTCTGCCCAAGGCCCCATCCAACTTGGCCTTGAACATTTCCAGGGATGGGGTGTCCAGATTCCCTGGGCAGCCTGTTTGATTACCTCACCACCCTCATTGTGAAGAACTTCTTCCTAATGTCTTGTCTAAATATTCCCCACTCCAGTTTCTCTAACCTCAAACACTAGAGTTATGCTCCCTGCTATAGAATGGGCATGATTTCATTTAGTTAATAGTGTCACACTCTGATTATCTCCAGAACACAAGGCATTATAAATACCCATCACACTAACCAAGAGAAAACATTAGCAAAACTCTTCTCAAAAGGAGAAGGGAGCATCTTCTCCTTTGTTTTGGATGTTGGAAAATAAGGAGACAGTCTTGCTGGATGAGTTCACTGTGCATGTGGTCACAAAGAACCAGGATTTGACCCATTCTTGAGTTTCACCTTGGTTATTAATCATGGCTGCAGCAGATCCAGCTGCCTCTCAGGGTGAATCAATGGGCAGCAATGTGTCACACTACCTCATATGAATGGTAAGAAGGGAAAAGCTTGCTGTAGCACTCTGCTGGCCTGAGTTTCTGGCAGCAGAACCTTGTTCACAAAATGTACTTTGGCTATGGTGTTACCACAAACACAGTAACTTTCTTGAGCCATCAATCAGTGGTCATGAGGAGGTTAGGTTATTAAATGACATGACACAGTAAAAAAGGATCAATGAATGCAAGACTTCCTGCTGCTAAGATATATGGGTTGCTGGTTGCAGTGCATTCTACAGGAAAACACGTTAGCTAGTAATTGCTCAAAAAAGACCTTTTCTGCCATTTTAATCTTATTCTGCAGGTTTGTTCCAGTAAAATCTTCACTGTGTGCTAGTGATGTTGTCTTTCACGATATGAGGTGTATTCTCCATCATCAATCTAATCTACATCTACATCTGGGAGAGATGTTCTCTGGCAAGTCATTCACACACAAAAAGAGTTCATGTATGTTTTCATGCATTGCTACTTACCTATTTCAGCTCCTACACAAATCCTCAGCCACGCATTAGGAATGAAATCAGCTGCTACCATTTCCTACAGGAAGAGATGAAATATGTAGCGATGGAAGCAACTGGATAACACAGCAACGATCAATATGATCCCAGATGAAGCTATTTATTTTAGGTTAACTGGCTCTTTTATATGCCAAGCTCGTCAAACGCTGATTGGTCGATTCTGCCCTAGTAACAAGTATTCATTGGTCAGAGCCCAACCATATAACCATGTTGCCAGGGTGCATTTCCCCCCTCCAACAGCCAGCTTCCTCATTAGCATAACACAACAGAATTGTTATAACCTATTATGAACTTGAGCACCATGGCTAAGGCTTTCCCAACTCCACCCAGCCACAGTGCTTGGACTGCTCATTGAATGTTGCCACCCATCAATTCCTCCGTTTTCTTTTTGAGAGACCTAAGCATCATTAAAGGCATCAAAGCAATTAGAACTACAATAATGGCAATCAAAATAAACAATACTTGCTTTAATGCTCCAACAAGCCATTTTCTTGACTTGTGGCACAGCCTCAAAAGCCACAACTCCTGGGGCTAATAAACCGAGAAATTTTTTTTCCTCAAAGCTCAAAAAACTTATTGTATCTGCACCATGCTCTGTCACCACAGATAAGAAAATATCTGGCCTTTTCAGAACCATAATTCCAAATTCCCTTTTCTGTCAAAAGACCACCCTAGGTTCTTCTTCCAATGTGAGGTCCTCTTGTTCCATCGTCTTCCATTCTTTGCAGGCTTTGATCCACTTTTGTGGCACCCAGCGAGGTCCAGTATCTGTTAACACACAAGCATAAACTCTTCCTGTCATTTTTAGTTCAACAGGTCCTTTCCATTCACCTGAGTCGCAGTCTTTGTATTGCACCTTGATACCTTGCTGGTCCTGGCTATTCAATCCTGACTCCGGCAAATGATGATGAACTACAATAGGAGGGCTGGTCCTAGTGCTGGTTAGATGCAAAAATTTAACACAGAAGTCGCTTTTACAAGTTGTTCACTACAAAGGCAATACATCTATACATCTCTCCCTTTTTGTTTTTGCAAAAGTGACTTCAGGGTTGTATGAGAGCATTTTATTATTGCTTGACCTGTTGGGGAATGTGGGATGCCTGTATAATGATGGATTCCCCATTGCACACAAAAATGTTTAAATTTTTCAGAAACATAAGCTGGCCTGTTATCTGTTTTTATTGTTTGGGGTATCCCTAATGCCATTATAGTGGTATACATATGTTTATCATGTGTTTCGCAGATTCCCTTGTCTGTGCTGTGGCCCATAAAGCCATAGAAAACATATCCACAGAAACATGTACATACTTCAGTCACCCAAACTCTGGAATATGGATCACATCCATTTGCCATAATTGTAAGACTTGAAGTCCCGTAGGGTTTACTCCAAACCCTATGCCCATACCCTCTTTTTGGCAGTCCGGACAAGAGTAGATTATACCCTGTGGAAAAGAGACTTGTTTGGGGATCATTCCAAACTGCAACAACAAGGCAATCGACACAATTATTCCCTATTGCCAGGCCAAAATTAGGCTGATGGTTACGTATGTGAGTAATAAAATACTTATACTCTCATTGGTCCAGCAGGTACAGCAATTGTAACAATAAAGTATACAAAACTGCATTTTAAACTTCTTTTATCATAGCCCATTCTATTGTACAAACTGTACCTACAACATATCATGAGTCAGAAACTATATTAATAGGCTGTGGTGCATATTGTTGAAATACCCAGACCACTGCTCATAGCTCCATAGTTTGTAGTGAATCTCCTGGCTGTGTAAGTAATAACTTCTGGTTCCACTGTTCTTGCTTTTGCCAGGTAATGGCAGCCCTACCAGGTTTCTTTCCTGCATCTGTAAAAAATGTACTGCCTCTCACTGGTGTCTCAGATCGCATTGGTATGTGTTCAAAGATTTGGTTTTGTATCAAAGGTAACTAGATATGTGTTTCTAACCTCTCCCATGAAATCTGCTAATGCAATCCAAATAAGTTCTGAATGTTCCATAAGTCAATCCAAGTACTCTTTATTGATTGGCAGATAAATTTGTGAAGGTTCAGTCCCAGATAATTCCAAATATCTTTTCCTGCCTTTCATTATTAATTGAAAAATATTCACTCAATGATTTGAAATTTCTTAAGTGTCTGCCATAAAAGACTTAAAGGATGTTTTCAATTTTGACCCAAGTTAACTAACACTAATTCCAATGGCCTGTCTGCTATATAGCAAGACACCTTAGCTTTTAAATTTTTTTCCACTATTTTATCCAACGCTGCTTTCTGGTCACTGCCAGAAAAATATGCCATTTACCAAAGAAGTTGTTCCAAATAAATCCATTAATGGTTAAAGGTCATCATTCATAATCCCTGTCAGTGGTCGAACCCACTATATATCTCCCATTAATTTTTGAGTCACTTTCTGGGGTCTTACTATGTTATTGGTTATTTGCCACCCCAAATAATTGCACAGAGATGATTGTTATACTTTTTCTGGAGCTATTTTTAAGCCCTTTTGTTCCAATATATATACCAAATCTGTTAACACTTGATCAGTTTCCAATTGCTGCCCAGCTACTAATATATCATCCATGTAATGATGCACCAATAAAAAGGGATATTTTTGCCTAAAAGGTTGCAATGCCCAAGCAACAAAATTTTGACAGTGACTTAGAGTGCCTGTCATTACACTGTTTTACAGTCACTATAATATTTCAAAGTCAAAAGAATTACATCAGTGTCAAGTAAAAACCTGCAAGAGTCACCACCTCTCTATTATTTTCCTGCTATGTTTTTTAGCTATAAAGCTTCTGATAAAAATCTCTTCCGTGTGACACAACTGCTCATGCACACTGTAGAACATACTATGGATGGTGGGGATTTGACCTTTTTCAGGAATAATCATAGAGAGAAAGAACCTGTGATAAGCCTCTAATGATGAAGTGAGATACTCATTAAACTCAGTTTTGAATATGTAAATTGCAAAAGAAATCCAAGACTTGATACTAAACTTAATAAATGGAAAAGAACCTACAACATTTTCAAAAAGGAGAAAAATAAGGAAGTTTAAAGATTAGGCTTCATGTTCTGCAAATCTTTAGCCACTCTCACAAGAACCACAAAAAGGACTGAACCCCTGAGTAAGGCTTCTTGCCAACATTGTTTAACTGTCATTTGCTGGTCGCATGCCAGCTTCCTAGTGGGGATGCCAGTAATTCATAATGCAAATAACATACAGGGAGAACATAAAATCTCTCTGATGTGGCAAGTGGTAGTCAGACAATAGGTGACAATATATCTGATGGGAATTAATGTCCTGCAAATGCCCTTATGTTTTAGACATCATTGCAAATGAATAATAATGTACTGGAATAGCCAAAAGTATTTGTGAGAAGATGTTACTATGTTTAGCACACTTTGGTCTCCTTTCGTCTTGCCTCAGACATTTGAATGGGAGGGACTGCAAAGTTCCATGGGGTGATCTAAATTCAGACTTCTGCATTTGTATAGTGTCATCAAATATATACCTGGGAACAATTTCTTCTTCCCAGGTTATGGAGGAAAAGGAATGCTACTTTGCTTGACAGCTACTTCAAAGCTCTTAAATAATAACACAACACTATCCAACTGTCATGGAAAATACTATCATTGTCCTGTTGGCAGAAGAGGGAACTAATGATAGAAGGAGATTAATGCAACAAATTGAATTGGAGGTATATGGGAGCATATGTAGATTGCCATTTGTCAGTGATATCAAAATCCCTACAGCCAGCCCTGGAGTACTCTCCTTGACTTGACAAAAAAGGAGACAGGGAAGTAAATTCAAGCTAGTGGGAAAATATCTACCAGAAGAAAGCTCCAGGAAAAAAGATCTTCCTTTTATCAAAGGGCTTTCAGGTGTGCATACAACTGAAGCTTCACAGATCCTAAATCTTCAAGGCAATTCTTTGCTAAATTGACACTGCAGATCAAAAGCAACATTCAAATGTTTGGTGATGCATTAGAGACACAATTTCATTCCACACATGGCCTTGTTGACTGAAAGACTTGTCTCATTTCTTAAGCCTACCTAATGCATGTGCTTCAGTAGCCCCAAGAACAGAAGATAGTGGTCTAACTACCAATTGTACAACTGGTATTTCAGCATCCTGAAATCACAGAGTACCAGTCCTGGTCCTAGCTATACCTACTCAACTCTTTGGACTCTCGAGCACCAACTAGCTGACCTTGAAGGCTTGCTTTCAGCAGTAAGATCACAGTCAAAGGTATTCCAACAACTAAGGCACAAGTTTGGGTTTTGAGAGACAGTTTCAGACCTCACCTCTGCTATGGTCTTTTATTTTTTAAATATTGAAAAAAAAATCCTTCACTTCCACAATTATTCCTAAAACAGCCTTGCTAAACTAGACATTTGATTGTTCTGGTTTCCAGAGGCCTTTTAGAATTAGCACCTCTGAGGTGCTGCTGAAGGTATGCTGCATTCCTGCTACTTAGAAACCCCATTTACCCTGAGACTCACCGCTGTCGGGTCTCCAAGAAGCCTGCAAGAAACAACATCAGGCAGAAGAGGGAGCCAAGCCCTCACTGCAGGGACAGATGGGGTATCTTGGTAACTAAGGATCTAATTACAGCCTTGTAAACTGCAGTAAGCCCTACATGCAACCTGGATTTGCCCCTAAAGATACCAACAGTCACCCAAGGGTGAGCCCTAGACAAAACAGTATAACCAAAAAGCTACATTTGTTTTGAGGCTTCTGTAATCAGACACATACGTAGCAGCGTTACTGTCAAATCGTCTATGGGCATATACCATTTACTTTAATTGTGGAGCTCTTGCCCAAAGCTTCCCCACAATCCATATTTGCTGGTTGTTACATCCTCAGAAGAGGCTGTATTGCTGTTTTCCTTCTCATGTGCTGTATGCAAACTATTTAAAGGTTTGTATTTACCAGTGAAATATTATTCAAATAAAAGAAGAATAAGTTTTATAGGTTTCATACTTTTTAATGTGAGAATTACCATTTACTTGGAACAGCAGGACAAAAAAATATCTCCCTTGGAATTCACTATATCACATCTCTCATGCTGCGGCAAAAAAAAATATCTTTCAAGTACACTGCATATTATCCAAATAAGAAGTTCTCTAAACAACACAACGATGTCCCTGAGCATGGTTTCAGCAGAATAAAATTACATGTGTGATGTTAGACTTGCATTGTTCTTCCTGCCCTACTCTGCTTCACTTCCAGGCATTCTACACAACCCATCCTGTTTATTCAGATGAGCTGTGGAGGGTGTGGAAGAGTTATTTTGGGATACTATCCCATACTTTTGTGATATGGATGTGAAACACAACTCCCTCTAGTGTACTGGATGCTTTAATCTTTTCAAATTCTAATTACTCCAACTAATATCAGTGGAGTTATCATGTGCTCTGCTTTTAGTCAAGCCACCTTTCTTTTAGGAAACACCATCAGTATACTCCCAGCTATCCAAAATACCTTTTGTTTTGTATTTTTTTTGTCACAAAAGCCAATTTGGAAATACCTTTGTCTGCCTAAAGTTATTGCTAAATGAAGTTATATTTTCTGTACACCTTTCAGGAGCAAACAAGACAGCAAGATACACTCAGTTACCTGAATCAAGATGCACTCAGTTCTCTCAATGTTCTCCTATGTTATGAAAAATACTGAACAGCTCTGATGCTATTAGTCCAGCTTAGAGCCAGGTTAATAGACTTTAATCAGCATTAGTTATAAACTCATTCTATAGCACTATGTTACAGGCACAATGTGATCTATTTTGAGAAATATGAGTCTACATTTTCAGAAGCTTCCAGTGAAAAAAAAGAAAACACCCAACCAAACAATTCCTCTTACAAAAACAGCAACAGAAATATGAGGATTTCTTAGTCATTCTAACTGAAGAAAATTTTGTATTCACGAAGAAACTCTGGTGTGATGATTTTAAATATACAGACACATGGTTTTACAGAATTGTCATTTCTTAATGTCTTCTGCTGTTATTGCTGACATACATGCTACACCTAACACAGACTATAAAGAGTCAAATAACTGCTTTCCTTGACCTAGACATTCACTAACTTGTACAATTTTAAGTATTATTAATATAAAGGTTATTTCAGAGAGATGCTTTTCAGTGTACAGATTATCCAGCTTCATTTCCACACTTCCTTAAGTGACAGAAAAAGTTATGGCATGAGAAAAACAGCAAGGAAGATAGTCAATCGGCTACATAAAAAATAAAGCATAAAAAGTCAAGATACAGAACATACTAATTAAATTCTCTGTCACATGCTGCTGCCACACATATGATCCAAAGTTGTGTATCTTATAAGCAAAGCACTTAGGTTGTATTTCTTCATGGCAACAAAAGTGAAGGGCAGCAAAACAGTTCAATATTTGAGAAATTCTGTGGGTATCATGGAAGCTTAAATGAGTCATATCTTGGCCATGAGACCGAGGGCTGATGGTGGTGGACAAATCACTCCTGTAGAATATGGGTTTCTTCATATGACATCTGGTCAACAATACCACCTGTGTCTCTTCAGTGAAAGAAGCTACAGAAGTACAGAAAGAGTCAGAAAACTGGGAGTGCTTTCTCTTGTCAACTTAGGTACCGAAAGAGCTAGCAGGGAAAAGACTATGTGGTGATAATTATATACAGTCATGCAATCAGCAATTATGTTCACATCACAAATCCATTAGTGGAGGTAATTGAAGATAAGGCAGACAATGCAGGTTATTACCTTTGCTTGCTTTTCAGTGTTATTTGCATTATTTTACTATAAATAATTACTGTATATACGTATACATATGAAACTAAGACTGCAATACCTTCTAGTTTTTAATAATCCATTTCTTGTTCAAACGGAAAATGAGAAGTAACAGAGGTCTGCAGGGGGAATATTTTCTAATTCTTAAGGTCTAAAAACCTTCAAATTACCATTTGCAATATTCTGGGGCATTAACTCGTCCTCCTTCCACATATATTTTACAAAAAATACACTAAATTTCTCTTCCAGCAGATTTGTTTATAGTAACTTTTAACATAATTGAATGCAATTAGTGTCTGATATTGAGTTACGGCAAGATTGATTGGTTTGATTAGAGTTGGTGAACAGTTTCAAGAGAGGCATTTCATTTGAAAAATACAGACAATTTTTTCCTCAACAAAGATCTAGAGAATGAACAAGCTTTATGGTTTTTATAAGCTCCTTGTTTGCAATTATGCAGCAGATGGTGTATATTGCAGCATACCAAAGAATGATTAATCCTTTAATCTTGCTACTGGCAGTTTCAGCTGCTGATGTTCAGTATGGACAACTATACAAGCTACCTATTTTTATTTGTCGTCTCTTACCCAAGATACTTTAGGGCCCACTAACGAGAGACTCATACACTCTTTTGACAGGAATATCTTCCCACAGGAATAATCAGATCACTTCATTCAGACTGTCTCATGAACAAAGCTTTGCTGCCAGAAAAGTCCAAGAGTGGAGTGAGGAATTTGAGAAAGACAAGGTGGATTCTTTGCTTCACTGAAGACCAGGCTTTGCTGGAACAGTAGAAATCCTTGAAGTTTCTCTGTCTCTGTGGTTCAGTGAAACACTTCTGCTGGAATCTAGAACCTGCTTCTGCTCAACCTTATTGAAGGAACTTGTCTACCCCTACTGGATCTACAGACATGGAAATGAATTCAGAGTTCAAGTCTGGTTTTGTAGCAGTGCTTACCAAGCTGAAGGGAACCTTACTAATAGACTAGTAAAAAAATAGCAAGCTGCACACACATCACTGTGTTGTATCCCAAAGCACCCTCAGTGTACTTCTACCAGCAGCTGCTATACTGAGCTAGTAAAATATTAATATTGATTAGGGACTTCTGTTGAAATGTCTCTCTCTTCAGTCTTAAGGAAAGGCCAAGTGCCATATTCTGCTTACTGCTATGTGCAGATTTCAGTGCTGTTTGCCAAGTCTGCCTCAGAAAGACTAATGGTGTTTACAGTGCTTCATAGACTTTTGGACACAATATTTAGATGATAATCACATCTAGAATTCAGTACACCCCAGTAGATGGCCTTCTCTCAGCAGAAAAAGAAATATCTATGAGTAAAAACAAATGGTAAAGAAATCTAGGGCTTCATGGCAAATTTCTCTACATCTTTTAAAACTGCAACTGTAATGTATGTAATTACAATTATACAGTTGCATTTTATAACATACATATTTTTTTATAACACATATGTTTTTTAGCCTGGAGAAGAGGAGGCTGAGAGGAGACCTCATTGCTCTCTACAACTACCTGAAAGGAGGTTGTAGAGAGGAGGGTAATGGCCTCTTCTCCCAGATGATAGGGGACAGGACAAGAGGGAATGGCCTCAAGCTCCGCCAGGGGAGATTTAGGCTGAACATTAGGAAAAAAATTTTCACAGAAAGGGTCATTGGGCACTGGAACAGGCTACCCGGGGAGGTGGTTGATTCACCTTCCCTGGAGGTGTTTAAGGAACAGGTGGATGAGGTGCTGAGGGGCATGATTCAATGTTTGATGGGAACTGTTGGACTCGATGATCCGGTGGGTCTCTTCCAACCTGGTTGTTATATGATTCTATGATTATATGCTTATATATTACAGAATTTGAAAATATATCTCAGCAGGTCTCCTGTGATGGAATCTGGAACATTGCTGCAGAACTTCATGCAAGGAGAGATGATTCACATCAATTTTTGACCTCTGTGAAGCTTAGTGAAGCTATGTCCACAGCCACTGCGTGCATGCTCTTACTGGGGAGGCTATGAATCATGCCTCTCCCTTCTGCACAATCCTCCTAAATATTAGCACTGCTCAATATAGCATGTGTTTACTGAATTAAAAGCTGCAGCAATACCGAATAGTCTACTTATCCTATCATAACTCTTTTGCACGTGTTCATATAAATCACAACACACAACCTGTCACCACAGCTTAGATTGGATGCAACTAATGCAACATACAATAATACCGCAAGGCAAGCCAGGTCCCCAGTCATACATGCCTTAATAAAACCATCACCAAAACTGCCTGTCTCAGCACTGAAACCACCAACAAACTATATATGGAACATACCACTAGAATTAATGCACCTGAAATAAAAATGAAGGGAAATTGCACTTGAAAAGAAAAATGGAGGAACCAGAGATAGATTCAGTAATGGCTAGATGAAGCTGAAATTCCATGACCCATTTCAACCACTAAACTTCTTTGATGTCTTAGACTACCTGTATTAGGGAAAAACAGTGACGCATTAGACAGCTCTCAGCATGACCTGCTTTGTTCAACAGTCCTTGTCTGAGAGGTCAACTGACCCATTTGTTCTCATATCTTTCATTTGAATTGAGGAAGAATTGAGGGGCAAGACAAAAAAAGCTTTCCTGAGAGGTAAGAGTTAAAGTACAAAGACAGGTTTTTGGGATGGACATAAGCATATTGGGGAAGGAAACCTCCTTTTCTCACCTATTGCAATCCCTTTTCAGTTTTAATCTATTTTGGTTGCTTTAATTGTTCTGCAGGACTTGGCCTAGTAGCCGAGCAGTAAACAACCGCATTCCATCTCTGTCCTCTGAAAAATATCTTTGTTGCCCCCTTTATCTCCCTCTATTTCCTGAGAAACTTCTGGCATCATTAGGCCCAAAAATGGAGAGCAGAGCTCTGTTAAAACAGAAAAAAATAAAAACCAATGCAGAAGTCTGTGATGCAAAGCAAGGCATGCTAACTCACAGGTACTCAGTTACCAACCCTAGCCTTTCAAAGGCATGAGAGTGCATTTACCTATCACATACTGCCCAGTTAACACCTAAGACTTGTGAATGTCAAGAGATACTCAGTATGCCTATTTCTTTCCACTAATGCAACAGTTGATGTGATACTGGTCTGTGTCAACAAGGTATTTCGCCACATTGTGCTAAAATTCAAACTTCTGCAAGAAGACTTCAATGAACTCCAAACTATCGAAGATATTACTACCTTCCCAGGGGTGAAGCAACAACGTTGTCACCTCCTCAGAAGAGGAGGAATGTCTATCATTCATCAGCAACGATATAGCTGCTTCAGGGACATCAGTGTATCACAAAAGAACCTCAGCAGAAAGCCTGTCTTTTCTATGAGTTGTGCATCTGAGACCTCAAGAGATGAGACAGCAGGAAGCAGAACAACTGAGTGCACAAGCATACATGAGAGAGGAACAGAGGGTTTGAGAACTACTAAGGATATATGCTAGCTCACATAGTAACAAGAAAGGATTAACATCCTTACAGAAACACAGTCAGAAATGCAGTTGCCAAGCAAAAATTAGGGAGGTCTATCAACAGCTGAAGAAGCTCCTAAGGTCACTTACCAAGAATTTTGTTGTAACCTAAACTGTTTTGCATTACTTTTACTAAGTGCATATTTTGTATAAGGAAAATACTAAAAATTGTTTAGTTAAAATATTTCAAAGTATTTTCTTCCTGTTCACAGATAAAAGATGAAAAAGCATATCGCCAAATGAAATGTTAGTAATCCCCTGAAATCTCAGAATCCTGCTTTATAAACATTCTGTAACCATAGGCAGAGAGCTTCCAAGCCATATGCACCTAGAGCATTACTGAATCACAGAATCGCTTGTACTGGAAAGGGCTTCCTGAGGTCACCTAGTACAACACCCAGCTCAAACAAAGTCAGCTACAGCAAGTTGCCCAGAACCATGTTCACTCAGGCTTTAAACACCAGAGATGGAGACTCCACAGCATCTTTGGGCAACCAGTGTCAGTGTTTCACCATCCTTGCACTAAGACCGTATGTTTTGTTACATTCAAATTAATTTCATGTGGCTAAGTTTGCATCCATTGTCATTTGTCCTGTCACTGGGCACAACAGAGATGATGTCACCCTCTTATCTTTGTTCCCTTCCATCAAATATTTATATAGGGCATTGCAACAGTGAGGCAGGGAGCCAACACTCCTTAGAGTTTTAGTTCTCTTACAAGAATCTTTGAAGAAGAAAAAAGAAAATTGCCAAACTAGAGTGTACTTTTTTTTGTTAGGGTGCTCTCCTGGAACCTGGAGAATGGTGGTAAGTTTCTGCTATGTCTTGGGTGAAGGAGAAAACATAAACTTGTGTCACAACTGACCCAAGGGCTAGTAAGTAGAAAAGCCTACTCCTCAGAATCTTCCATCTTGCTTTTTCTGGTGAGGGGTTCTATGTGATCTGAACACGTTACACTGGTAGATTTAATGTGGGGCTCCTGGCCTGTGGCTTCCAGCAGAATTTAGGATCAAGATATTCACCCAAAAGTTTCACTTTGCCAAGAGCTGTATGATTCTGCTAGTTCACTGACAGAGATGCAGATGTTCATGGCATTTTCAATAACAGAAATTAAGGACAGCAAAACAGTATCAGCAACAGTGGCACACACACATCAATGTCATGAACCTAAATACCAAATTATCCCTGGTTTTAGTCCGTTCTCTAGCCAACATAGTTGTTTTATTGTCGTTTACCTTTTTCATCTTAGCAGTAAACAATGCATAGCCCATTTAAGAACCAGATCTTCAGCTGATGGCAAAGAGCATTGCTTAAGTCACTCATCTAGAATCTGTTTTGCACCATTGCAGGAATTTTTGTTCACTTATGGAAAGACCCCGGAACTGAATGTCAACCATCCCAGTTTTAAAGTTATTTTGGCAGAAGCACAGATAACCCAAACAGGGATGAAATATCACAAAACCACGTCTTACAAAGCACTGTTTTCCATTAACTGCCTTCTCCAAGAGACAGCTTCCCCCTACAGATTAATCTCTGAATACAGGCACTGCAAGATGAGAGCATGGCAGATACCAAGGCTGCTAAGGCAGTGTTCAACACCATGGATACTTTATCTGCAACAAGTTATTCTAGATTTACACTACTGGTGAGGCTGCAGAGAATTAATCATATACCTTGGATATTAGCAGAAAAATTCTTTCTGCCTTATCTTGTTATATACTACATTTTTAATAAAAATTATCTTTGTTGTTACTCTTAAATCTTCCAGTGCAGATTTTAAAAATACATTTATTGTCTTGCCCATGCAGTCTCTACTCAAAAAGAAGCAAGCAAGTGGTGCTAGGTAACATAGATCTGGATGCTGGCCACTTCAAAAACTACAGAGAACACAGTGACCTGCTCATCATTCCCCAAGACTTTAGCTACCACTTCTCCTATGTAAGAACAGTTTCAGGGCATAACTGACTCTGTCCTGTCTAAATCGTCCCAGAATTACTCCAAAGCATGCCTGGTGAGGAAAGTCTACTAAGCCTTCAGAATTGCCAGTGTTTACATTAATAGACACATAAACCATGGAGTAGAAACTCTGGAGTTACGTAGTGACAACAGAACACTAGCAACTGACTTGCCCTTCCATTTCTGCTGCAGACAAGTCCTACAAATAGAAATATATATGCAAATAATTAAAAAAAGAGAAGTGTGCAAAATTCAGAGCTCCAACAGCAATGCAAGATGTGAATTCACTTGGTGTGAAACTGCTCTCTACAAGCATTCTCACTTGGTCTTGTGAGACGGAGGATAACAGTAGCTATCTGACTGACAGATTTCCATGTGAATCAAATGTGCTCAGGAGAAACTCTGGACCAGCATCCTGGCTAATTTTCACATCCACACAGTGTCACATAGATTACAAACCCTAATATGCACATTGATCTAGTAATTCTGGATGATCAGAAGTCGAGTACTGGATTCATGTTTTAAGTGAGTTGGAAGCTTTAACAGGTGACTTGGAGGTCAAGGCAAGGTCTGAAATTGGGGACAAAATCTGCTGTGTAAACATCACCTCAAATCTGCAGCTGAAGGGAAATAAGTCTTTTGGAATGCTGAAGATGCTCATCTTTAACACACTCACAAAGTGCAAGTTCACAAGGAAAAGAATTTACTTTCTGTGAGAAACATTTGAGAGCAAGATGTTGAAGCCAAGGCTTCTGTATAGTGTGCTTAGTTTTGACGCAACTGAACAATAAACAGAAGACTTGGAAAGATGAATTTGGTCTCAAAAGAAAAGTTCCATGAAATCTGCACCATTTTTCTTCTAAGTCAGAGAGTAATGTATGGTTTGTGCTCAGGATTTTGAAACCAGGCAGACCCAGGTCCCTGTGGCACAAGCAGACAGTTTTTTTCACTAGTGTGTTCAACTAGTTTGCATTCACTAAAGACAGTGGATGAACAGAATGGTCTCATTTATAACTCATGGAATGTGGACACCCAGGACTGCTCTATGTTTTATGCTCTGTCAGAGTACATCAAAATCATCTCTTCTCAAAAGTGTGTTCATAAGTTTTGTACCTTGGGCAGTCAAACCTCTTGCTGCGAGTGGATGAACAGCAACCACTCACCCTGCATGTCTTCAGAGCTTGGGGGCATTACAACTCTTTCTTTCTGGTATTTTAGCACCTCTGACTCTGGCAAGCAGGATCCAATTCCCTGCTCAGTCACAAATCTTGTTGTCAGCCTCAGCAAGATGATCACCCTCAAAACCAGCTGTCACCAGCACCTGGACCAAAGCACTAGCAGCAGGATGCCTCCCCTCCTGTACTCTTAGTCTAGCACAAACACTCCCTTTGGGTTCACACTGGTGCTGTGAAGAGCCTTCTTTGGTGAAAGTTATGACCCCAGCATAGATCCACAGACATGAGGATCCACAGTCATCCACAGTCACCTGAGGATGCAGCAGATGAAAGTGTGGCTGAGGAGCAATTTGGGTTGTGCACAGTTGTGTACAGTAGGTGAGACAGAATGAACTAGAGAGCTAAAGCCCTCCTCAGAGTTCCAAGTGGACATGCAGGTCTCAAGGCGACACAAGGCTTGTTCAGCAGGTGCCACAATTACTGCTACACAGAATCACAGAACAACCAGGTTGGAAGGGACCCATCGGATCTTCTAGTCCAACCATTCCTATCTAACACTAAACCAAGTCCCTCAATACCTCATCCACCCGTGTCTTAAACACCTCCAGGGAAGGTGAATCTACCACCTCCCTGGGCAGCCTATTCCAATGCCCAATGACCCTTTCTGTGAAAAACTTCCTCCTAATCTCTAGCCTAAATCTACCCTAGCGGAGCTTGAGGTCATCCCCTCTTGTCCTGTCCCCTGTCACTTGGCAGAAGAGGCCAGCTCCCTCCTCTCTACAACCTCCTTTCGGGTAGTTGTAGAGAGCAATGAGGTCTCCTCTCAACCTTCACTTCTCTAGGCTAAACAACCCCAGCTCTCGTGGCTGCTCCTCATAGGGCCTGTTCTCCAGCCCCTTCACCAGCCTCATTGTTCTTCTCTGGACTCGCTCCAGAGCCTCAACATCCTTCTTGTGGTGAGGGGCCCAGAACTGAACACAGGATTCAAGGAGTGGCCTCACCAGTGCTGAGTACAGAGGGAGAATCACCTCCCTGGACCTGCTGGTCACACCATTTCTGATACAAGCCAGGATGCCATTGGCCTTCTTGGCCACCTGCGCACACTGCTGGCTCATGTTCAGTCAGCTCTCAACCAACACCCCCAGGTCCCTCTCCTCCAGGCAGCTTTCTAGACAGACTTCTCCCACTCTGTAGTTCTGCATAGGGTTGTTGTGCCCCAGGCGCAGGACCTGGCATTTGGTCGTGTTTAACCTCATGCCATTAGACTCTGCCCAGCAGTCCAGCCTGTTTAGGTCCCTTTGCAGAGCCTCCCTACCCTCCAGCAGATCCACTCTTCCATGCAGATCAGTGTCATCTGCAAACTTGCTAAGGGTACCCTCAATGCCCTCATCTAGGTCATTGATGAAGACATTGAAGAGGGCTGGACCTAGCACTGAGCCCTGGGGAACCCCACTTGTCACTGGCCTCCAGCTGGACTTAACACCATTTACCACCACTGTCTGGACCCGGCCATCCAGCCAGTTTTCTACCCAGGAGAGTGTGCGCCTGTCCAGACCAGAGGTTGACAGTTTCCGAAGCAGAATGCTGTGAGAAACTGTGTCAAAGGCTTTACTGAAGTCCAAAAAGACCACATCCACAGCCTTTCCCTTGTCCAGCAGCCGTGTCACTTTGTCATAGAAGGCGATCAGGTTAATTTGGCAATTCCTGCCTTTTGTGAACCCATGTTGACTGGACCTGATCACCCGGTTCTCTTGCATGTGCTTCATGATAGCACTCAAGATCACCTGTTCCATGACTTTCCCTGGCACTGAGGTCAGGCTGACTGGCCTGTAGTTCCCCGGATCTTCCCTGCAACCCTTCTTGTAGATGGGCACTACATCAGCCTTCAGTCCAGTGGAACCTCCCCAGTCTTCCAGGACTGCTGGAAGATGATGGAAAGGGGTTTGGCCAATACATCCGCCAGCTCCTTCAATACCCTAGGGTGAATCCCATCTGGTCCCATAGACTTGTGGGTGTCCAGTTCGGCAAGCAAGGCTCTCACCACCTCCTCTTGGATCATGGGAGCCTCTATTGCTCTTCTAGTTCCATGGTTCGTACACAGAGGGAACAGCTTTCTTTGCAATTAAAGACTGAGGCAAAGAAGGTATTAAGTACCTCAGCCTTCTCCTCATCCCCTGTCACTGTTGTTCCCTCTGTGTCCAAAAGGGACGGTATGGTCTCCCTAGTTCTCCTTTTGTTATTTATATATTTATAGAAAGATTTTTTATTATCCTTCGAGGACTTTGCTAACCTGATTTCTAGTTCAGCCTTAGCCCCTCTGAGTTTTTCCCTACACAACCTCACTTCCTTCCTGTAGTCCCCCCAAGAGGCCTGTCCCCTCTTCCAGAGCCTATAAACATTCCTCTTCTTCCTAATGTTACTTGAGATCTCTCTACTCAACCAAGCTGGTTTTTTCCCCTGCCGGCTTTTTTTCTGGAACACGGGGATGGCTTTCTCCTGAGCTGCTAGTATCTCCTTTTTGAAGAGCTCCCAGCCCTCATGGGCTCCCTTGCCCTCAAGTACTGTCTCCCAGGAGACTTTGCCAACCAGCCTTCTAAAGAGTTTGAAGTCTGCCCTCTGGAAACTTGATGCAAGTGTCCTGCTAACTACCCTCTTTACTTCTCCTAGAACAGAAAACCCTATCATCTCATGATCGCTTAGTCCTAGGCGTCCCCCTACTGCCACATCCCCTACAAGGGAACCCCCTTGCTTTTCAAACTCCTGCTGGAGCTTAGAAGCAGCTGGGTCCAAACTTAGTCTCGGCCTTGGTCAATGATTTATGTATAAAGGAAGAAAGAGTAATGGAGACCCTCCTGGTGAGTCAGAAGGTTCAGAATGGACCCCCTTGCATTCTAAACTGCTTTGCAGAGAGGAATCTAGATATGGTTTAATCAAGAGCTAGTCTCAGACTTAGCCAATGGTTTACACCTAAAGAACATAAATGGTTTATTTGAAGTTTTTAGAATTATTACTGAGTAGATGAAAGGATTAGCAATGCTTCATTATCATCTGTTCAGCATGAAATCAAAGCTACCAAGGTACAAATTTAATTTAGTGTAACACAAGGTCACACATGATATCGGTCACTTACCAAAAATCTGCTGTTATTAAAAGGTCTCTCTGCTTCAAGGAGCAGCCTTTGAGTTGCCCCATCACTACCAAGCAGCCACACTGCCTAGCAGGGAGAGATCAAAGAACTCTGTCTGATTTATCGAACAGAAGCTTTGGCTTGTAGTCAAATTACATGTGATAGGAAAGGTACGTATCAAGCTCCTTGTACCCACAACTTTCTTTGTTCTTTGATAAATGAGTATTGGAAAGGTCACTTGTTATTCATGTGTTAATCACATGACAGGTGTCCCTAGCTAACATGCACCAGTGCTCACTGTGTCACTCTGCTCATTTGTAGGTTTTCATAAAACAGTTTAAAACTAGAGGAGTTCACAGAGCAGCCATGGCCCAGGCCTTTATCTGCTCCAGAGTTTGCACCAAACCACTACCAATCTGAGCCCTCCAAAAGAGTTAGTGAGAGAGAGCACATACATACAGACATATACAGTCCTGGAAGACTCGGGAGGTACCACTGGACTGGAGGCTGGCCAATGTTGTGCCCATATACAAGAAGGGTCACAGGGAGGATCCGGGGAACTACAGGCCAGTCAGCCTGACCTCAGTGCCAGGGAAAGTCATGGAACGGGTGATCTTGAGTGCCATCACGAAACACATGCAAGAGAATCAGGTGATCAGGCCCAGTCAACATGGGTTCAAAAAAAGGCAGGTTTGCCAAACTAACCTGATCACCTTCTATGACAAAGTGACACGGCTGCTGGACAAGGGAAAGGCTGTGGATGTGGTCTTCCTGGACTTCAGTAAAGCCTTTGACACAGTTTCTCACAGCATTCTGCTTCGGAAACTGTCAACCTCTGGCCTGGACAGGTGCACACTCTCCTGGGTAGAAAACTGGCTGGATGGCCGGGTCCAGAGAGTGGTGGTGAATGGTGTTAAGTCCAGCTGGAGGCCAGTGACAAGTGGGGTTCCCCAGGGCTCAGTGCTGGGTCCAGTCCTGTTCAATGTCTTCATCAATGACCTGGATGAGGGCATTGAGGGTACCCTTAGCAAGTTTGCAGATGACACTGATCTGTGTGGAAGAGTGGATCTGCTGGAGGGTAGGGAGGCTCTGCAAAGGGACCTAAACAGGCTGGACCGCTGGGCAGTGTCCAATGGCATGAGGTTCAACATGACCAAATGCCGGGTCCTGCACTTGGGGCACAACAACCCTATGCAGAACTACAGAGTGGGAGAAGTCTGTCTAGAAAGCTGCCTGGAGGAGAGGGACCTGGGGTTGTTGGTCTATAGCCGACTGAACATGAGCCAGCAGTGTGCGCAGGTGGCCAAGAAGGCCAATGGCATCCTGGCTTGTATCAGAAATGGTGTGACCAGCAGGTCCAGGGAGGTGATTCTCCCTCTGTACTCAGCACTGGTGAGGCCACTCCTTGAATCCTGTGTTCAGTTCTGGGCCCCTCACCACAAGAAGGATGTTGAGGCTCTGGAGCGAGTCCAGAGAAGAACAATGAGGCTGGTGAAGGGGCTGGAGAACAGGCCCTATGAGGAGCAGCCAAGAGAGCTGGGGTTGTTTAGCCTAGAGAAAGAAGGTTGAGAGGAGACCTCATTGCTCTCTACAACTACCTGAAAGGAGGTTGTAGAGAGGAGGGAGCTGGCCTCTTCTGCCAAGTGACAGGGGACAGGACAAGAGGGGATGGTCTCAAGCTCCGCCAGGGGAGATTTAGGCTAGAGACTAGGAGGGAAGCTTTTCACAGAAAGGGTCATTGGGCATTGGAATAGGCTGCCCAAGGAGGTGGTAGATTCACCTTCTCTGGAGGTCTTTAAGGCACAGGTAGATGAGGTCCTGAGGGCCATGGTTTAGTGTTAGACAGGAATGGTTGGACTTGATGGGTCTCTTCCAACCTGGTTGTTCTATGATTCTATGATTCTTTGATATGCACAAGGGAAGGAAGCATTCCAACAAGCTATCTGAAATTAGGGGAGTACTTTTGAATTCCTGACACAGGTAGAGCTACAGCCCAGCCAGGTTTTCTTTCTTGGCACAGCTCTGTGGCCAAGAAACAGTTGCTGAGCAGCCTCTCCTGGTAGAAATGAAATACTACTTTTCCTGAAGAATTAGGGTTTGAGATGTTTAATTCCAGCTACAGTCACACTAACAACGGTTTTCTCTATCACTTTACTACGCTGCCAGTGAAGATCTGAATGGATTAACAGGTACATCTCTGTTACATTGAATGACAGATTGAATCCAAGGATGTCTTTTCATAAAATCGGGCATCTGAGAAGATACATCATCCCACTGCGTTAAATAGTTCATGAACTACAATTCATCACACTCCACACGCTTTTGTGGATTTTAGCTATTTGTATAGAACTTTAAATCCCTTCTCAAGCAAGCACTTAAGGACGTTCTCCCTTATTATGCAAAACACTTAAACAGACTTCTGTTTAATTATTCTTCTGAACCTAATTGTCATGCAAGATTACTTACAGTCAAGCCTTGTGGACACTTAGAAGTTTGATTTTTTAACAACGTAGAAATAACTATAGCATATAAAATGCACTTTCTAAGGTATGTATGTTGCAGGTAAAGCAAGTTAAGGCCAGCTCTGTACGTATTTTAATGTTATTGAAGCTTTGCTAGTCTCCATGCTCTCCTCTGACATAGCAGCAGAATCTGACATTTAGACCAATTAAACTAGTACTGCAGTTGGCATAAAAACTGCATATATATTATCTTACTGAGACAGTATGGCATTATTTATCCTAGCAGGGCTGGAGATGCAGGCAGAAATTATTGTTTCTGGTGACTATCAAGATTTTTTTTCTACTAAATTAACTTTACAAAAAAATAAATGAACAAAAAAAACCAAAGAAAAGATATTAAATCTTGCAAAGTTTTGTCAAGGCAAATTAACATACTGTAACATACAGCAAATTAACACATTATGCATAGCAGTGTTGACTTAGTAAACCTCACAATTAGAGACCAGAGAGATAATGAAAGCTCTTCCATTGATTAAAAAGAGAGGGAAAATAAGGAAGAAAAATGAAGAGTTATCTTATTTGTGTTTTGGTTAGCAGAGAAAACACCTTTGAAAGTGAGTTTGATAAGCAAATATCAAACTGTATTTCCAAAAGCAGTAATAAATCTTACAGTGACAGATAACAACAGTTAAAAGTGCTCATAGGCAGTCTGCTTACAAGTTAGTGAATTCTTTTTCATTTCCCCTGGAGAGCAAATGAAGAGGTAAAGGCAAACAGTGTTTGCCGAGGCTAGTTTCCAATATGATTTCTTTTAAGGACACTGCTGGTTTGCCCTGCCCCAGGCTGACTTCTCCACTTGTTTCACAGAATCACAGAATCACAGAACAACCAGGTTGGAAGGGACCCATCGGATCATCGAGTCCAACCATTCCTATCTAACACTAAACCAAGTCCCTCAAGACCTCATCCACCCGTGTCTTAAACACCTCCAGGGAAGGTGACTCAACCACCTCCCTGGGCAGCCTATTCCAATGCCCAATGACCCTCTGCGTGAAAAACCTCCTCCTAATCTCCAGCCTAAATCTACCCTGGCGGAGCTTGAGGCCATTCCCTCTTGTCCTGTCCCCTGTCACTTGGGAGAAGAGGCCAGCTCCCTCCTCTCCACAACCACCTTTCAGGTACTTGTAGAGAGTAATGAGGTCTCCTCTCAGCCTCCTCTTCTCAGCCGCTCCTCATAGGGTCTGTTCTCCAGCCCCTTCACCAGCCTCATTGCTCTTCTCTGGACTTGCTCCAGAGCCTCAACATCCTTCTTGTGGTAAGGGGCCCAGAACTGGACACAATATTCAAGGAGCGGCCTCCTTCAGCTGAGTCAGGACAGCTGTGGATTTGTGACGGACACAACCAGGAAAGTGATCCAGATTAAAATTCACTATTTATGCATAAAATCACATATCTTGGCACCTAGTGACAAAACTCTGAATGCATGCAAGAAAGACTGTGCAATTTCATGGAAACATATAGATACAATCAGGCAAATCCACGACTTCTGGTTGTTTGACAGAAATTGTATTTTTTTTAGAGATAACAATCTTGTCATCAATTCCCAGTATTTCAATATCTCATTGAGATTATTAACAGGTTTTTGCAGGTTATAGACATGAAGAGGAACATACAATTCTAGCAGAACAGCATCCCAACAAAAACATTGGATATGTCAACCTACTCAAAAAAAAAAAATCAAAAACATCACGACTTGTTTAATTGCTGAATAAGAGTAAACTACAACAATTTTTTTGTTAAGAACTAAAAAAAAAAGACACCTAGAGAATGCATAAACTTGCTGTCATGTTGTCTTTTTAGGACAGGCATATCTGTGCAGGACTCAGCTTTGACAGCAGGACCACACCAGGTGGTTCTTTGGGTAGACTGAAATCTGGTAAGCAGGAGGAATACTTCCCCATCTTGTTTCTACCATCTTCCCTCCTTGGTTGAGTCTCCTCTGCAGGGAACTGAATTCACTAAGGAAAACCAGTTCCTGAACTGTCCAAATGGCACGTAAGCATTTTAGCAACATCACACCACTTGAGTGGGAGTCATGCATCTAAAATCAGAGAATCATAGAATCACCAGGTTGTAAGAGACCTACTGGATCATCGAGTCCAAGCATTCCTATCAAACACTAAACCATGTCCCTCAGGACCCTGTCCACCCATGCCTTATACACCTCCAGAGAAGGTGAATAAACCACCTCCCTGGGCAACTTCTGCCAGTGCCCAATGACCCTTTCTGTGAAAAACTTCCTTCTAATGTCTAGTCTAAATCTCCTCTAGCAGAGTTTGAGGCCATTCCCTCTTGTCCTGTCCCCTGTATCAAGCTGATGCATTCCATTACTGGACAAAATAGTGTCCGCCAAAGTTAACATGGCACTATACAATCATGATTTAACTTAGTTCACTGTGATAGATCTTTGCAATTTTCAAATACTCTTAATGTAATTTCCAGAGTTTCTTCATCCTAAACAATGCATGTAACTTCTTAACTCTGGAATACAAAAGAAATATCACTGGTCTTTGAGAGGCCATATGTATTTCCTAAATAAGGCTTTAATCATTGGCTCTGTTAAGAAAAGGTGGGGAATGTGGCCCTGATTATATTAAGATGCACCACTTCAGTTGTGAATCGCTTAGAAAATAGTGCTACTGTATTTGTTGTGACTTTATGTGCTTCCTGTGAATGGCTACAGCTGATACTAAGACACTTTCTTTTCCTCTGTAGCAGTCCCTTTCTTGTTAGTTCTTCCTGTCGGTATGGTTGGTTTGTTCTAAAGGCTTAACTCTAGCATTTCATTATGAACAACTAGAAACTTCCTCTCTGAGGATTAGAATACTGGGGGAAATTATTCCTAAGCCTCATAAAAATATTTCCTGTAAGCACAGCAGAAAGTACAATGTCTCTCTTTCACCTATATCTTGACTTCCTAGAATATAGGTATCACAGTCACAATTACAGTCCATAGAAGGATGTAGATTTGTGCAGCTGGAAGTACACCAACACCTAAAATTGCCCTTAGTATCAATCATAGTGCTTGATGGTTGTTATCCAGTAGCTTTTGTGTCCTGTGCCTCTGTGCTGTCCTCTACACAGACAGTTTCTATCCCACAGTTGATACATGGGATGAAGTTTGATTTACAGAAGACAGTATTAATTGCCAGGTTTTATATAAAAAAGAGCTATTCTGAAAATACACTTAGTACATGTTTTTTGCATTATAGTGACAAATGATATTTTTGGGAATACCTTGTAGAGGAATTCTGGATTTTGAAATGTCTGAGGAATGTATATTCTTGCTGCTTGGAACCTAACAGAGTAGACCGCATCTTTAACCAAAGTATTATCTGAAGAAGGAAACAATTTTCAGCAAAGCAAACAGATTAAGTCATGCAGAAGTTGCCCTCGAGACTAACAAAACTCTTGTCAAAATGTTGCCAGTACTATGCTTCACTCTAAGCAGGTTCTTCAATTTTCGAACAGTAAAGAATTTGAAGGAATATTTTCTTTCAGTTCTCTTCAAACTCTCACTTTACCTTTGATATAAATAGGCAGGGACATAGTTACATTTTTATCAGTTCTGCTATGTGATTCTACAGCTTTTTTCAGCAGCTGAGAACACAGAGAAGGGACCAGCAGTAAAACTCACTGGAGCCAGCACCTGCCTGGCCTGCAGCTCCCACTGACAGCTGTGCGAAGTCAGAGCCCCAACATCCCTGTGTGCTCCAGCAGGCTAAACCCAGGGGATTTACTTCCTTATGCAGTGGACTAGTAACACAAAAAAATAAAGGGAGCACAATTTTGGTGTTATTTTTTTTAAAAAAAAAAGAAAAATAATAGGGCAAAAAGAGGAGAAAATGTTTGTTCAGTTGTGATTTTACAGTAAAAACAAGGTGTAGTGAGCTGCTACTTTGCTTAGCTTTCTCTCAGAGTTCAGACCTTCCCTTACTCAAAGTGGCTGAAATAATAACTTCTAGGAAAGGAAAGGGGGTTGACAGTATTATGTTACAGACAGGAAGGAAGCCATGTGTTGGTCAGTCCTTGCACCTGATGACCCTGGCTCGGGGAGTGGTCAGGGTTGATTCCCCAAAACACAAGGGAAGCTCAGAAAGGCTCCATTTTCCTACCACCAGAGAGAAACACTGTGCTTGGAAACAAAACATCTCTGTCCTCCCTTGGGAGGGCTGGATGCTTACACATATAGCTGTCTTCCTCAGCTTTGCAGGCTGTTTGGGCAGATAAACTCACTTTACTGTTGTTTCTCCACATTAACTTCACTGCAGAAATGAGTTTTACTAAAGTAACAAGTATTAAGAGCTATTACTCAGCAACACAGAGGGTTCTGGTGGACACGTTTGGATAGCTACTCCTAAAATATGAAGTGGAAAAAAAAATCAATGCCAAAACCAAACAACAACAAAAATTTCCAAGTTTTCAAGGTTAATGGGGAATATCTACTTTGTCTTTCTTCTGTTTACACAGCAAGTTTAAATGTGAATACCCCCATGACAGTGGTATTGATCAAGCAATTCGGACACTTGCCAACAAAGCATGTGTGGCAAAAATAAAAATATCACTCATCTTTCATCATCATCCTTAATGGCTTTTTCTGCAACTTCACAAATATCTGCTAAGAACTGTTCTTGGAGCTTCATGCTTAACAAGAAACAGCATCAGTAAAACTTCAGGCCAACAACAAGAAGGAAACATGGTTATGATGAAAATTCCATCTGAAAACCTTCTCTGTTAGTGTCAGTATGGATCTTTCCATTAAATTATGTGAGAGCCTTAGGGCAATGATGTAGAGGCATTAATGGTTAATGTAGTGGGAAATGCTCTTTGTAATTGCCTCCTGTCATTTATGTGTTGTCCAAGGGATATTGCAAAGAGACACCACCCAGTTTACAAACCCATGCCAGCAGATCTTCTCCATAACTAGGAGGTAATTTTTCTTTTTGAATGAACTGTTAAAAAATTTACCTGGAAGTTCATGACTCTGGCTGGGAAAAGGAAAAAGAGGCTACATGATATTAAGTTACAGCTCTTAAGAGGAAGGGGAAAAAAAGGAAAGAAAGGAAAATATAGAAAGCTGTGCCCTCAGACTATGCTTTTGGCTGCTGTGAAGAAAATTCAGCTACCAAGTAACAGGGTTTGCCAGCAATGGAACTGGTATACTTGCCCCCTCCTCACGTACATCTACTGAGTTTGGCCTGTTGACGGTTCTGAGGAAATTAAGCACTCAGAAGGAACATGGAACAGAACAAAGACCAGCAAACACCATTACAACAAGGTACTAAATAGCTCTGAAAGACACAGAGAAAATGGAGCTCAGGAGCATCACTGAAAACCTCATGCTTAAAATAAATATCTTCAGTGCTCTGAAAGACGCTTCTGGTGTTAAGTACACAGGGACCGGCCATAATAACAATAAAGCATTTAATTTTATAGAATAATTCCAGGAAAGATTTCAGATCTGTTAAACATGGCTAAAAAGATAAATAATAGCAGATTTCCTGAAAACTTGTATTTGAAAAAAAACCCGTCTATAGAATTGAGCACGACTATTTCAATCCTCTCATGTCATATTTCACTTTTCTACTACCTTTCCACCCACAGTACCAAGTGTTTGTAGACATATCTAGACACGGCCACATGTATCTATCATTGCCAAGGTCACGTGCTATCCGGTTTTCCATCATCTGCAATGGATCTAGATCTGTGTAATACTGGTCATAGCAATACATACACATAGCAAAACCAGTGTCATGGTCTTATAAACACTCTCACAGCACATCCTGTGGTGCTTCTTCTTTTAGAAAGTGTAGTTCAGCACACTGTGCCTGCATGCTTTCTGGTCTCTTGACCTGCCATTTAGCCAAGAACTGCCAGTGTTAAAATGAACAGTGCAGCAGTGTCAAATGTCATCAAACTCACAGCTCCTTTCACTTACAAACAGCCATAAGCCTCCCTCAGATAGCATTGCACACACAGGAGGAAGTATTTTGAAGCTTAACAGACAGAAGTGATAAAAGGATAAAAGGAAAGAAATGCTGTGAGATTCATGGAGTTGTTGCAGCCTCCAGCGATTGATTATTCAGTACCAAACAACTGACAGAGGTGAAAGTTAAAGCTTTCTTACTGAGGCAGCTGAGAGCTGCTGAGTAGTGTTACTCATTTTCTGTTTGTGCCCATGGTCTGCAATGGACCAAATCCCATTTTATTGAGCTTTGTGCTGAGGCACAGGTAGTCATATCCCCTAAAGTGAAGTAACTTCTCCTGCTTATAGAGGTACCTGGAGGCTTCCACACATGGCTCACATTGAGGCAAATTTTACACTCACACTTCTACCTCGTACAGAATAAAATTGATAACATCAAATAATTAGACAAACAAATGACAGGTTGAGAACAGAATTACACTCTCTCACAAATCCTCATGACAAACATCTAAGGAGCCTGAACTGTTCCCATGCCTGTTGGGGCTGTAAATACTCCCCTGCTGCCCTTCAGGAAATTCTGCTTTCATATAGCCACTCCACTTTAGAACAAAATAGCTTTGAAATCACAGTTCATCTGCCAAAAAAAAGGCAGCTTTATGCTTTTATCACATATTGTACCATCAGATGGCTTAGAAAACTACTTGCTAGAAGTATCAATTGGCAGAAAAAAACACATCACTTAACATCACATTTGAAAGGTTACTAACAAAAATCACTAACAGGAAAGGGTGGGAGAACCTAAAAATAAGGAACACTGCAGCCTGGATCATCCTCAACTAAGAACACAGTTCAAGGACACCAGTTAATGTTGTTCCAGGTGGGTGTGTTGTATTCATGGCTTCCCCTCAATTCTGTTAGCTGCAGTAATTCTCAGTTAGGTGGTTATGATGTCTCAGTCTCCTCTGTTCTTCTGACTAACCTGGAGACAACAGGAGTATCCTTGGTACATCTCAGTATCAAGAAGAGAAATAGATCTTTAATACTTTCCTCAGATTGCAATCCCAGCTTCTGTCATCTTGTATCATCTCCCAAGGGCTCCTCTGAGAAAAGAGAATTCTAGTGTTCTGGACACATAGATATATGTTTTGTGAACACAGGCTAGAATTACAGCAAATTCACAGAACCACAAACACTTACTGGTAGTTTTTCCATTATTTTTTTTCTTACAAGTGACAGAAGTCTCAAAAATCCAGTGAAGCACAGATGGCAAATCACAGGAGTCTGCAACTTTATCACTTTAGATCTATGAAAGAAAGCACTGGGGCCAAGCAAAATAATTTCCTTTAATTTTTCATTCTTTCTGAGGATGATCAATGACTAATTCCAAGCCATGCCCTATTTAATCTCTGTGGTTCCTATTTCTCTTCAACATAGTATTTATTGAAATATCATTGGTCAATGCTATGAGCAATGTTTAGAAAAGCTAGGAAACTTGTCCACCTTGCTTGCAAATGAAAAAACCCCTCTTACGCTTTCTCATTCTGTTTATACAGAACTTCCTTAAATAAAAAAAAAAAAAATAAAAGCTTTTAAATAAAATACTGAAATTGGAAGTCAGTTCTTGCTTAAAAAAAAAGTGGAAGGAGGAGCTGAACAAGGTGGTTCCTTCTCAAATGAAGGGTTACTGTCAGAATAGTTATCCAGACATCATACAGTGACATTTCCAACCCCCTACCCCCTCCAACGTAAAAGAATGTTACAAAACTCAGCAGAAAATTATTCACTGTCATCATCCAGGAAGCTGGCACCGTCACCAGTATTTAATACTACTCAGCATTTTAAGATCTCTTTTCAGTCACTTCTAACTAAATGCCTGTGAGACAAGCATCAGAGAACCATCTTTTGCATTTTTACAGTTTGGAAGCTAATAAAGCTTTAAAATACCACTGAACATGGAGGTAAGAAATACACTAACTAAAGGCAACAACACCCCTACAGGAGACAATATGTGATCATATAGTCAAAGAGCACTGGGCTGATGCACAACAGAGCTGGGTTAATGTTTTCCCCACTATAGAACTTTTTAATTTTTGAGGCACATCTGTATAGCCAAGTAGGCAAAAAGCTTTAACAGTTAACTTCTGTTATTTTAGAAGACTGTTTTCTATATTAGTTAGATTCATAGGTAGAGAAAACAAACTCAAGGAACAAATTAAGATATTTATTTATATATTGTTACAAATTTGTGGTTTTTCCATTAAGCACATTTAACAGGACAACCTATTTGCACTCAGGCCTTTCAGCACTTTAATAAGCTAAAATATACACTTCTGGTGCCATGTAAATTATGGTCAAAAATAATTCTCAAAGACATACTGAGGGGACGAGAACTTTCAGCAAAATAACTCAAGTTGAAATAGTCAATTCCCTTCAACAGTGGTTTCTGTTTCATGAGAGTATATTCTTTACACTAGCAAACTATGTACAAACAATACCACAAAACTACTATAAATGCAAAAATGTAAAAATATACACAAACATATACACAAATTGTTGTTTCTGTCTTCGCTACCTTACTATTAAGAAATCCAATACAAATGCATGTGTACTTAACTTGTAGTATTTAATTTTTTAATTGTAAACAAGATTCAGCATGTAGAGCAACTTAAAACAGTTGTCAGCAGCTTAAATCATGAGGCCTGGAGGCTGAGAGGACTATGCACACTAAGGATCGAACCAACACATACCCACATCTTTTCTGACAATGCTTATATTGCTGTGATATTTAGGATACTTAAAAGATTTAGAAGCATTTAACTATTCTAAACAAATTCTTGGATCTTGTTTTACAAAATGCATACACTGCAGTATTTAAAGTAAAATCAGTATCACATCTGCAGATATATGGATCATGTTCCGTAAGAACGTCTCGTTCATAACAATTTAACAGCTTTTTAGTTTATTACGAAACCTTTCTTGGAGACTCAATTAAACAACTGTAAATTAAAGTAAGCAACATATGGTCACAATCAACCACTCAATGAGAAAATAAACACAGAAACATCCCTTAAACACATGTGAATTCACTGGTGACATACCCAATGATTATCATCAGGCAAGTACACAGAGTACAATGCATTCCTAAAAAGCTGTAGCATTTAGGAACTGTCAGCAGATATTGGAAAGAAAATGGAAGCTGCCTTTACATCGATGTGATGATTTGTTGCTCTTGGTTGCTGCTAAAATTCTTATGAAGCATGGATTTTGCTCTCTTTTTTCCAAGATAGATCTTTTTTTCAGCCACTTCCCAGGCACTCAGTACATTACCTGAAGTGCCAAGATGCTTAGAGTTGTCAATCCTGGCTTTCCTATCAGGACAGTATTGGACTAAGTAATAGCAGTAGCAGTCATGTTAATCAGTTCAATATCAGAGAATTTGCACATTAAATACGGACTGTTTCAGTTTGTACCTATTACAAATATGAAAAGTGCTAGTATCTATAGCAACTGATTTCCGTGGAAAATTCAAGTACAAAATATTTGCAGCTCTCCTTATGCTACCATGGGATACAGTAATGTATCCAGGCTTCCATTTCCAGGAAATATATTCAGAGTAAAATCTCATTTTTTCTAGTTTTTTTTAAGTGCCTGAAAAATCATATTGAGCACAGCATTTGATGAATCCCTTCTCAGACACTATACATACTTCTGTGATTTAAAACACAAGCCACTCCACAGAAGACACATTTTGAAAATAATGTCCTACTGTAAATATCAGTTTGGTGAGCTTTGTATTTTCTGGTTTTTTTGGTTTTTTTTTTTTTTTTTTTTTTAACATTTCAAACACTGCAAGATCGTGTCACAACTGAAAACAATGCAGAATACAGATCTAAAATTTAAGAAACTGCTCGTAAAAATAAAATATTGGAAAAATTTAAATCTGTTTCACTGAAAAGGCTCAATAAGGTGCAAGCAATAAAAGCAAAGGTTTCCATAGGGAAAAGTGAAGTTTAATGAATTTGTACAGTCTATAATGCTGGCAGAGACACTCCGAAAAAAACATTTTAGCTTGACAACTTGCCCTCTTATAAAAATATATTCTAATTGCATTGCAGCACAATCAGATGATAACAGCACTGAAAATCAAACAAACACTGAAATGCCACTGCTCCTCTTCAGCAATGTCAAAAAGGAATAAAATACGTAAATTCATACTACTACAGAATATACCAATTAACTGGACCAGCCAAAATTAAATGGTAGGTAACTGCAAATCAAAATGATACATTGCTACTTACTTGCATTGACTCATCAGCACTTCTTGAGAAGGCATTCAGGAGGTGCGAAACTGCAGACATGGAATTTGCTCCTGGGCAAAACGCTCAAGCTTTGAGCTCTCGCTAAAGCAGAGGTCTCTAGTTACTGGATATAAGTATGAAAAACAATAAGTACTTTTATATCAGAAAATACTTTGTGTCATTTGTTCTTTCCAAAGCATCTCCTCCTGCTTACAGGAAGTCATTTAACAGAAATAATCAGGTTTTCAAAGCATACAACTTAACTGACTCCAGTGAATGAAACCAAAATGTTCTAATATCACCTGTCACCCAATGCAAGGATTTGCAACTGGAGTTTTGTTTTATAAAAAATAATAAAGCAGGCTGAAGAATTCTTCCCAGCACAGGGGACATTTTCAACTCATTTACTCCCCACATAGATTCTTTGGTGTTCAGGAATAGCTAACACAGTGTCAGGATGAACAAGCAGTAACACCTTTCCTTCTTACACTCCTATTTGTCCTGTAAGGTCCATAAGCAAAGTTATTGCTAGTGACAGGTATTAAATAAATGGGAGGGGATACTTACTCATCATCCTTAGAGACTAAAGTCTGATCAAAAGTATTCAATGTCCCTCTTTCAGTGGAGGTTTTCCACACAGCATATTTGCAGGATTTCCATATATGACAAGCACAGGACTAAGACAAACTTATATTTTGGGTAGTCATCCAAAGTGTTGAGTTGTTGAAATTCAAACCAAATGTTTTTCTATTCAGAACAGTCTTTACCTTTTTTTTTCCCCTTCTATTAGCAAAATATGGAGGATAAAAAGTTTATTCCCACACAGTAGCTGCTGAGCCTCTTAACTGCCCAGAAACAGCACAACGTCAGTTACTTAATGAATCTCTGTGGAGAACCTGGGCACTTATTAAACTGTAAATAATGTCAATATCAACTTCAGTTTTTGAAGTTTTGTTGTTTGTTAGTTTCTTTAAAATCCTCTCACCCACCCTCAGTTCAAATTAAATGACCCTAAATATTAATTGTCAAATAAATGATGACACAAATTAAAACACCTTGAGATAGCAACAACTTTGCAATAACATGAAATTTAAATAGAAGCAGATTATTAAAATAAAGTATGTATAAAGCCTTAACTATGGAATTATGAAATAATTCATTTTTACTTTACTCAAGATTTCTCATTCTTACAAAGAACTGTTGGCCACAATAATATTTAACTGCCATTTTCCTGAAGAACAGTTATTTTTAACAACTGTAATTAGTGTAACAGAAGACAAAAGTGTTTCTCCTTATGAGTAGTTTAAACAGATTTAAGACACTTTTCTGTAGGATCATCATCAAATGATGTTCTTTTCAGTAAGTTGCGTAAGCTTCTAAATCACATAAAAGATAATGCACATTACATTTTATTCACACTATAAAAAAGCACAATATACAGGCCATATCCTTTAAAGTGCAACACAACAGAACAATTCTGCAACATTCAGGTTCTTCAAAGACCCACAAAAGTAGGTATTTAATATTTAGGAACAAAACCTGTTCATAGCTGTATCAACACTGAATCTAAATTCTGAACAGTTATCAAGCTTGCACTTGCTGTAAGTGCCACGCTTAAAGCGATGCTTATGACTACTAAATCATATTATCTTATCTGCTTCCATATTATATAGCCTTCATGTCTCACATACAAAATGAAAGCTTTTATCCTTTAGTCAGTGAAGAGCATCTGCAGAGCCCTTTGTTGAAAACAGTTCTTAGACTATGCTCAAAAATATCTTTAAAGTATACTTAGTTTCACCATACAGGTTACTGAGTCAGATGGTGAATGTACCAAGAAAAATATGGTAAATGAACAGAACAAGCATGCCTTTCAGTTGGCATTGCACGCTTTGCTATGTTTGGCACTATCTACCAAATGTATTGGTAACACAGTACAAGCAAGTACCAATTTGCTTTTCACTCCATAAATATTTTTGGTTGGATGTTTTGCTAATAATAGTCAAAAAACTCATTTGTTCCTGAGGTGAGCATGAAAAAAAAGTGAGCTCCATCTAAAGCTACCAAAAGGACCATCTTTGCATTTCCAGCCTAGCTACCTGCCTGCTGGGCTAGACTTATAATCTCAGTCCTCCCCAAGACGCCATTTCTGAGATTCTTCTTGACGCACATCTGGCCTGATCTGGTTTCTCATTCCACCTAGAACATTTGAAGTTGCCTCTGTTGCTACAATGAAAGGTTTCACCACAGTTGGCGGAATTTGGCGGAGGACTCCTCCTACTGCTCCAGTTACTCCTCTGTTTTCATGCTCACGAGTAGCAGTCTCATAGATGGTTTGGGCTGTGTCAGTAATCCCCTTCAAGAAATTAACATAAATCAGTTAAAATGAAAAAGAAAAAGCAATTCCCCCCAATTTTAAGCAAAACAAACTGCTCCACATTTGTCTTCTTTTGCATTATAACTGTAGTACAACTATACTGATACAAATATGACTTAATTCTTCTGACTGAACTTAAAATAACACTGCTATGAACTTACATGAAAATATTTCTCTGATGGCACTTATTGCAAATAAGGGAAGCAGTTGTGGGTACTGTGAGTTATTAAGAAGTGACAGAATTCACTGAAAATTCCCCAGCTAAGACCTAACTTCCTAGACACAGTATCAGGTGCAGCTAACTGAAAGTATAATACAAAAAGTACAATAAAAACAGGCCAGCATTCCAATTTTTAATATACTGTCATGGTAAAGACAGCTTTCACTTTGTTTAAATCTAGCACTATGCTATTACATCCTAGGTAAGGATGGACAGTGGAGGAAATCAGGTTTACAACTCAGAATATGGGCTAAAGCAGAAAGCAGAACATATTTCTCAGAATTTTCAGCTAAGCCTCCTAGTTATCAGCAAGGTAATGCACCATTGGTGTGTAGGGACACTACTGCTCAGACCTATTCCTATGTAAATTAAGGCCACCCCAGAGCTAGTGGAGAAAGAGGTCACGAGGCTAGGAGGGCCATACAGGACAGGTGACCCAGCCTGGCTAAAGCAGTATTCCATGCCATATTCATCATACTCAGTACAGAAAACTTAGTGATCAGAAGAGTCAGTCCTTGTCTGTTTGGGGATTGGGACTAAAAGTTGCCTAGTTTTCACTACTGACCAGGTTGGGGAGGGTGCTAACCTAGAACAAACTGAAAAAACTCACAGCTGTAGAACACTGAAGCCCTATTCACACTTATCTCCATAAAACCTTAGTTTGCTTCTCTTACTCTTCATTTGGTCAGTTTCAACTAACACCTGATATTTTATTTGTTGCCTTAAGAAATAATTCTTGAGTTTGGTTACGGACAATTACTTTTGCACTCACCTCTTTTACTACGCTGTATGCTTTGGCTACACCTTCCCGTAGGTCTACTGGCTGATGAGCTAAACGATGGCGAGGGAATCGTTTGATCTTTTTTGCTTCAATAAAAGTAGGCCCTGGTGACACCATGTCATATGCAGTTTCTGCAGCTGCCTAAAGATCAGGAGCAAATGCAAAATATATAAGAAATCTTGACAACCAGTCACAAACTTAAAACAACTAATAGGGTGACTTTATTGAAATAAAAAGATGCTAACTCCACAAATAATATTCATTATCAGATTAAGGTTTCTAACATGAACATCTAGAAAGAGTATAGCTGTAACTATACATTAACTTTGATAATGAAAACACAAGTGTTGTAGGTTTTGATAGGGTCTCCATCCCTTTTCAACTGTCATTCATTCAAAGGCATCCTCTCATCTGTACAAAATCCTCAAGACAGGAATTGAAACATTAGATTATTCGAATATTTTTATGTTTTTCTTACAAACACACAAGCATGTACAGAATTCCACTCATGTGAACACTACCGGTCTTTACTACATATGGTCAGGTATATGCTCATATAAACTTTTTGCGAAATTAAGTGACAAAAATTTATTTTCATTCTCTATTTTACATCAAGGAACATAAAATTTATTAGTGCTTTAATACAAGATTACTTTAGGCTTAAACTCAGAAAATTTAATGGACTCAGTGTATATCAACACAACAAAAAGCCTCAAAACCAAGACTGTTTGTTTTAGGTTCCTGGTTTGGTTTTTTTTTTTTTTAATTAAACACAAATAATCTAACAATTTCAAAAAGGTAAGTATCTTACTAGAAAATACACATGCAAAGAACTCATCTTTCTCAATATCAATGATATTTTTGTGCATCCAAGTATTTTAACATTAAGCTGAATGCTGTAAAACATTAAAAACATCAAGAAGCGTGTAACAGCTTGGGTGTTCAGCAATATTATAGAACAATTTTCTAACCATGGCATTTGATGCCATTGTTCTCACCTCATAGACTGCTGCAAGCTTTGTCCACTCTCTGCTTTCCTATTTATACAGCTACTTTTTAAAAGACATACTCACAACCTTAAATATAGAACATTAAGATATTAGCTCAATACAGAGCACTTACTAGTAACACTTCTCATTTTGCATCTAACTCTTAAATAATACACTGTACCTGTATAGTCTGAACCATTCTGTTTGTTAGCTCCAGTGCAGCCATTGCAGTGGAAGTCCCAAAAGAAGCTGCTCCTCTTTGAAAGCCTCTTACAATACGACCATCCTTTCGGTACTGCTCTATCGGTAACCACACCAAGTCTTTCAGACCTTGGACTGAAAATGTATACAGAACACCATAGTTAGGAAGTGAAAACAAGTGTCAAAATTGTTTATGGGTTGGGTTTTCTTTTTTCTTGGGAGAGAAAGGCCTGGTTGGCTGGTGTTCTGTTTTTATTAAAAAGAACAACTGCAATATGTATCTGAATAGAAACAAGAATTAACTTACCTAACTGTACTAGTGAATGCATAGGCCCTACTCCTCCCAAAATTCCTGGTAGCTGGTTTTTCTTTATATCATTTAGCCATTCACTGATGGCATAGGAGAACAATTTATCGACACCTAATAAACTAAATTAAATCAAATTATTAGTATTTTAAAACATACAATTCCTAATAAGACAAATGCATTACTCATTTAAATCACTTAAACAGCTTTCTTTTGCTTAAGTGCTGTCTTTCATAGCCACTGGTCAATTCAAGCATTTAATGTGCATGTGCTTTGCAAAACAGAAGTTCAAGACTGCATAATCACATCCAATTCAACAGGAAATAAACATACAAATAAAATTACAAGAGTTTAGCACCAAGACCAGCACATGGTTTAAATACTCTTCTGAAAACAGATAAAGTTCTTGAATGCTATGTATTCGACAAAAACTAGAATTAAGAAATATTTGTAGGGTTAAAAAAAGTGCATCTTATCAGAGAATTTGCTTTTTGCTTGCTACACTGTTATTTACAATAAACTTGTTCAATTTGGAATACCAAAGTTGGTCTACAATTCAATAAGCTTACCCATGTCTGTAACAAAGTCTCTTCAGCTTTAATTCTGAGCAGTTTAACTGTGCAAGCCCAATAAGAATCCCAGCTAGAGTCCCCTGTAAGTGAATTATTTTGTTATTACATGAGTTTACTTATCCTGTACAATCCATAGGCAAGAAACTTCATCACCTCAACTTATTACAGGTATTTCTATCTAAAATGATCATCTCACAGTCTCACAAATGCTACTCATTACAGTGCTATGAGTTTTATGATTCTATGATTGCATTAATTACGTTACAAGAAAACCTGCAAAAGATGGAATCTAGCCTAATCAGCTGCTCTTTTAAGAAAAACACCCAGGTTCAAGAAGGCTTCTTCAGAAATACTAAGACATAGCAAATTAAGTAAACATTGCTTTCGCATTAGTGTGTTACAGGCATTCTAAAGCTATTTCATGTTTTGATTTCTCTGGCCGCAGTGCAAGCATAAACAGTTGCTGCTTTTTATTGTTCATGTTTTTTCACTGATTTGCTATCACAGTACAAATCTGGTTGTGCAAACAGGATTGTCTAAGATCTGCTCTGTAATCTCAGTATAACCCACATGTATCTGAAGAAGAAGAACCATGAGCATTTTTTAATCTGCATTCAATTCTGCCATTGCCACTGAAGCCCACACACTACTAGACTGCAGGGAAGGAAACAAGAGGAGGAAAAAACAAACAACTTTATTCCAGCATTAACAAGGAAGAAAATATGATGCGTAATTCTGGCATTAGATAATAGTATCATCCTTTTAGGAACGAGACTCGAATGTCTCACTCTAACTTAAGAGTATCTGAAGGATTCACTCCCTAGTTTTCAAATTAAGGATGAGACAAGGTTAAGCTCTACTGAAACTAAGGAGCGGGGGAAACATTCAACATTTCTTAAGATCACATCAGTCATGAGTAGGCAGCATAAAATACACCTCAGGAGAATAAATCCAAAACAAATATCATAATTTTTTTTGCTATACAACATCAGCGTTATACACAAACCTGATCCATTGATAGATGTTTGCCATGGTAATCAAGCCGTATTGGAACTTCTGATGTAAAACGAAATTCTCTGGAATACACAGAGGAAATTTTACAGTGACAAACATGAATAGGAAATAGAATTGTTCTTCCAAAATGAAATCCAGGGTTTCCTATTCACCTGAAATAAAATGCCACACCCTTTTCTGTAAACCATAAATCTGCTAGTTACTGCATTGGTACTACAGAGCAAGTATACAAAATATAGTGGCACATTCAGCTTTTCTTGGTTTATGAATTCTCTAGTAGAGGTCAGCATTTATAATTTTAACAGTCCTGCAAAAGTCCTACTAATCCTGCAGGTGAATCATCATCCCTCAATTTTCATAGCATTAATTTCAGTTTCAAAAAAAAAAAGTATGTCTAATGATGGTTCTGTGGACAAAATTTAGCCTGGCATCTGGAATTATTAAAAAAAAAAATATATATCTGCCAGCGATGTATAAAATAGAACAACAGTCATTCTCTCATAATTTAGCTCTGCAGTGCTTGCCAAAGCACACATTTGTTAGAGGCACTTATGATCCAAATACACAAGAAAATGTTTCTGCATAACAAGCTGCAATTTTTATAATCACTTCTCAGTCAGGTCCACACTAGAGTTTCACCTGTAATATTTTAATCTTGTACTCTCCCATGATATTCTTCTTCTTTATATACTCACATTTTTGATCTCATTTACACTGTTAGACCTACAAGCAAAAGACTGCTCTCTCTACTTCTATAACACCTCATTACTGGTTCTGTATGTGGGAGAGCTTTAAATAATTTTATTTTCTTGTGCACAGTGGCATGCAAAATTTGAATAAAAGCCCATTAGTTACCTTTAAATGACAGAAACAAATATATTTTATTTCCACTACCACTCAGTAAACAAACAAACAAAAAAATGCACCTTGACATAAAGTCTAAATAATTTTATCCTCACACTTTAAGATGTTCAGCAGAAGAACTCTGTGTCGCTGGAAATTTTGTAATAAAAATTTACCTGAAAAATATTGGCTGATCACTGTATGAAGTCACTTCTTCTGAGAAATTATGATCATCACCATTGACCACATCCAAAGAATCAATGTTACCATTTTCATTTGCTTGCTTATGTGATGAGAAAGATATCACTGGACTTGGATCCTTAAGGTTGCTGAAATGTCTGGGCAAACTACATGTAGCTTCAGCACCAGGAGACTTCTTAACTGTAATAAGAAATTTTACATAGTTTACTGACACGTATTCTTCACAATGATTAAAATAATTATGTTTATACAATAAACAGAGAAGTTAAAAGGTAAAGTATAGCTGCACAAACTCACGATAATAGTTACTAGTAGAAATATGCTTTTGAATATCATACTGGTTTTGGCAACAGATGGTGTAGTTTATGAGAAATACTGCTTTAACTGTCTACGTACATTGTACTGCTTATTTACAACCTTAAACTCTATTATTTTCTCTAGGATTTACACAACTTCAAGGTATTAGATAATGATAACCCTTTAGGTAAGAGGTGTAAAACAATGCATTTAACAACTCCTAATATTAGATAAACAATCCTCAATTTTTTTTAGAAGTTCTTATTTAATAAGCTCCCATTTTTGTTAAACATTTTATACAATGGAGATCTCAGGCATTAAAGACCTTTGTTGGTGTTTATGAAAACACAAAACTATAATACCCAAAGTTCCAGAGTTTGAACAGATTAGTTACTAATGTTGGGGTTTGGTCACTAATATCAGTTCTCTTACAGACATGAGACTCGCATGTGAATTTATAGGCAAGTATAAATTTTACAGGAGAAAGAAGCAGCACTTTCATTTTTGAAAAGTGTACCTTCAGGATCTGAAGTAACTAAGAGTTCCACTTCTGTAGAGAGGCTAGTGAAAAAATCCTTCAGGAAAAACAAGGCATCCTAATGTCAAAAATAAAGTACAACCAGGTTAAACAAAAGAGAAAAACAATCAATTTTCTAAATCATTATCTACTATTCCAGCCCTTTATTATTACACAGATTTGAATACAAACACATTTCTTCTTTTTAATCTTTTACCATGTGCAGAAGCCACATAAAAATCTAGGACAAAAACCATAAAGACCCTCCTGGTCATTGCCTCCTGCTACAAACAATAAGATTTCATAATCTATCTAGCTCTGTCTTAAAACCCCATGACTGTTTTCTTCATCTCTCATTTTGGAGATTATTCCAGAACCCAAGTGTTCTAGTGGTTATTACTTTTCTCTGATCTCCAGTAAAAGGGCATTAAAGTACAGTTTATACTCATCTCTGACACTGCCAAGGTCAGACACATTAGATCAGATCTTGCCACTGCTTCATTAACAGCCATTAAAAACTCTACAATTAACACCTCATTAATGTCATAAAGTTATTACATCTCATTTTTATTTTTGACAGATGCATCAGAAAAAACACATCTCTCCACAGATAGTGAATTAAGCAAGAAATACCTCAAAGACTAATAACTCCACTTTAAATTTGATTGCACAAACATCTATACCTTCCTTACTGCTGGAGAAACGAACCAGACCATTTGAGTATATGAAAAATAGTTTACATAAAGGCCTGCTAAAAGAGTAGGACAGTATATTTTATTTCTGCTCATCATTCCACTGCAGCTGATAGCAAGACCAGAGCTTTCACAGCCCTTAACTAACGTGTTGTGAATAGCTTCTGGATTAATGATTTTCTTTTTTTTTTTTATTAAAAACACCAAAACCACTTAATGAACAATGCAAGATAACTCAAGAACATGTAAATGCTTTTGAAATGCCATGATTTCAAAACATTTCAGTCTCAGAAAGTAACTTGTACTACTGAGTAAACAGCCAGGTCTATAAATATTCTTAGTTTCAGAATTAAAGATAAGGCTAGTCTCGGTAATAGCTGGAGCAGAAGGCAAGCTCTAATACAGATATGAAGAGACAGGCATAGATCCAAAGATGTGCATGACTGGCTATAAATAAAAAAACAGTAGTAAACCAAGGAAAAAACCTCATAAAACATGTATGACAGTTACAAGTATATGGTTTTAAAAAAAACCCAGTATCATTAAATAAATAAAAGAATAGTTTGTTTTTCCTGCACTGGCATAACCAACCTGGTCAATATTGAGGCGAAGTGGCATTAGTGAAACTCGTAAACAGCACTCCTGTGGTGATCTGCCAGACTCTGGACGGACATGTAATGCTTTAACTGTTAACTGAAAAAAAACAACAAGATAAATAAAAGCAGTAACTTTCATAATTATTAAATCTGAGAACACTATCTAGGAAAAACATTTACTGCAATACTTCTGCAGTAATCCGATTCTGTTTACCAATTACAAAGCTAATATTGAATAAATAATTTATGGATTTTGTAAAAAAAGATTAAAATTCAAAAAACCCCACAAATACATCCTTTAGATAACCAGTAAGACTACAGTATATCTTAAAACTACAACTCTATGTGTCTAGTGAAATGTCTAATCATATTTATGCAAGTAGATTTTTGTTCAAAACCTAAACTCTGGAAGCTACCAAAGTAGTCCTGCATATCTACTTTTTTTTCAACTGACCAAATCTCAAAGTCATTAACATCTGACACACTAATATTTGAATTGATCTCTTAACTGGTTCAAAAATCAATCAGGAGACAAGCAAATAATTATCATTTTATATTACTTCAGTGTTCCATGACCTCATGTTTCTTCTTCTGGAAGAAGAAAAAATATGTACAATCCCTACAAGGACCATTCAACTGCTGTAATGAATTCACATATTCCATACTGTACCATGTTTGAATGAGCTTTTCTGGGCATCTCCTTACTGCAGTAGAGATAAAGGAATTTATTCATCTGTGACGTAGCTAAGCGATCTCTAATCTCCAGGTCTTGAACAATAAAAATCTGCCGTGATGCTGGCTGCTCCAAAAGGTTGGATTCACCTTCCGTACCACATGGAGGGTATACCTCATGCTGGAATTTCACCTTTTAAAAGAAAAGGAAGCCAGCATCATCAACTGCAGTGAAAAATAACCTTTAACAATACATGCATATACAGCATACACAACTTTTAAAGCTACCTGTCTACTATTTCAAACTTAAAGGAATGACATGATTTCTGAAAACTATTCAGAATTTTGCTTGCCTATCAGTAGAAGTCTTCCAATTCCTAGTAGAGTACATGCTCATATTTTAAGATGCAAATTAGAGCCAAAATACAGAAACTGTGTAAGACAAGTTTTGCTTTTTGTTTTAATATCATCTCTGCTTCTTCCTCTCAATCCTGACATGTATCTTACATCATGCTGAAGCGCGTACTGGGCAACCTTGCAATTCCTCAATTCTGCACCTTCTACACTTGGGAAAAGAAGATTTCTTCCCTACCAACAAACTTTAAGTGGCACCTTCCAGTCTCCATTTCCTCTTTCTTTACTCATTTTAGCCCATATAAATTCTAATCCATTATCTTTCTCAAACCTGAAAAAATTCAGAATTCTTTCCTTTTCCTCGTATCTTGATTGAAAGTGAGAACTACAAAGACCTGTGGTTACCCCCAAATTATTCCATCTCAGTAAGCCCCACAGCATACTTGGCTGCAACACGACGAGGCAGAGCAGACATAGCCTGTAAAACTGCGGCCTCTACTGGGCAGATACTGAGATGTTAAGAAACATTGTACTTGTGCACCTCGTACTGAAACACGTGATAGTGAACACTTTAAAGTGCTGAAGACAAAAATAAGATGTTTCTCATAAAAATGCTTGGAAACATTACTGTTTTGACACTCATCTCCTTAATTTTTTTGTTTAAACTTTATTATTATTATGCCTTCCACCAAGTTACAGGTGCAAGTAGGGGGAAAAATGGGCCTGATTATTTTGCTAGAATGTATAATTTCATTTTATCAATTCAGTATAAGATGAAGACAAGAAAGCCCCAGAACAGCAGCTGTAATGAGTGGCTAAAATTAACGGAAACTTTATTAGAATAAATATCCTTCATCTTTAGAAACATGTTTATTTGGAATGTAGAAGAACAAATACATTTTTGTTAAACAAATTCTAAGTTCGACACCTTCAAAGTGCTTAGATGTAGATACTGATGGAAGAAATCCTACTGAATTCTAATGGAAAGCTATAATCACAGAATTACTGGGTTGGAAAAGACCCACAGGATCATCAAGTCCAACCGTTCCTATCAATCACTAAACCATGCCCTTCGAATTGAATGGCTACAACACGTTAAGAAATTCACACACAGTCATGGCTGAAGCTGTTTCTGTCATTCACCTTGCTTAACTGTATTTCCATTAGGAAGTCTGGGTTTCTTCCTCTTCCCCCACATGCTGTACTCCGTCCGTGCCTCGTTGGTGTATGAGAAGGAGAACTATGGGGACTTCTGGTGAAATGAAAGAGGAAGAAATACACTTAAAGCTATCTTGTCATTAATCTAACATTAAAAGTGTGTATGCTTCACTGGATACAGCTTAGCAGTATCTTAATAGCTACAAGAGGAAGATAGAAAATACAACAAAAACACTGGAAGTTGTGTTACTGTTAACCAAAACTTTCACATACTTCAAGTAAAGAATATTTAAATAGAATGTTACGCGTGTGCTTCCCACAAAACAAACATTCATAAAACACTTCCTTAATTTTGGCTGTGATAACATTTGTCTTTAGCTTACATGACACCTTGAAAATCACACTCCAGCTACCACAGCAATAACCTCTTAACATTCCTTAAGCCCCAGACTCCTGAGGAAGGAAAACTTAACTTCTAGTATAACATTTAAGAGCAAACATGTCCCTCTAGCTCAAAACCAAACCCAGCTTGTCCAGGTTGAGACACAGGAAAAACATAGTCTAGAATGTGGAGCTAATATAAATAGAAAGATTTTAGATGATCTTTAAGTTTGCCTCCAACCCAAACCCATTGCTTGAATGACTCCTCATGAGAAGAGAGTGAAGAAACAAGTAAGGGAGCCTTGAGATTAAGTAGTGATATTAACCTCAAATCAAAGGAAAATTAGGGATTTTTAAATGTTTAATCCACAGACTTTCATCAAACACTTACATGAAACTTTTAGCTGGAGATGTTGGTGGTGCAGTCCCAAAATCTCTTCCACCATAAAGATGCCAAATAAGAGAGATCTCCTTTACAACATAGCGTACCAGAGGAACAGGAAAATGAAGGGGAGATTTGCTTGTATCTGCTTTTTTAATGGGCTGGCTGAAATGATTTTCCTTTATGATAATTGCATCATCAACCATTATTTTTATTACTGGCTCTTCCTCTTTTTCCTAATTTTAAAAAAAAAACAAGACACATAGCACTGAGAAAGTGAAATCTGATAGTTTCCTAAATCTTTTAATGCAGTAGACAGACAGTGCTATAAAGTGACACAGAAGCTTTCTCTGAGGTTTGGCAAGGATCTTAGGGCCCACAAAAGCACTGAAAGCATGGATTATGAGGTAAATTAATAAAAGATGAGAAAATGTGCAAAGCTGCTATTTTGATAAACACTGCATCTTATTTATAACTTTTTTTTAACCATACTATTGTTATAAGACAAAATGGCAATGATAATACATGACCACGTGGTAGGAAAAATGCAAATACCGTTCTATATACTAATCAGATCAGAGAGCAATTATGTACTGCTAAGATACAGAAAAACGATATTTAGAAATACTTGCATTTATTCCCAACACTAACAAAGTTCCTTTCAAACAAGAAGGATTATTTTTCTGCTACTCTGTCCACTGATAAAAATATCACTAAGTAACCACAAAAAGCTAAGAAGTCTAATTTTTCCAGATCTTACATAGACTTTCCTCCTGTTTATATAAGCTTATTTTCAGTAATTCTTTTAAGTTTCTTACAGCAACAGCAGCTTTGGGTGCAAAAAGAATGCAGAAATCATCACTTTCTGTAGGAACATCTCCCATGGCCTCACTCATCAGGTGATGAGTGAGTGAAGCATAAGTGGGACTTGTATCTTGTGAGACATTTCCACTTTCGTCTGGGAACAGGAACAGATCTGAGCAAGTTGGCTCCTGAATCTGAGATCTGTCATCCAAAATTCCTGGGAGTTGAAGGAGGGAGAAGAAACATGTTTCATAGAATCATAGAATAACCAGGTTGGAAGAGACCCACTGGATCATCGAGTCCAACCATTCCTATCAAACTCTAAACCATGTCCCTCAGGACCTTGTCCACCCGTGCCTTAAACACCTCCAGGGAAGGTGAATCAGCCACCTCCCTGAGTAGCCTGTTCCAGTGTCCAAACACCCTTTTTATGAATTTTTTTTTTCTGATGTCCAGCCTGAACCTGCCCCGGCAGAGCTTGAGGCCATTCCCTCTTGTCCTGTCCCCTGGCACTTGGCAGAAGAGGCCAGCTCCCTCCTCTCTACAACCTCCTTTCAGGTAGTTGTAGAGAGCATTGAGGTCTCCCCTCAGCCTCCTCTTCTCCAGGTTAAACAACCCCAGCTCTCTCAGTTGTTCCTCATAGGGCCTGCTCTCCAGCCCCTTCACCAGTTTTGTTGCTCTTCTCTGGACTCGCTCCAGAGCCTCAACATCCTTCTTGTGGTGAGGGGCCCAGAACTGAACACAGTATTCAAGGAGTGGTCTCACCAGTGCTGAGCGCAGAGGCAGAATTTCAGTTTAAAGATCTTTACAAAACATGAAAATATGAACAAAATAACTTCGCTTATTGCATCTCCAATCAATTTCTATCACAAACATAACACAACTTTAAAAAATCAATCCACTGAACACTTTACTGAAAGGGATTACAATAAAACCCTAACTATTTACTAGCAGAGATGAACTTATAAAATATAGTAAAATAATGTCTGTAAAAAACCCTCATATGTACAAAAAAGACATTTTATGTGCAAATTTTTCATTTTGATAGTAAGACCACAGTATCAAGTACTTAAAGAGTACTATACTGACTGCTCATCTTCCACCATCAAAGAAGGGCCCAGACATCATGGAAATAAAATTCTCTATATGCAGTTCAAAAATCCTTAGTCAATTTTAAACTGGATTTAACTCAAGCCAGGATGGAGACATCATAATCCTGAGATAAAAACGATTATTTTTTTTTTCTATCTGCTCAATGAAAGATTTCCTCATAGGTAAAAGTTCTCTCTGTGACTCAGAACTCTATAACCTTCCTGGATTGCCTTCATACACAGGTCTTTGCTTCCTTCACATCGCAGTACACCAAATAAACTTACAATTCTAGAGAACTTAGCGTCTTTACAGAGTTAATAAAAGCAAGAAGCTGTTTGTCTGAAGTCTTCAAACCATCAAAGGTATGCTCCCATTCTTGTTGTAGCCCTGTCTACGCACAAAAAGCCTTTCATTTTCTTTCCAGAAAAGTACTTCATGAAAGCACTTTTATGTTACTTCTTACTTTATGTACTTTACACATAGTTATGCCTCCAGACAATTTTTACCATTGGACTCTGGCTTCATGGCAGAAGCAGTCTGTTGAGTCTCAATTTCTTCCATTGCATCGCTCATCAAATCCCGTAAAATCTGTTGCTCTGATTCAGCAAGGATTGACCCATGGGAAGATGGTTGGCTAAAGGTCTCCACCTGTAGGAGAGGTGCTATACATAGTTACATTTTAAAGATAACTGCAATATCATACTGAATAAGATTTCCCTAGAATGGTTTGATACACAGCTCTTGCACTCTAAGAAGTAACACCTTAACTTTAAATCAAGTGAGATGAAACTCCAAGCTAAATGACTCAAAGCAGTTAGAATATTACGGTTAAGCTATTTAGACCATCAAGTACTAGCACAGTTTGTACACATCCTGGAATTTCCTTCTTTACATAAGAATAAAGTACAATAGGTAAACAACACAAAATACTTTAAAATATTAATTAGTTACCAAAGCAGAAAAAAGCCACTAAATACTTTACTCTCACATATATTTAAGGTGGATGCAATCTGTTAATTTATTTGCAGGAAATGTCATCTTCTTTGGAAACAGAATAGGGATATCAAAATTAAAACATACTACTGGGAAGTGTAAAGTTAAGTTGACATTATTTTTCCATTTTATACCTTCATTTTTGGCTTGCTAACTCCACGTTTAATCTCTGTCTTTGTGGGTGGATGTAAATCACCATAACTTGCAATATATTGTATAAGATTCATTAGTGCAGCGCATGAATCAGAGCAGGTGCGAATATGGATTACATCACTGGAACAGTGCAGCTCAAAGCGTGGCTTAGTCTAGACAACAACAATAAAAAGATAAGAATACACTTCAAAACAACCTAAGGTTCCAGAAAAATAGCATCTATACCTAGTTTAAGTTAATCACCTAGACAAAAATGACCTTAAAAAAATAGTATACACAAACTGAAAAACCTTTCTGACTCTACATATAATAATTTTCAAATCACAATGCGTCGTGCAGATTATATATTTTATTTAATTAAATACTTACCCTTTCCTCATCAGAATCAGATTTTACTGCTGTAATGGTTAGTTCTAGCAGTCCCATATCCATAACACGAACATAATCTAAAAGGCAATGAATATTTTTTTTTTAATTAATAACAAACATCATACTTACTATGTACGTTTGGTCATTGAACAATTAAAAACAGCATGAGTATAAAAAGGGATCATTTTTAGCAAAATATTTTTTATCTCTCCTTTTCCTTCTTTTATGAAGATTACTCCGAGTTTAAGTTTCCAGCTACTCAAATCAAGAACTCAAATCTTTTTAATACAATACAACCCTCCCACTGCCACCATCTGTATGCAGTGTAATCTTTTATGATATTATCCTCATCCCATTAGAGCAAGTTACAGAAGTCAAGGCACACAAAAGGCAGGTGACTAAGTATCCCAGTAGTTTTTTAGTTGAAGTGAGAAAGAACATTTTCATGTTGTACTAATCTTTCAGCACTATCTCCCTTCTTTCTTGTTTTATTTAAACAGGCATATCTTTATCCTGTCCCTCACTAGAAATCTCTTAGCTAAGCTAAAAACACACATCTGTGGACAGAGGGTTTCATTATTTCTCCAATTCATTTGTTAAATATTGAAACAAGTTCCTCAGCCCTTGTGCCACACAACACCTGTCAAGTTCAACTATTTAGAATGTATACAGGAGATCTCTTTTCTATGAAGATTTCTTTCTCTGCCAACTCTAGATTTTTTAAAATATCTTTTTTTTCATAAACAATTCCATTATGGAACTCTTAACAAGAAAATAAGGAACTTGTAAGCTGCTGTTCGCTGATATCCCTCTGCATCCACAAATCTGAACTAGTGCACTCAGATTTTCATCAACACTGCATTATTCATTCATATTCAACTTTCTGCTCTTTAATTCGTTAGACCTTTTCTTCAATAACCTTTATGCATGCTGGACATACCTTTAAGTTTGTTCCTTGAGGCCCTGCAATTAGTTAGTGACATCTGAAACATCCTTACCTCTCTGGAGGTTCACTGTAACAGTGTTGCACTTGTCAGACAAATGCAAAGCAGCTTCATCTAAAATTATCCTAAAAGATAAAAGAAAAAAACCAAAAACATGAAATAAACATGCTAAAGAAATGCTGTGCAATTCACCAGATAAAAGCAATGACTATAGGAAAAATTTAAGACAGAAATATATCCAGCATATCTTAAATGCAAATTCTTCACTTCAGACCTCTCACATTATCAATCATTGCAAGATATTTTTGCCATGACTACTTATATTTTATTTGCATTTCAGTTTATATATTTAACCCTTCCTAGAATGAAAAGCAATGCCTTCAGCATACAGAAGCAACACTTCTTACTTCCCTTTATGCCTGCTTTTTAATGAAGTACCAGACATATATATTTCAAAGGTCATCTATAAGGTTGTAACAATAGAAACAAGCAACTTAGCAGATGTTTCACATCAGAACAAGCATAACAGAATGAATATTCACCTGAGGTTGAAAGAAAATGATTTAAATTTGAGATTGTCAGTAACCAGTACATATTTCGTTAGTTAACACACTGTCTCTAAACAACAAATCTTAAAGAAATCTTAAGATGCTACTAATTAACAAAACAGGCACAATTTCATTTCAGGATATTTCTCAACTACATTGGAAGTTGCAAAACTGCTAGTTGTTAAAGGAAGTACTTCAATTTAAAAAAACGTACTTAATAAAACAGAAACATTACAAAGGAGCAAATTATATTTCAAAAGATGCAAACCAGTGTGATCATTTACACAACATGAATGCTTTCTAGGTCAAAAACTGTAGACAGGCATTACAAGTTTTACAGGAGCTTCCATGTCTTAAAGTCATTTAAAATATACCTGAGAGTAGAAGAGGATTTATCCACTGCAACGCTGCTGGAAATGCTGAAAGTTTCAACAGTAAGTAGAGATCTCACTGGCAAAAACAAAGGCCTAGAAACAAATAGGAAAGAAACAAATAAATACTCTACCTCTTTAGAAGTGCAATCAAAGTCTAAGAGATTACTTAACTAGATCTTCCCAGTCCTAAGCAAGTGCTTCTCCTACTTAAAATTACTTACAGTTCAAGGAATTTATGTTACAGTACCTTGTCCAAATAAATATTCTTTACAACATGCAAACTCAAATGTTACTAAAAAATTAATAAATAGCTGCAGCATCACCAAGTGCCACACAGCTGCATTTTACTTACCTGTAATCAAGAGCACAACTCCATAGATGTACATGAAAAGTTGTAATTGTAGCTGGAGGATTGTATCCCAGAACAGGCTCATCAGAAATATTCAAAAAAAATAAAATCTAGAAGTCACAAATATATTATAAATAAATACTTCAAGATCTGTTAAATTAATAAACAATTATGCCCTAGAAAAGATAAAATCTGTAAGAGGCACGACAATTAAATGCTTGATTACTAGAAGCAAAAGCAGTTAACCTCAAATATTTAAAGGTGTTTACACAGTATCTTAATATATAAAAAAATGGAATGTAAATAGAGAAAAAAAGACAACACCCAAAATGCAGCCTCAGAATCAGAAATGTGTGCACAAGCATTTCATATATTGTTATTTCATGTGTTACTGCACAAAATCAACTCCTAATCCTCCTCTTTAAGATCTGCCACAGTTCTCTTCCAAATACATAACACTATGAAAATAATTAATTTTTAATAAGTCTAGGGCATATCAACACTCCTAGTCTTTTAATGACTTCCTCTTCTTATCTCTGGCCAATTTTTTATTCCCCCCCAAAGATTCCCAAACACATTACAAGTATTGTTAATTGAGCAAAAATTCACAGAGCCAATAAGCAGCATTGTGTAACGAAGGTTGTAAGAATATACAGGAATATCGTACTGAGGAAAAAAAGTAATGACATCGCAGATGTAAAGCACTAATTTCAACACTATACAGTTATTTAATAAAAACACATGTAAAAATAAGCATGCCATACATACTAGAGGATAAGCAGGATAAGTTTGAATGTCAAGATTTACTATCTATAATCCAGTACAGCGTAAGTACATGCCACTATACTGCTACTGCACTAATGGAATGTCCTAGCTCATGCATGGTTACACACAGCTTCTAGATCAAGGGTCTGCAGCCCTGTCTGCTATACACCCACTTCTACATCTATACTTCCCAATACAACCCTTCCAATTCAGAAGTTTCCATTACGAATGTTTATGTAAACTACTGCTTACTACTTCCCCCTAAGTCTTATTCTCCACTGCTGCTATTCCAACGATGTAAAACAAAACAACAGACAAAGGAGAAATGGGACTTGAAGAATCAGGTGAGTGGGAGGGAAAAATACAGAAATGCTTTCAGTGCTGCAGGCAGACAGTGGTTTTCATAGTGTTTTTTCTCCCTGAGGATTATCCAAGTACTTTGATAGCTCTGAACTACTGACATTTTCTATCAGAACTTTGATATTAAGCATAAAAAACCAAAAAACGAACCCTCCCAAAGTTCCAGAACATCCCAGAGGTTCAGGATGATGAGAGGAACTGCAGCAAAGGAATACACAAGTAAGAATTTGAGAGCCAGACTACAGTCAGTGGTCTCAAAAGACAGACAGGAAAGAAAGGAAAGAACAACACTTTCACGAGCGGAGTAAGATAATAAGACATAGCCTAACACAAAGATTTTTCCATCAAAGTTTAGTTTGATACTTAAAGTAGTTGTTAAAGCAATGAGACTGAAATTGAAGAAGATGTAGTTGAGAAAATTTCTGCAATCTGACCTGTTCATGCCAGCTTAAACCTGAAGGCAGTACTCTGTGCTGAAGGGTGGCTCCTCTTAGTCCAACAGCAACTAGAAATTCCTACACAAGAAAGTTACACAGATTAGTTTAAATGAAATACAAGTAACTATTTGACATCTGTTCATTCATTCTGTGAGTCACCAGGAATTACTAGGAGTACTGATGCAGATCTTTCTTACACCATTCAAATCTGAGTCAACTGAGCCTCCATGACATTGTGCTTTTCTGCAGATTCCTCCTTCTATAGATAACTCTACCAAACTGTCACGGCTATGGCAGGTAGCAGGTCAGCTTTTAGCCATCCTAATGAATGCTGCTGTCAAAGCCAAACATACCCCTCATTTCCGAGTGCCATTTCAGGTATGTAAGCAAAGGCTGCTGACAAGATGACACTGGTAGTAAGCTGAACAGAACGCTTTAAATTCTCCATATTTGTTCTTGCCTGGTTCAGCACCAGATTAAAACTTAACCAAAGAAAGCAAAGAAGGTAACTAGCCAGGAAATGCATTCAGTAAAGAAATAGCATGTCAAAGTGAAGCATTGTAATAATTACTAAATTATGCTGATACTTAAATTTTACTATTCACCCAAAAGCATCCAATATATAATTTAGAGTTTGAGAATGAATGTCTCAGAATATATAGTTTCATCTATAACCCTTGTAACCCCACATCTAGACACTTCCATATAAACAGAAAGAATTTAAATAATTTATAAAAGCATAAACTTGAAAATACAAACCTTCGTATTGCTCTCTAACTTATCTGATTGGATTTTGACTGCAATGGTGAGCATACTTGGAATATCCACTCCTACACCATCTGAAGCAGTCCTGCTAAGACTATCGTCTTCAGAAAAACAAATCGTTGGTTCTAACCAATGGGGGCGTATTGTGCTGGGCAGTCGTACTTCAGAGGAAGGGACAACTCCATCAACCATACCTGAAAAGAGAATTTACAATGAGTCACCTCATACTTTAGAGCTGTTACCAATGAATAGTTAAGGAAAATCTTTTTTTATGCTTAATGCCTTTAAAATTACTTTAATTACCAACCAAAGTCAGTCACGCATACTAAGCACCAAAAATTGTGAAGGGGAGGCTGGAGGTTATCCAGTATTTAAAACCACAGTTCTACCCAAAACTGTCACTGTGACTGTAGGGTTAGGTTTTTTAATTTGCCCAACAAACTGGCAAAGTTCAAATAAAGGACAGAAATCTCCTAAGGGTTAAATTGAAAGGTAGGAATACGTCTCTATTTTTCAATTTAAAAGACAGTGCCAAATTAACCTCTAAACACACAATAATTAAGCCTTGAACTCAAAATCCATGAACTTGACTACTACCGATTCAGGGATACTTGAGGGGACAAAGTTAAAAGGATTTACATAGCGGTTACCAGTCATACAAACTACATTGCCAAATTAAATATCTGCAGCTGCTTACTACAATTAGCTTCCCTGTACCTTTTTTAATTAAATAAGCAATAATATGTACAAGTGTGTACTTTCATCATGAAGAACAGATTGTACAGCTAATTTGCCAGAGGACCACAATATTCTTGAAGAACAGAAGTGGCCAAGTGAAGTCTGAGCCATACAGTAACCAAATAAATACAGTTATCATGAAGCTGTTTTACTGTAGCGTTTAGAAGCACTAACCATGAAACAAATCATACATTATCAGGGGAAGAAAGAAAGAAAAAAAAAAAAAAAAAAAAAAGCAACAGCATTTCTCCTAAGACTCTTCAGGCTTATCTTGTTTCAAATTTAGTCCCAAAGCCACGTCAATGCCAACCCTACCTTGATGATATAAATTGAGGCTGCTAGAATGGAGACAAACGTAGTGTCTGTCCTCAAAGCCTTCATATTTAGTCACGCTAAAAAGTGAACCGCTGTTGAACTCAAGCCAGAATTCACCATATTTTCCTTCTAATGTACTTCCATCATCCTGCTGAAGGAAGAATAGAAATGATAAAGTGATTGCTGGCTGAGTTTGCTGCAGTTAAAGAGTCTAAACTAACATAATAACACTTGCTATCAATACATATTTTCCTGCTTGTATTTAGTTATTTTCCACGTAAAGCAAAGTAATTACAATTGCTAATATATTGTATCGCACAATGTCTGGTTATATTACAACAGTATGAAGATTACAGAATTACTGTTGTAAACACGTCTTCCTTGCAAAATAGTACATAAGGCATGAAAGAAATCCTACGGACAAAACAAAATGACTTTCCAGCCCCAGTGTCTCACCTTTACATCCGTGAATACTGACACTAATCCATGTGTCACATTTAGCAGAATGGACAGAAAGCTTTGCGAGTTCTTATTCTGACAGTCAAGCTTTTTCCTTCTGCGTGAACGATAGTTTGGATCAACAGTGGAATAATACTGTAGTGTTTCTTCCTCAGATCCACTCTCATCATCTAATAAATAAAATAAAAACAGCTAACTCTAGCTAGTACATGATATGCTAATAACTCTTTGTCTTTCCATCAGTAATGCAATTCAATTCTACATCTAATTACATAGAAATCTATGTCTTTTCTTCTTGGTTTAAGTAAATTCCTTCTTATAAGTTTGCAAATTCCTTCTACTATCAGTTTAATCACTTTAGCTAATTATACTTTTGAATCACTATAGTTCAAGATGATTTAAGTGTATTACCATAATGAACTGCAGATTTAAACTGACTAAAGCTGTCTTTACTGAAAGTGTTGATGAGCTGGCTGGCCACAGATAGTCCAACACCGTAAGAAAGGTTTTCAAATGTTTCTACAGGAGATGGAGCTGTGGGTTCCCACAACAATAAGTCATTGCTGATCCTAGAAAAAAATACATTACCATTATACAAAATACATTATTATATTCCCACTTAATAATGTCAGTTAAGTAATATTTGCAGACTTCACATAACAGATTTCAGATTTCATAAACAAAGAAGAAAAGAAAGTTCAAGAACACAAGAAAGAATAACATTATTGAGTAAAAGCAATAACTAGCGAAAGCAATTTTTTCCTACAATTATGGCACACAAACATCAGTCTTACATTTGACAGTGACACAAGAATGTCTCCTAGAAAGTGTATTAGGAAGGCGCTCAGTAGATTAGAGGGAGGGTGACAACACCCTATTTTGTTCACTTCAATTGTGAAGCAAAGTTGCAGGAAACAATAGTTCTTTTGATTTCAAGTGAGTCTGAGTCTATCAGGGCAAAGATATATCTGACACTCAATACAAAAGTACATCAAGAGAAAATGCAATCAAAGGTTATGCTTTGCTACTTAGGAAGTGAAAAAATGCTTTGGAAGCAAAGCAATGCCCATTAGAGACTAAAATAGATAAGTATCAATCTGTAGATTTCACTTACTCTACATTTTAGGAAGCCTTTGTAAGGCTTTCAAAACTGAGTCATTTCTGTTTGTCCGCTACCTCCCTTGTAGAGTGAGGTAGCTTCATTTTCAGAAGCAAAATCACTTCAAAAAGATTAGAGCAAAAGGTAACACTGAACAGAGATCTGAACACATCATTCACAGAAAGCAAAAGGCTAACTTTCCTCTTTGTTCAGAAACTGCTGAACACATTTAGCAGCTGGCTACTATAGCACCAATCAGATATACTTAACAGTGCATCTCCAACGTTAACTTGGAAGAATATTTATATAGCGTTTTACATTCTTAGAAAATCATACAAATTAATTCCTGCTTAAAACTGCTCATTCAAATGCTTTGATCAATTATGGACACAGAACTAAGAGTACAGGTCACAATAAGAAAGCAAAGCAATTATCATACTTGCCTATTATAAAGTTTTTCATAAAAGGTTTTGTTTGGTAATGTTAGGTGAATGTTTGGTAACATGAGTTCCAGCACATAGTGGGAATTGCTTATTGTTTTATCCTGAAACTCAGTCATTTCAACAACATCTCCTGGCATCACCATCTGAAAGAAAAAAAAAACCATTAAGTCAAAAAAAAAGGAACCAAACCTGGATACCAGAAGATGTACATAAAGTAGTATATTGTCTACCATAAGCACAAAGCAATAAAATTTTGTAGTACCTCTTCATTTTCAAACATGACCCTACGAGAAGAAAAAGGAGAAGGTTCTGGTCTTCTAATATCACAGACATCCTTCAAAGAATGAGACCCTCCTTCTTCTTCCTCTTGAAAGTTATTATCACCTTCATCCTCCTCAGCTGCTATCCTTTCCAGAATAGAGTGCACAGCCAGAGGGTTTATTTTCAAAACAATCCTGACATTGGAGAAGTTATGCAGAATAAGCCATTAGAGATGATAATTTTTACATTGAGTCACTCAGTCATATGTCCCCTAGCTCTACTAACTAGCTATTATATACACAGACTAAATAGCTCAAAGACTAGGGATTATTTTCATTAGACTGTAACATATTTTATTAGACAAAGTGATACTATTAAGAAAAACACCCAACTTAGAGGCACAATGGAACATGGACAACCATAAGACAAAAACATTAGAGTCTGCTTTTTTCAACTCCACCAGGCGATAATCAGGTGACCCCAGGAAGATCTAGCACTCTCCAAAATTAATGCTTATATCATTAGACCACCAAGAGCTATTAAAGAAACCTCTGCTACATGATGTTGTGCATTACATGAACACACTGTTACAGAAACATGTATTTGTACCAATATAAAAGAAAATTATACTAAAAAACCACTTAAAGGTACTTTATTGCCTTACATGTGATACAACCTGTGACAATTCAGTCACAATATAAATATTCTTTTTGTTGTTATGGATTATACCAGCTTACATTAATATTTTAAGGCAAAATTTGACTGACATTTATTTTTTGGTTTTGGTATTCAGTCTTGAATGTGAAAGTAAAAGAAATGGTAAAGTGGAAAAAACCTAAACAATTGAATTTTTCAATCTCTAATCACTCATCTAACTTTCACTGAAATTTACTCAAGTCTACACAAAAAAACCATTATACATTAAAACTATCTTGCATTATTGTAAATGGAGAAATTTTGGGTTTTATTTTAATAAATTCCTGAGTTCTTTTCAAGACCCACATGTTGGGTTTTGCAAATTATTATAAGGCAGTTACAACACAAGTAGTCTGCATTAAAATGAAAAATAATAGGAAAGCTTGGGAGAGGCTCTTTATCAGAGTGCAGTCACAGGATGAGTGGAAACTGTTAAAAGCTGAAAAAGGGAAGATTTAGGTTAGATATTAGGAAGAAATCTTTTACTGTGAGGGTTGTGAGGCACTGGGACAGGCTCTCCAGAGAAGCTGTAGATGCCCCATGTCTGGACGTGCTCAAAGCCAGGCTGGATGAGGCTTTGAGCAACCTGATCCAGTGGAAGGTGTTGCTGCCAATGGCAGAGAGGGTTAGGACTGGATGATGTTTAAGGTCCTTAATGAAACCAAACAATTCTATGATTCATTAAAATGCAAACAACCCGCATTAAAACAAAAAATATCATTTTACCGAGGCCAGTCAAAATTATCTGATGATGTTATATCTCCATCTATGCCACCAGACACCTGAAAAAACTTCATTGGTGCTGCTGCATTATCTTCTTCAAATGAGCCTGAATAAAAAATAAATACACAAAATTAGCTCAGGAATGACAACTGCTAACTTCAAGTTCCTCAGTCCTCAGACTGGAGTCCAACAGGTCAACTTCTTGGTGCTGCTGCTAAGGTAGTAAAACAAATTTTATCGTCTTTTCCTCCAAAACATAGATACCAATTTTTAGCACAAGAAAATATTTCACATTATCTTCTAGCTAATAGCAGTTAGAGAACTGGATGATTCTGATGCACAGATAGCAACATTTACATGTATAGCATCACCACATTATGTCACAGCCCTCAAAAGTACACAGAACGACAAATCAGCAGAGGAGGTTGCAAATATAAGCTAGTCTCACAAATCCATTATTTTGAATGATGGTAGAGGCATAGAAGTTCTACAGTTTTCACAATGACAGGTATTTAAGACAGCACTTAAACTTCAAGGCTAGACTTGAGATTCCCAGTTTGCACAGCTGCAGTATCCCTCTATAAATCTACAAAACTTAAAATAACACCATGATAAGAGATCCTACAGATACTAAATTGAAACAAATTGGTATGACAATAACAGAAAAACAGAAATACTGTCTCAGATCTCAAACTCAAGTATGCAAGCACTACACGTCCCTACATTAGCCTCTTCAAGTAGTATTACTTTGACTTATGCTGATAAATAGTACAAAACACAATGTTTAACTACATAATATCTGGGAAAATAAAAAAGAATATTTGAATACAGTGTTGGTATTCTTACCAGTTAGCTCTTTAAAGGTAAGTTCTAATTTAACTTGTTCTGGAGTTGACCCTCCTATAAACTCAGTTTTAAATTCCACATCTATAAATTCAAGATGAAGAATCTCCTTCTGAAGAGATTTCTTAAACCATGGTCCTCTTTCCTGGTCTGACCGCAGGTCAGGTATTGGGAAGCGAACAGAGAGATTTAATGCTGGTGCAGTGACTTGAACTGAAATTTTACAGTTTGCAGGAGTATGTGAATCATCCAGAAAAACTTCAGTAAATGCTTTATGCTAAAAAACAAAATAAAGGAAAAAAGATCTAAATTACAGAAAAAAGTGCTAAGAATTAATATGGAGAAAGTTTTTGATGATGTAATATCTAAAAAAAAAATTAAAATTAAGTTTTCGTATATCACACAATCCACACATTGGAACCAATTATTATTACTCTTAAGATATTTTTCTACTATTGGTGCTGTTAAGAGTCTTCTTAGAAGTCAAGTATTTGCAGAGGTTAGCAATCTTTGAAAAAGTACTATTTTTTTCTGCAATTAATCAATCCAGTAAGAAAATTGCATTAAAATACTTGTTGCTGTGCATAAAAATCGGTTAAATGCTTAAATCCTTCCTCATGTATTTCAAGAAAAGCCTTCAACTTTAGTGTCATATTAAATACAGTAACATTTAAATCCTACTGACAACCTGAACCAAGACAATCTCTGACTTCTTCTCTTAGTCCTTGATCACTAGAATGCAATGCATATGTTTCCCATCCTTTCTCGAACCTACCCCAAAGGCAGGAAATGCACAGCACAGGCAACCAGGCTGATGGTGACACTTAAAAGATTTCACTCTAGAAGTGGAATTGTCAGCAACAGTCTGTATCAGTTGCTAGAAAGCATGATGGGACAGATTAGAAATTAACTATTAGTCAAGATACCTCCTTTTTGCCCAGTTCTGCTTGCTTCAAGAAGTTGAGAACTTAGGTAGTTTCTGAAGCAGCTACCACTGTCTTTAGGTCCGTTATCAAGCATGTAATCACTGAAACTAAAATTAGTGCTTACACCAGATGGCTACTGTTGTGTATTAGATGTTAAGAAAAAGAAAGAAATCACAAAACAAAACCAAAAACCCACCCAACCACCACAAATCAATCAGAATTAGCAGTCTCAGATTTAGGGCAAATCTGTCTTTCTCCAGCAAAAAATCAGCAAGTTTATTAATCCATTTCACTTTTAACTTACCAGACTTATGTGTTTGTTGTAAGACGCATACATATGAGATGCCATCATCTCTACTGTAGTGAGTTTCTGTGGCTGAAGTAAGGAATTTAATCTGTCTACAATACTAATATCCAGCTCACAAAACACTGGACTTAACTTTATTTGTAACTCTGCTTTCTGTGGAACGGAACTGAGTCTGCCTTGACTACCCTGAAGAGAAAGAGAAAAAGCACTAAAATCCTTAAAAACAATACAGTGAAACAACTTGTAATAACAGTTAAAATATCCTTCTGTTAAAACTAACAGAATTAGACAAAAGCTATTATATGAAAACTTGGTGGTTTATATCTCCCACCTTACCTGAGGTCCTCTAGTATCTGAATGCTTATAGTGAAGCTGAAGGCATGGTATAGCATGAGAATGACTTCCTTCTCCAGAATGAAATGTCAGCAGCTTTAGAATAAAACAGAATTTAAAATACTTAGTAGATACAGGGGAAATAGCTGCCACTGGAAAAGACATTTACAACATTTTCCAACAGGCAGCAGGTAACCCTATATTCAAGTCAGTAAATAGAGCCGCAGGCCAGCCACTTACTCAATCCACTTACTCAGCCAATTTACTGGATGTTTCTGACCATTAAAAAGTCGGAAAATAGTCATGACTCAAAGAAACATTCACATTGAACAATTCCACTGGTTAGTTTTTGGAAAACATTTTATCTAATTCCCAAACTGTGTTAAGCATATTTAAAAGTTTTGCTAATAGCAAAATTTGGCTAGTTAATAATATTCCTGTCACATATGACAGAAGTGTGGTTCACAATTTGAGCTTGCAATTCAAATAAAAGTTGCATATTAAAAACATGACATATTAACAAAAAATAAAAACATCTGAAGCATTTTTAAAACACAATCATTTTAAAATCTAGCATTCTCAGTTATATATTAACATTTCTTTTCTATGGAACTCCCTATATTTTTCACATACCTCTGTATAGTGAGGTTGAATGGAATGAGAGTCAGTAGAAAAAAGGCATTCCAGGAGCTCCATATCCCCAATGGATAAATCAGTACTAAAACTTCGAGAAGCAGTCCTTTGTCTTTGTTCGTAAGACACTTTGATGCCAGTACCTATAAACCTGAATCATGAAAAATATGGATTATGGAAAGTAGAATAAAGCAATAAAAAATATAAAAAGTTACTATGTAAATACGTTGAAAAGGATCACTACAATCCTTTATTAAAAAAAATAAAATCATTAAAACCACCATAATGGAGCTCACAGATGTTTCATATCCAAGAACAGTGTGTAGAAATTTGTTAAAGAACACTTTGGATATCTAACCTTAAGCTGCAGTTCACATAAAACTGGGAAACTAACATCCTTATACAGACAACGCAAAAGTCAAATGCCTCAGAAATTCAAAATTACATGCATAAGAAAAGAAAAGCTATATACATTCTTAAATATTTTACTTCATACACTGTTTCAAGACAGTATAAAATTCTGAAAAAGACTGTTGACTAACTTATAATTTTGCACACACTTATTTTATCCCTGCTGATACTCTTTTGAACTAAGTAAGCTCCTAAATTTCTTCAAGCAGAAATCCCTGTAGTGGAGTAAAGATGGTCCTGTAAAATATAGCTGTTTCTAAAGAAATAATTTATTTGATTACTCTGAATTCTCTAGATTTCTGTAGCAGAAACTGTATCCAATTTAATTCATGTTTTGTTAAAAAAGCTAGATTTATTTTAATGTTTATTCACTTTTCTTTTTTTTAAGAAAAAAAAAGTCTTGGACAATAGATGTCAAAATTCAAGGCTATTTTGAAATTAACAAGAAAGTCTAATGCAGTTCAAATATTAAGTGACAATGCTTATGGAAATAAATTTATTTTATTGAAATTTACGTAAGATATATTTTTGTTAATTATATTTATTAATAAGCAAAGTTATACCTAAGGTGATCATGAGAACAAGCTTCTGCAAATACTTCTCGGAAGGACAGAAAATCTTCTGTTGAGAACTTAACTGGCTCAATCTTTTCTATTTGGGTAAAGAAATCCCGAGCCATTGGTGTCAATGGGTTAAGATTCAGTGAACTCTCAGGTGGGTGTAAAGGGTCAATATGAAGTACAGACACTGAGAAAGTTCCAACTGCCAGTCTAAAAAGAAGCTCAGGTCTGGATTCATCCACAGAAACAGATCTGGATGGAATAGCTGAAATACAAAATTAAGTTCATATAATTTTTCAGCAATAACACATTTATAAAATCATCTTACTTTTGATTTTCATTTCTTTTTACCAAGTTGCTGCACAGAAATACATTTCCAGAATTATCTAGGGAGTGGAATGCAAAAGAACATTTTTACTTACATGTCCTTCTTAAGGAAGTCTGGTGACCCACAGTGGCTGAATGCGGAGAACCTCTTGGAGGCTGTAGTTCTTGTTTGTTACGATCAAGAAAATCACCCCAAGTTGGTTGAAGCTAGAACAACAACATATCTGATCTTAATTTTGACAAGCAAGTGTTAGACATTGGATAAATCAAACAATAAGAAAAAGGAATAAAAAGAAAATACATGTATATACAAATCAATGGCATGTCATTACATGGCATATCAGTACTTAACTAAACAATATAGATATGCTTTACTTTGGGCTATGCTTTCTAATTCTGTGAACCAACACATTCATAAAGCGGAAGTTTCCCCATGAGAGTACAGTCTCCTGTTCCTCTATAAAAAGCATGACTATTCTCCATGCCTTTCATTTAGCAAAGCATTAGGCACAGACTTGAAAATACAGCAAAGTTTCCATGCTATTTGAGGGATAATGTAATACAACCAATCTGTACTTTTTATTACCATTGCCTTTGCAGTCCACATGAAAAGAAAACCCAGATGGCAAACATGCAGTTGTTATAAAGAAAATTAATGTCATAATATGTCCTATATATGCTTTGAGACATTTGAAACTAAATATATTCTGTTCACTGTCTTGGTAGCCAAGCAGATGAGAAACCTTCCAATACGATTCCCACAGTAGAAAAGGAACACTATCGGCTCTAAATGTTTTCAATTGTCTTAGAATTTTGCAATAGTTCTTGATATTGTAAAGAATGTTTGTGCAACAGATTCAGACAAAGCATTAATTTTAAAAAGATTTAAAATGTAATTAATACTATACCACTGTAGTGCTCAGTGGCGATCCTGCTGGTGTAGTTGTATATGTACTGGTTAATGATAAGTCTAGGTCCATAGTTGGAGGGTCTCCAAGAGGTGGAAGAGAAGAAAGGCTGTGAGACATATCCATTTCAGCCATTGAGAAGAAAACTTCTTCTTCTAATAAGAAGCACAGGTAGTTAAGAGTTATTTTTCAACAAAACCTGAAAATACTACATCGTTTTTAACAGAAATATATTCCTAACATCAGAAATCAAACTGCTAGACCGAACAATCAGCTACCAAGACTAGTAGCATCTATGGACAGAGATTATTAAATAAAAATATGAATATTGGGGCATACAATTATGATTGTGTATGTAGTTTCCTCAATGATGCATGCGAAAAGATGTTACATTGCATGTGTATTTATCATGTTCCAGATAACATACAGATTACTGAATGATTTTAATGAAATACTGAGTGACGTCTAGCCTCACACCTAAACTAGGTATTAATATTTTACAATAATTCTATGTCAAAGTTAACAGCAGGTTATTTGTTACACTGCAATATCTTTTATACTTGCCACGACTAGAAGGCGTTCTGGCACTCTCTGTCTCATAGAAGCTTTGTTCAGATGATGCTCCTGCAGATAAAGACTCTTTCCTTAAATAACGTTTCAATTCCATCTGAATCCGATATTCATCTTCCTGTTGCATTGGCCGGTTCTTCCTGTCTTTATTTGATAACTCTATCCTGCTTAGGCTTTCTGAAATAATAAAAAAGAAAGCTCAGAAAGCCCACTGTAATTTCCTTACCAGTATCCCATTCAGAAAACTCAAAACTAGCCTGAAAATTAACCAACTGCTGTTGTACACATATGCATCTATGTGTATATATATGTATATTCACATACCTGTTGTATATCAGATGTGTGTGTATATATACATATATATACACACATGCATGCAGTTGTTTTGGACATTTTACTTGTCCAAATTACTCTCTCTCTCTAGCATTCATTAATTCCAAGTCCGAAGTAAAAATTTTAAAGGTCACACATGCAAATGTGTCCTAATACAGTATCAACAAATATTTCTCTTCTCAGTCAGCTTTAGGAACCAAGGACACAATCTCTTAAAGGCTTTACTATCAGGGAATTACTAAATTTTCAGGTTTGAAGACAACACATACAGGAAAATATATGTAATGCTTTTCCAGTTATCCATAAACAATCAACAGGTCCTGTACAAGAAATACATCAGTTTTGTTAGACAAATATTATGCTGCTACCCAGGACATAAATATTTTCAAAAATAAGATTAGCTATACTAACAATAAGCACTGTTACGCTGGGGAGGGAACACATACAAACCGAAACACTCTCATCCTGCTCCTGCAGTAGTCAAAACATGGATAAACTCAACTACTGTCTGTTTTATGTTTCCTATGCCTGCCACTAAAGCATAGGACAGAGAAGGAAATAGAATGCTAAAACCCTCTCATGAAACAGAAGCTACAAGAACCAAAATTGTCCTGGGCTCCTGATTTTCTCCACCTACCATCTCCCCATCCTATTAGAGTCATTTGTCAAGCCTTATCTGTTAACTAAGTTTTCATTACCAGCGTGTATAAATTGCAACCAAAGTCAATAAATTGATTGTAATCCTACTTAGAGCATCTAAAAACCATTTGCTACAATCAGATAGAAATTAATAATAATCTACACCCAAATATCTTTTCCACTGAGGCAACTTGCTTATCTTTCAAAGTTTTTTCTTCAGCCATGATAATCAATACTTAACATTTACTGAATGCTCACTTGCCTGGTCCAGCAATAGCTGCTACCATATCCAAGAGAAGATGCACCTGTCTTGGTGACAGAAACAGATGTACAGAGTCTATTTGTCCATCTACATCCAACTGGAAGGAAAAAAAACATAGAAGGAGGAAAAAAATTCAGGAACACTTAAAGAATTTTTCTTCAGAAGTCTTGAAACAACTATTTTGATTTTGATGTTGTAGAGCATGCAGATTGGAAAGGACACAGAGCATATAGCTGCTTCTTCTAGGTTAACCTTTTTAGTTTTTTTACTCTGGAAACTTAATAATCTGTTTCTTCTACACAACAGCTAGCAGGATAAATGCAGTGGCATACACTGACAATTTATTACCTTTAAACACATAGTTCAAGAATACCAGTAACCTGCTAGTTCTTTTGCCTCTTTTATAACAACAGAAACAATCAACAATATACCCTTAGCATCATGTACTAATTATAAAACACTAAAGCCAGCACCTTCTGAAGCAGACCTTAAAAACTGAAGGTTTTCTACTGCACTTTCCTTTAATATACAGACAAATTCACATACTTTCCTCATAAAGAGTGGGATATTCATAGAAGTCCAACTGATTTGACAAGGTACACAACAAAGCAAGCCACTTATCTTTTGAAAGTGGCACAAGCTAAATTTATCTTAAGGACCTGTATAAAGCTATTTTTTAAGCTCTAGAATCATGTAGTCGCAGATGTTGGTCCCTTCATGATTATTACACACTGTATTGGATGTAGGTGGCAAGGTGTTGGCAGCAGGGTATGCTGCAGGGGAAGTCTCTGCGCTAAAAGGTCAGGGTCTGCTCCATACTGGGCAGAGTTTGCTCCAGTTAGACCTGTAATTGACCTACTTCAGGACACAGATGAGTCCATCAGCAAAGCTGGTGGTGCCTCTGTCAAACATATTTAAGAAAGGGCAAAATTCTGCAAGGGTAGTGAGAAAAAAACCTGCCAATGCCAGGTCAGGGAAGCAGGAGGCGGAGAAGGTGCTCCAAGTGCCAAATCAGACATTCTCCTGCAGTCTATGGAAGAGACCACACCAGAGCTGATATTCACACTGCAGCTCAAAGAAGGCACTATGCAGCAAGTAGATGTGCCCTGAAGGAAACCGTAGCCTGTGGAGAGCTGAGACAGGAGCAGGCTCCTGGAAGGTGCATGAACTCGTGGAGACGAGTACACATGGCATTAGGTTCTCCTGTCATGAACTGCAGTTCAGAGGACCCACGTGGGATCGGGTTTATGTTGCTGAGAGGATCCACACTGAAGCAGTCTGTGAAGGACAGCAGTCTGATGGACCCACACTGGAGTGGGGAAAATGTGTGAGAAGGAAAGAGTAGCAGAGAAATCCCTATTCTAATCAAAGGCATTCCAACATAATTAAATTTCCAGAATAAAAAGAAAAAAAGTTGACCTAGACTAAACAATATACTGCATCTATGTTCTTTCCAATCTGCATGAACTCTAATGAACTCTACCCGATAAACCAAAATTAATTTTGTAATGTAGCATTACATCCACGTTATATATTCTCTAATTAAGATGTTGCTGTTATTTAACATACCAACAGCGTACCACCAGTGTTCAAGCCCAGCCTGCAGAGACTACTGCTCTGTGTTCTATTATATTCAATTTCTAGTAAAAAAAATTTACTCCAAACTCTGATATTTTTCTTTACTACCTTGAAATACAACTAATGATATAAAAGCCGAAAAATTTTGATCTTTATAGTGCAGTACACAACGCAGGTCAAGAACCACTTTTAAAAATGGAGACAAGAGGAATTTTACTTATATACTCAGTGTTTTTTTAAAAAACCAAACAACTAGGGTTTCTTTTCAACTGCTTTGTTTCCTGTATCTTTATGTAGAATTCAAATAAAATACTTTAACTTGTAGCATTTAAATATGGCATTAATAAACTATAAATTTTAATATGAAAATTCAGAAGTAGAAACATTCACATTAGTTTCATAATGCTGCAACCTAATGAACCATTTAAAGTTTATTTGTAAATTAAGTAAATTATAACCTTTTAAAATCAAAATTATTTTAATCATCCAGTTAAATATTCCACACATATACAGGCAAAATCAGTCACAGCGCTACAAGAAAAAAGGATAAATTAATAGCAGCAGAAGTTTAATGAAAACAAAACTTTCTCAGAAGCTACTCCAATACAAAAGTTCAGTTCCACAATCATATAGGAATTCTCTTTGAACAGATTTCAGTCTGCCATTAACTTGTCTAGCCACTGTAAAGATATCTTATTAGACATACATATATACTGGTTTTGAAAGCAGAGTATCTAAAACAAAACAAAGTGGATTCTGTTCTCTTGAGATTCTCATAATTTTTTGTACACAGTTTTTAAAAAAAAAAAAAAAACAAAACCAAACCACTCCTACATAACCATTAGTTTAGTTAAATACCAGGAAAGCATGACTAACCTTAGCTCCAGGAAGTACTTCATTTTGCTTTAATGTTAGGCTCAACTCCATTCTACCAATCAGCTTACTAATCTGTACAGGGTCAGAAGGAGTAATTTCTGGCAAGTTTCTTGTTAATTGTGGATGTGGCTCATAAATTATTTTTGGATTCCAGCTAGGTGAAAGCTTTGGTTCTGTTGCCTTAAAATGTTACAGAGAAAGGAATAAGAATGAATCCTACTACATACATATATATAAAAAAAAACCCCAAAGCCCCCAACAAACAAGCATTTCAAATAAGCTTATCAAATGATCATTTTATACAAATAAGAACTTGATAATGGTATTAAAAACATGTAGTAATAACTGAAATAATGCATGCATAATGTGAAACATCAGACCTTTGCAAAAAAAATTGACTAGGTTTCACAAAACAGTGAATTGTAGAGGACTTATACCCATTGAAATCATAACGACATTTCAGTACATACACCCTAAATTTTGCTGAGTCCTGAAGTGTGTTTCCTTCCCCTTTCTCAAAATTAATAGGAACTGATTATGAAACTCATGGAACCTATATTCAAGTAGAATCCAACTCCTATATCCTTCAGAAAGACTAACATACAAATATAACGATGCATTATATCCTTTATCAATTTACATTCCTATAAAACGTATTTTACCAGCTGCGTAGATGAACACACTGGGGAGCTCTTGGCTGATGCAGGAAACTCATCCCAGAAGAGAGAGACACCTGAGAGCTGCAGCAACTTGTGAGCAAAAGCTGTGGGCTGATGTACATTAATTCCAGAGCACTCATCTGCAGTTTCATCACAGTACATAGTTCTGGAAGACAAAAGCAAGGAAATAAATATGGTAGGTACATGCAAATCATTACCTTCATTGTACTACTTAGCCTCTAAGTTTGTGTATGCTCTCTCTTCCTACTACTTACAGCACTGCTGATGGTACTGAAAGGAGAAATTGCCACTCTCTGGGAACAGGCGGAAATCTTAAGTTTTCTAGTGGACACTACAGGACAATTGTGACGTTTCCAATGTGAATATATCCTAGTGTGTTATCCTAGTACAAAGTGGAGGAGTCTGCCCCACATTTCTATACATGTTTCCATTAGGATACACACAATTCTTGCTTCAGAGCCTCAATTTTTTTTTTAAGTCTGTCATCTAACATTTTTCTGTTGTCTAAAAGCACTACTTGAAAATAATATGACATTCTGTGTAAAACATGAAAGCTGAAAACAGAGACAATAGGTTCCAATCCTGTAAAACTATGGTGAAATTAAGTTTCTTGCATTATAATACCCAGAGACGCATAAACAGCAAACTCTTAACAGATACAAGTTTCCACATAATAGAATTCACAGAGGAAAAACATGGCTATGTTTCCATAAATAAGGTGTGTCCAATATCAAAACAAAAAACTTAAAATTCAATTTAAATAAATCTCACAGTTCAATTTTTTTCAGGATTGTATCTTTCTTTCAGAAAAAATATTTCAAGTATCTTCAATAAACAAGAGGAACTACTGAGATTTTAAAGCACCTTTGTATAGTGGATGGCCGGATTTCCCAGTAATATCCACTAACTGTTAAACATCTGAGAAATTCATTAGTTGTAGAAGGGGTCATTAATTTATACTCAAGAAAACCAGACTCTCCTAAATTGATGGTTAAATATCTTTAGCTTAAACATATTAAGTAGAAGTTGAATGGAGAAAATGCTCACTGGCATTAAAAAGAGGTGCGCAAGCACTAGTGCCTGACTAAACACTAAGAACATGTGTGCATGGATAAAATATATTAGGAAATATAGGAAAAAGAAATAAGTGCCTTAAAAAAAATAAATAATCTTTACCTTTCGATTCTGATTTCAAGTGCAGTTCCACTTTTAGAGTTCTCCGGCACATGTTCTATTCGCAAAACAGTATCTAAGAAGGTAACTTTCACTCTCCTTAGAACTTAAATGAGAAAACAAAAAGATATCATGCAGGCATTTAAATTAAGTTACTCAATAACAGCTTTCACAACCAAAACAAAATGCAATATCATTTTAAATAAGTCCCAAATATTTCTTTCAGTGGAAATAATCAACCTAGTTTAACAGTAGAATAAGGCATTGAGTGACAACATAAATATCTATTAAATGTCTAATATGTACACCCACACCAAGAAGTGGACCTTTAATATACGTACATTTGAGCAAGTGATGACTCAGACCAAGTTGTTCTATGGCCAAGTTGTTATATGTGGATGGTCCTCAAAGAAAGCCCCTGCTTCATTGTGTACCATGTCTGAACTCCTGACACTGCGATAGCACTACATTACTTCGGCTGAACATATCTATTTCTAGAACTGATTTTAAACACTTCCCTCAATTTAGGACATTTCAGCAGAAATTTCTCCAGTACACTATGTGATAACAGCCTCTAATTTCTTCCACTTCAAAACACACCAACAAAAACCTAGAGTTACTAAAGTACTTTTAACAACATAGTATGATTTTTTAGATACATATGCCTTAAAAGGTCAGCTTTGTGCAAAAACAGCTGAAAAGCCATTCTGTTTCTCCCTCAATAGCATCACCACCAACAATCTGTATGATGAACTAAACTGGAATCTCCAAAACAAAGGTATCTCACCAACAGCTCAGGCACAGATTTAGCTGGATTTGTTCAGGTGTAAGCAAATACCAATTTGCTCAGGTTCATTCTGTCCATAAGGGAAATACATATATACTTTAGATAAGTAAATGGGGTTCCTCCCCCCACCCCCTTCAAAAACAAGATCAATTATCCTGCCTTCCTGTTTAAATTTTAATTATAACAAGTAAAAATCTTTGAGACATTACAGTAAATAAGATGTCATTTTGTAAAACTGAGACACAACAAACTGATTTAATCTCAGATGTTCATTCAGACCTCAATAATTAATCCATACCTGTTTCAATAGTTTCTGCAAATTTCTCAAGTCCTTCAAAAGGCTGGGACCCTTCTCCTTGTTCATCTGTCAGTTTTTGGCTAAGACACTCTTTTGCAAGCTGCATACTACTGGTCATAAAACTTGACCAATACATAGGCTCAGACCCAGATGCTGTGGAGTAAGAGAAGTCTTGATAAAGAAGTCATATATAAAGGGAGATTACAACTAAATTTTTTAAACACTTTACTACATTAACATTACTTTAATCCACCAAGATTGCACTGTTAAGAGCCTGGTATTTGAAAAATCAATATAAGCAAGATGAAACCAGGAATCTGTGCGACTAATCTTAGGTGAGTAACTTCTGAAGTACTTTTATTATATGGGTGTGATTTACTAGGCATAATCAGTAAACGGAAATCAAGAAAATAACTCTTTATTAATAATTATTTTAAGGTTTCTTTTTTCCATTTGAAACATCCTAGATGAAGATAGATGTTATCTTAGCGTATGAAAACACATTTTAAATGTCTAACACAGACCAGACATATCAAGTGGAACAAAAAAATCCAAGAGCACAGCACGTATTAAGCTGACAAATCTTTTAGCAGACAGATTAACTTAATTGGTAATGCATTCCTATCAGCTAATGCCCAGCCCATTGTGAACAAATACTATAAAACTAGATTAGAAAAGTTAAATAACTTCAACTGTATCACTTTAGTATATACAAACAAAAGTAAAACTAGCAAAAATACAAGCTTGTTAAACAAGCAAAACATGTCAGTCTAGCCTTCAGGTCTGGAAATACTGATATGGCTATAAAACTCTAATAAAATCAGAATCATATTTTCTTTCCAAGTGTATTACCAAGCTCCTTGCGTTAATGAGAATTAAATGATTGCAAGTGAAAAAAATAAAGCTTCCTCCTAATACTACCAATCCTACAAAGCAATAATCCTATATTAGAAAGTGAGACAGCTCAAAATTTAGTTCCAGGTAAAAAAAGTAAGAATGAAATGCAGAGTATATATTAGCAAGTTACTTAAGGTGACTTGCAAAGGATGGAAAAAGGAATTTATGCATTTTTTTCTTTTCTTTATGATTCATTTAAATATCTTCTTCTATCTTCTATACACTATAAAAAGGAAAACAAACTAAAATCCTTCAGACATTTCTTCAAAGTTTTCCACACATTAAAAGTGCACTAAACATTCTACACAAGCTATAACAACACGTCTTAACAGAAATTACAGACAGTCTAAACTAGATCAGCCAGACTGACATGGATACAGGCAAGCTAAGAACAGCTCAGACATTCCTCTCAGCATTACGGTCAAAGGTATTAAGTATTTAAGTAGTCTAAAAGTAACTATTTCAGACTGTGACAGCAATTAAAATGTATTAATTTTTCTCCAAATATACAAGATAATGGATCAAAACCCCCAAAAAGCAGCTAACTAAAACTCCTTCCCATACAGTATTATTTTCATTTCAATATGTCTGAAATCGTACAGAAGACGACATACATCAGTAGGAACATCATAAACATGAAGTTATTTAACAGAACAACCACCGAGAAACTTGGCAAGCAACCTCTGAACACCTGACAGTTCCTTTTATTACACTCTATCATTAACATATATAAATTAAATTGCATTTTTAATAAAACTAAAAACTGACTAAAGTACAGCCTTTCGCCTCCAAAAAACTGAAAAGAATCTCCTTTTAGCCTACCAAGCCTTGGTCTTGGCCTGAAGACCATCTCTAATCCTTTTACTTCTAATGCACAGTTATCCTGTAGTAATGAACCCCATGGAACGGATAAAGAAATTGACTGGATAAATCCATCTGTGACTTCCAGAGGTGCATCTGCAGACTCCAGGATCTCATTAAGACACTAGAAGAGAATAAAATAAAACTAATTATTAAAAAAAAAAAATCACTTACATTATTTTGGGTACAACAAATAAAACATATTCAGGCTACCAGAAAATTAATTATACTCTTCCAAGTATTCTGATTCCATCTTAATTTGTTTCATATTAATTACTTAGCTTAAAGCATAATACAAATGTCTCTGTGGCAGCTGTGTAACCTGTATATTTGCACTAAACCAAGAAATTACAGTATCTTACAGTTAAAAATACTACAGTACTGGCATGAGTTAATCTACTCTTTCTCTGTCAATATATGAATAACGTTGAACACATGCTGACAATAAAAATCCAAGAACTGGCTTCTGCAGCAAGAGTATTTCATTAGCTTGCAGCTTCAACGTAGTGTTCACTTTACCTTCCTCTTCAATACTGGACCAACAGAATCAAATAATCTCTTCTTGCTGTAAAAAATACTTGCTGTTTCTAAGTAATATTTTAACATGTTCAATGTTCAGCACTAATTTAAAAATTGAAGCACGGTGGACAGACCAATAGAAACTGTTCCATTAATACAGTTCTTTGTACTGACATTTTAAATGTAACTATAATCAGGTTGCCCTTAGCATCATACAAAATAAGTGAAATAGTTGAGAAAACTGGAACACCAGCTGCGGAGAAGTAACTTGAGATTTTCAAGTTCTCCACAATCTTCAGAAAAGATGCACCTATTCCACTATATAGCTTCTAATAAGTCACAGGGTCCAAGGAGTCTATTTTCAAAGGAACATATTGCATTTATGTTTACCAAAAGATGCAAATCCCTTTTTTTGCCCTAACTCCAAAATTCAGTTAAAACTGAAAACACTGGACAAGAACTATCTAAGATGTCTAAATAAAATACTAAATTCTGTGAGTATAACTTTCTAAGACCCTAATGAAGACTATGGTTGTAACGGTAGGGTGCAGTTTTCAACTGGAAAAAATAGTGTGGTTCTGACCTTCCCAGGTTGAGCAGGGACAATGATCCTTACCTGAGAAAATTAATAAATTTGACATCAAAAGTTTTTTAAAAATAAGGACTTAAAAGTTTGCATTTTAAGGGTACTTGAAATGTTGTTCCAATTATATAGAAAAATTTAAGACTAAAAATTAACAAAAAAGTCTTCAGAAAATTACATGTTTATTGTTATGCCTCCAGGTAAAATTATTCCATTATCTTAACTTGTAGCTCTTAAGAAATCTGGTTTTAGACTTTTGTTTCCTTGCATGTTTGAGTTTCCTAGATTCTGCTCCACAGTCCACTCAAACAGCAGAAAAACACAACAACTTGAATAAGAATCAGAACCTGAAACATTTCTATGGGGAAAATTACTTGAAAAATCAAATAATGAACTAAGATTACATGACATCAAAGTTTTATTTAATTAAATGTAAGAATTATAAATTATAATAGCATAAGATAAATATAAATAATTCTTTGCAATAGAAACCATATTAAAAAATATCAGATTAATTTAAGTTACCTGTATCATTAAAATATAATTTCCTATAGTACAAAATGAGCCAGTTAAAAAACCCATTGTGAATAAATCTGATCTCTGATGCCTTTTTGGTACCAATATACAAGGCAATAAAAATCAGTGTAGTTTAGTATCTCCCTTATTACTTTGACATACAAAATCACTATCTAAAAGCAAAATAATAAAAATAAAATATTCAAGTATGCTTGTAACTAAATTACTTAATAAACAAGCCAGTTATTCCCAGAAAGTAGTAATCAGAGCATTCCAAGTGAAATTTCAAAAGTGAATTCCAGTCTTCAGATCAGGACTTGTTCCCACATTTTTTTACTGAAAGGCTCCAGCTGGAATCACAGCAATACCAGTAGCAAAGGCACGATCTGACATATATTAAAATTCAACCACAAGCATCATAGATTGCATTTTGCTTTTTTCAAAACAGTCTAGGTCTCAAGAAGCAAATGAGCTACACTAACAGCCCCAGGATATTCCTATGCATATCTGTAATCTATTAACACGTACATCGTTGGCTAAAACATCTACAGTGTTAGGATGAACAAAAGCATCCACACTTAAGGATAAGCTAATATGTATAAATACAGTCATCATAATGATTCACAGAGAACAAGTTTACAATGACTAGTGGGAAAAAAAAGAGCCGTAGGACTTCCGTGACATCTGTTTTCACAATCTGTCATACACGAGAGTCACATGCAGAGAACTCAAAACCTGTCATTGTTTACAAGTCAAAAAGAAAAATGCTGATCTTCAAACAGGGAAGATAACCTACGTGTTACTGTGTGTACATTTAATCACTGCTTGTATGTAGTAAATCTTTCCTCTATTACAAGTCCATAAGCTGCTGCTGTTTCAAAGTATTTACATTGTAAATAATGTCTCTTTAAGTACTGAAGAGTGCTGTGATACCCACTAGAGGGCATAATAATTCAATTAAAGCGAGACAGCCTCACTGCCTGCCACGGAAAATAAACCGAAGACACAGCCAGAAAGGAAAAGACGAAAACAAACAAGAAAACGACAACCAAAAAAAACCCCAGATACCAGACTGAAACATTTGTAATATTAAGCATTTCTACGAACATCTGTCTCCTGCCACGTTCAAACATATTTTCACAAAAAAAACCCTGGAAAAGTATTATTTGAAAATATCACATATTCACAAGTATTTCAAAATGTACCCCGTGTGGCCAAATACCAGAAGACAGTACAGTAAAAATGTGTTTTGAAAGTACTTCATAAAGCAACAGGCTTGTGTACCTAGTTCATAGTGCTACCCTGGAAGTCCACGACTGACGCACAGCAGTACTTAAGGCTCCTCATGACAGTCACTTGACTAGCAGGTAGCATAGAGTAAAGTTGGTAATTAACTCAAGAAACCTTGCGAAATATTATAGGCACAGGCTTTTGGACTACTATAGTAGGACATAAGTATACATACACACACACATTATGTATAAAAACATACACGCCAGGACACCAAGCTTTGGTTGGTTCAAAGTTCAAGAGCCCAACAGTGAAGCAAACTCCACTTAAAAACCACTTTCCATCTGTCAACAAGTACTTCTACCCCTGTAAGGCTAGAGAACAATTTCTAGAAATCTACACGGACCAAGCTCACTGTCAACAAGAACTAGGATACCTTCGAGATGAAGTCAATGCACAGACAGAACCAACATTACTTTATGCTTTGAACACTTGTAGTAGTAGCCAGTAAGCATGCCCCTTAGTCACCAGTGGCAATTTCTAGCATCTTGGGCTCCTTCTCCCTGCCATACAAGCAGCTGTTGCCATCTTTTAGTTTTTGTTTCCATTCTTATAACTATAAAAATAAGGAAAACAAAGTGTGTCTAAACAAACATAATAACTTTTGGGGGGCTTCTGATTATTTTTTTTTTCCCCATGAGTGCTCACATATCAGAACAGAGTTCCCTAGACGAAATGCCAATTATAGCTGTAACATTTTCCATGAAGGAGGCCGGGTACTGAAGACAAAGTGGGTGGCAGCCAGGGGGGCAGGGAATCAGCTGGTCCCTCAGCAGGAGCGGAGGGGGCGAGGCGCCGACATCTCTTACCCACTTATCCAGAGGGACTTGCGTCAAGGAGCCGGTGCCCTGGTAGAGATCCAGGCTAAGCTGTTCCAAGCTGAGCTTCTCCTGTAAGAAGTGGCCCAGGTACCTCTGCAGTAGGTACCTGCAGGCCCTCTTCTTGATGGACTCCGAGAAAGGCCACGGCATGGTGGCTGCAGGGCGGAGGGAAGGAGATGAGAGGGAGAGCGGACGTCGCCGGGCGCGGCCTCGCCCCTCTGCACGGGCAGGGGCTTCCCGCCGCCCCTCACAACGCCGGCGGGGCGGCGCTGCCTCCTGTCAGGGTGCCGGCGGGCAACTCCATCCTCACTTCGGCGCCGCCGCCATCTTTTCGGCAGCCTGCGGAGGGCGCCGCGGCGGCCACGCTGCGGAGCAGAGCGGGGGAAGGGGCGGGGCGGACCCGCAGTCCGCGCCGGCTGTGGCCGACGGGGCCGATGAAGGCTGTTTGTCTCCTATCTCCCCGCGCGCCCCCCCCACCCCGGCCGAGAGCCGTCACCGTGACGTCGGCGCGGAAGTGGCGTCGCCGAGCGGAGGAGACGGGGCGGAAGAGGAAGTAGTAGCGACTTGCAGTGCGCGTGGGGGGCGGAAGCGGCTGGAGGTGCGGAAGCGGAAGCGGCAGGCGGTGCGTGCTGGGGGTCTGCGGGGCTGTCGTGGTCGCCGCTCCAGCGCGCGGCCCGGGGGGATGCGGTGTGCGCCTCTCTTTCCGGAGCGGCTCGGGGCTGGGCGGTGGGGCTGTTGCTCCGCTCCGGGTGCGATTCGTGGATGTTTTGCTGTCGTTAAACCGGAGCGATTTCCTGCGAGCGGGAGGTTGCGCAGCTCGGTAGCCGGGTACCAGGCGCCTGCGGTTTCTTTGGGATTTGTTTGCTAGTCTGAGGTAGGATATGCGAGGAGGGGATGAAGCTCACGCTGCGAATGCCGCGCGTGTTGCAGGTCGGTTCTTGCCGGCCCCCGTTGCTGGCTGGGCAGCAGCGCCGAGCTGCCAGCGCCCGCTGTCCCCAGGCGGGACCCTATGTGTGTGTCCCAGCCGAGGTTTCGCGGCACGCAGGGACTCGAGAGGCGAATGCTAAAGCCGCGATGGTGACCCTCGGTCTCACTTGGCAACAGGTCTTGGGGCCAGCCACACACGTCTCTGAATTGTGCGGACAGTTGAGCATAAGAGCTGAATGAAAGAATTCTTCTTTGGTGACTGTAAACAAAAAGCTGTTGTTAATACGTCTTTATAGTCTGTGATAATCTGTCTCGTTCACAGATTTTTCTTTTTTAAATTCACCTACAGTAGGCTTTAGTTTTCTATAGATACTGATTTTTGTTTTCTCAGGCATGACTTGTCTTCCTACTGCATTCAGGATCAGTAAAGCACAGATTAATTCATACTGAATCGTAACAGAACCCTAGACAACAGAATGCAAGTTACTTGCATAAATAAGAAGCAACTTCTGTGATACCGATTGTGCTTCTATGTGCTAATGTAACCTTCCTAGATGTTCCTCAACACCTTAGTTTTCAGTTCTGTGGATTGTCATTTCATGAGTTATGGAAATCACTGGATCTGATATTTTCCTTTGGTTTTGGACAATGTTAAATTTGTCTGCTTAAGGTATATATCTTGTTTTACGGCATTACTATACATACAGGGAAGTGGTAGGTAACTCTAAAATAAATGTTTCTCTATGCAGAATGGAGACTGACTGCAATCCTGTGGAGTTGCCCAAAAATGTGGGGTTTGAAGAGGATTCAGATTATAGAGATTTTGAAGGGACAGATGTAAAAGATATGAGACTAGAAGCCGAAGCTGTTGTGAATGATGTTCTGTTTGCTGTCAGCAACATGTTTGTCTCAAAAACCCTTCCTTGTGCAGAGGATGTGGCATATATCAATGTGGAAACCAGGGAAAGGAATAGATACTGCCTGGAACTCACCGAAGCAGGTCTCAGGGTAAAGTAATTTTTTCATGATTTCTTAAGCCTCTTTGTTGTGAACAATGATCATGTTGAAAAGATGCCTAAGAGAATACTTCAGTGACATCAGAACAGCATGCATAATCCTTGCATACTTTTATGGAAGCCTATTTTACATGTTTTCTCTTAGAAAGTGGAGCTTCAGCTAGTTGTTCCAACAAAGCAAGAAAGGGAATTGATTAAAAAAGAAATCTCAGGCATTTATTTGCAACACAAAACAATGAGGATTGAAGCAGAAGTTTCTTAGGCTTGTCAGTCTTTGGGTTTCTTTGGTACCCAGAAGAGTCAGTAATGCAGCATCAACACGAAGCTTTTCTGCACCATATGTATTTTTTAGGCAAACGCATAGATGTAAGCCTTCGTTTCAAAGGTCATAATAATAGATTTTACAAATATTCTGAGTTTTGGTAAAGAAGTGTTTTAAACTGTATGAATACTGTATTACCACTAATCCCTACAGTTAGAAAGCAGAGATTGTGATTTAAATCCAGTGTCTTAAGTTCTCGCCTTACTTACTACCCTGACTGGCAAAGTTAAAAATGGTGAAATCTAGTTTCCCATCACAAAGTGATCCTAGTCACAGAAGTTTAATTAGTAATTTCTTTGTTGCAGGTGGTAGGTTATGATTTTGACCAGACTGATGACAGATTGCAAACTCCATACCATGAAACTGTCTACTCCTTATTGGACTCTCTCAGCCCTGCATATCGAGAAGTGTTTGGAAATGCATTACTACAAAAACTAGAAGCTTTGAAGAAAGAAAGTCAGTCATGATTTACCCAGGAGTAAGGAAGGTTTAACACTACAAGGAATTCTTAGTATAAGGCACAGAGATCTTTTCTTGCAAACCTAATTGCAAACATGTTTAGCTTAATTTCTTGCATTAATCTTGCATCTAATTCATGCTAGGACTACTGTATAAAATTTTGCTACAGTGGATTTGCGTATATCACAATGCTATTAAAAGCCACTTAGATAAATTATAGAATTAATAAACGTCTTTTGTTTTCTTCTTTGTTGTGGGTGAGCAAGTAAGTTGCTTCTTAAAATATTAAAAAAATTGATCTCTTCTCAAAGTGTTATTATCCAAAACTGTAAAAAATATAGAGAGACTGTTATATATACAAGTAGTTGTTCTTTACATGTGTATTTACTGATAATTTTTATATCTGTTTTTTAAAATCAAAACTAATTACTTGCTCTACCCAATTAATGAAAAAAAATTGGGAAAACTACTGTTTTGCAGAGAATATAATTTCATTTGTTATACATAAATCTGAAAATTTTCAGCTTTGGTAACAAGAAAGATGGTTTTTAAACAGTTGTGCTTTGGTTATAATCTGACAATACCCAAGATAAAAGCAAGATTCAGTATTATTTGCTCTGTCCTTATCTATGGCAACCAGCAAACTCTGATTTATAAGTGAGGTATACCGCTCTGATTTATAAGTGAGGTATACCGCTAATATATGAATGTATTGTCTGAATCACAAAATGAGTTAAGCACAGAATTAGGGTGTAATGGGCTACATTTCTTAATGATGTTATATATGCTATATGTATATGTATGCTATACTGTAACTATGTGAGAGGTTTGGAAGACATTTTAGCCTGTTTACTATTCTTGAATGTGTTTACATGGTGTACAGGATATAATACTCAAGAGTATTTTTGCTTCAGCCTTTACTTTCTATAATACAGAACTTTGGTACTCCTGTTTTTCAGTTTCTCTCTTTACTGTACAGCGCCTCTCCTAATGAATACTAAGTAAGCACTGTAATGTTAATTTTATTGTATTGGTTTGAAACCAAAGGCTGTATGAAATTTGCTAAGATTAATACAAACTGGAAGCTGTAATTTGTATTTTCTACTTAAAAACTGGTACAAAACTCTTTATAAATATGTTGTTCTGCTGTAATTTTTCAAGTATGTACTGAATGGTAGACTTTTTAAAAATTACAGCTGGTTAGAAATACCAGTACTCTTGAACATTCTGTGATGTTCACGCCTTTTGTATTCTTGTATTATTCAGTATTGGTGCATCTTTATTTATATAATCCTGCCATTGTTCTGCCATGCTGTTGTGCTAAGTACATCCAGTAGCTTTCTTTGGAGCCTCAGTTAGGGATACGTCAGTTCTCAAGAAATCACAGATTGTTCCAGTGACTTCAGTAGAGCTATATTGACCTCTGCCTGCTAGGAATTAGTCATATTAATTTGAGAAGCCTAGTGGAGCTTTTGTAATATCTTTGGGGTAGTTATGTACAACTAACTGACAAGAGAACTAGTTTGTGCTTCTGTTTCCCAGAGTTTCATTTTGTGTTTATTTTATTATCTTTTTAGGTTGAAACTTCTGATATTAATCCTCTGTCCTAGGGTATGCTTCCTTGCTTTAAAAACTGTTCATAGGCTCTCTTTTCCACACAGGTCTGTGGCACGTTGTTAGTCCTCTGTGAGGAGAATGTACTTTACCTAATTTATATTGGAATATTTTCCCTTGCAAATAATTTACTTGGTCAGTTTCAATCACTAAAGCATTATATAAATGCATCAATGTGTTGTGATTTTCTTGGGGAGAACGCTACTAGAAAGAGTGAATAAAGTCATCATGCCCATAAAAATCTTATATATCAAATAGTTAGCATTTGACAGGCTTTGACTGCACACTTGGACACGTGAAGCTTCTAGCAGCTTCCTGCAGAAACCACCCTTGTAGTCCTCACTGTTACTAAAACCTTGTCAAACAAGCCCAATACACTTAGTCATTTTCTGTACTTATTAGAAACATAAACTGAGGAATACTTTTAAAACACCTGTTTTGTAGAAGAAACTCCTGATGTTTCTTCTGACATACTGCAGAGATACCTCAAATAGGGAGAGCTATGATATTTCATTGTGTCTGGGTTATGAGCACAAAGAAAATGCTCTCCATCCCCTATACTTGGGTATTGCTGCCAACATGGATGGCGCCTTGCTGAAGAACCAAGAATAGGAAATTTCAAGGAGTTGCCTTAGACTATCAGTCGTTTTCCTTCTCCAAACCCCTGAGTGAATGCTATGCAGCCTAATGTCACTGATAATCCACATACTGACTACAGAGCCTCAAAGTCTGCCTGCTGTCTGAAAAGATATCTAATGACCCAATTAAAACTATTTTTCTCTCAGCAGTGCCATACGCATTTTGTCCTGTTTGGCATCCAGAAGCCAGGAATAAAGTTCTCCATTTGTCAACTGCTGCCATCCCTGGTTGTTCTAGGAGAGATTAAATTAGGTATAAAAAAAGACATCACGTACACATTAAATGCCTGTTTATAGTATATGGAATCATAGAACAGTTTGGGTTGGAAGGGACCTGAAAGATTAGTTCCAACCCCTTACTATGGGCAGGGACATCCCACTAGATCAGGCTGCCCAAGGCTCCATCCAACCTGGCGTGAACACCCTAAGGGATGGGGCAGCCACAGCTTCCCTGGGCAACCTGGGCCAGTGCCTCACCACCCTCACGGTGAGGAAATTTCTTCCTAATGTCTAGTTTAAATCTGCCCCTCTCCCGTTGAAGTATGTGCTACGTGTTTGGGCTGGTGGAGCGCGGGCACCGAGCCCGTTGACGCCCCTTCCCCGCCCCGCGCGCTCCCCCGGCCGGTGCCGTCGCGCAGCAACGGGCGGCGTCGCGGCGCGGCTGGCGGGGATGGCGGCGGCGGAGCCGCTGGAGCCGCCGAACCGGCGGGTTTTCCTCAACCACCTCGACTCCTACTGCGGCCGCAACGTCGGCGAGGTGACCGCGGGGGCTTCCTCGGCGGCCGCTGCCTGAGGCGCCCGCGGGGAGCGGGCCGGGGGCGGGAGGCCTCGGGGAGCAGCCGGTGGTGGCGGAACCGGCCGGTGGGGGAGAGGCGGCACCTCCGACTTCGAGGTGTGGGATGCGAGTCGAGACAGAAACGTTTCAGCCGAGGTCGAGGAGTCTGTAACGTTTTTTTGTTTGATGGAAGGTTTCGCTCTGAGCTGTGTAACCTGCACAGAGCTGGAGAACAGGTCCTGTGAGGAGCGGCTGAGAGAGCTGGGGTTGTTTAGCCTAGAGAAGAGGAGGCTGAGAGGAGACCTCATTGCTTTCTACAACTACCTGAAAGGAGGTTGTAGAGAGGAGGGAGCTGGCCTCTTCTCCCAGGTGACAGGGGACAGGACGAGAGGGAATGGTCTCAAGCTCCGCCAGAGCAGGTTCATGTCAGGCTGGACATCAGGAGGAAGTTTTTCACACAAAGGGTCATTGGGCACTGGAATAGGCTGCCCAGGGAGGTGGTTGATTCACCTTCCCTGGAGGTGTTTAAGGCACGGGTAGATGAGGCCCTGAGGGCCATGGTTTATTGTTTGATAGGAATGGTTGGACTCAATGATCTGATGGGTCTCTTCCAACCTGGTTGTTCTATGATTCTATGATTCTGCAACGGGATCGGGGCTGGTTGATGGTGTCTTCCTAAGGGCGTGAGAAGCTGTGTAGGGCTCAGCACCTATTCGCGTACAAATGTGTGTCTTGTATATTGCAGTATTTATCCAGATGTGCTGTTGGGGCATCGCTTGAAAGCGTAGAAGAAGAGTTGGAGAAAGATGAAAATAATTCAGCTGCTGACGGTTCTAGTAGGCCAAAGGAGGGACTTTACCAAATAGTGGGCACCCTTTCTAATTCAGGGAGCCCTAAACCATCTTTTGCAGAGGAAACATACGCAGTAAGTTAGAGACTTACTTTAGGTTGCCACTAGGCAACATCAGAAATGTCACAACTCATGTGAAATGGCTTACATTAATTAAATAGTCTCTTGTTGCTGCTGGAAGCTGTATACATGTATTTTATTCCTCCTGCTTCTTGCACACTGTTGCCTCCTCCCTGCTAGGTTTAATACAACAAATATTAAAAGTAAGGAACTCGAATCCCAAATAGTTTTTTTTTTAAAAAAAGATAGTTATGGATCGGACTTTATTTATCCTGAGGATATATAGATCTGCTTTCTTTTAACCTCAAAAGACACATCTCAAGTATCTCTCTTGCCTCCTCTGTCTTCTAACACTATTTTAAAAGTAGTGGTGCTGGCATCATAGTGTCCCTGTTCTTAACTGTTCACCAAAATCACAGCTTTCAATACCTGCTAATTGTTACAAATACCTACCTACTTCTTTGCATAAAAATGTGACATGTCCAGAGTTTAGTTAACTAAATGAGGCTTCATTTTAAGAATGTGATAGCTTCTTGCTTGGTTTAGTTTCCTGAAACTATAGTTACCTGTATCTGAAGTTGATTAACCATGATCTCTGTAAACATTTCAAAATTTTGATTTAAATGCCTATCCACCTGAGTTGTTTAGTCAGAAAATTATGGCTGGCACTATTTAATCTTAATCACTGCTCTTGCCTGAAGTGTTTGTTTGATGTTCTCCAATGATGCAGGCAATCTGCATTCAACAAAAATCACATGATGCTATTTTGCAAGGAAATGGACACTTTTTATATATTGTCCATTCTACCAGCTGATCCTTGTTTAAAATGCCTATGAAAATCATAGATTTTTTTTATACAATTGCCCTGAAAATATGAATCCTACAATATTACTAGAAGTTGTACATCTTTTTGAACTAATGTGCACTGCAAATTAGAAGAGTTGTCACTTAATTTACATTTCATTACCAAACATAAAGTTTTACATCAGTTGTATGAATTATTCTAACATCTGAGTGTTAGAAAACCACATTGTATCATTAAATTAAACTTGAAAAGTAAACGAATTTCGGATTTGTGACTCTGACTATTTTTTACCAGGTCTCTTCTCAAAAAGAGCTTTTAAATCACTTGCTTGAGTGTGAGATTATTATATATAACATCACTGAGGATGCAAATCAAATTGGGGAAGCAACATGGGCTGCTACAGGTTAGTACAACATTCAAATGAACAGAAAATTAGTTGCTGTACAGCCATCAAAGTTTACCATAAATGTATAATGGGATTATCTGTGATTTACTGTAAACGTATGATGAGATTATCTGGGATTTATAGTTTACTGTAATATAAAACTGGGTTCCTTGGTGGAGAAATGCTGTATGAATTGTTCAGTTAATTAGCAAGGGACCATGGTGTGCTCTCCAGCATTCATAAGCTAGAGAAGCTGTCATGGAATGGTCCAACACTATAAATGACAACAGTGTAGGCAGTTATTTCCCTAAATAACCATGAACCATAATCTTATCTATTTGCATTGAGGGTAGAAAACTTGCTCCTGTGATATTCAAATAATGATTCAATATCTTATGTAATTATTTAAAAAGTATTTTGACTTAGAAGCCCAATAAAAAGTACTGCTAACAGCCTTTCTGAAACTCCTCATTGTTATATCTGAATTCTAGTGGACATCTGGAATCTTTTTATGGTGTCAGTGCAATGTTATTTTTATATGATAGTTAAACTAAATTATGCTTTCCTGTTTATAGTAAAATACTGTAATAACTCCATAAGTTTTGTTGAGTCCACTTAATTATTTTGCTCTAAATTAAAGTAATGAAGCTTTACTTGAATTCTGTAGATTTTCTGTTTCAGTCGTGGAAAACCACACATATTTTCTTTTAGTATCTCAGCAGTCGCTAAAGATGAACCACTCACTAGTATAGTTTGTTCCTTTTTTCCCCCCTCGTGCTAGGTAGCTCTATGGAGATTATGTTGAATCCAAATTATTTGATTCTTTATTACCATTATTTGTCTACTTTTCTTGTTTTATTACCTCTGTTTTACACCAACATTTTGTTTCAAAATACATATCCTATAGAACGTTATGTTATAAATGTGTATAAAGGACCTTTATATAAAAGCAAAAATACAATTTGGGTAATACAGTTTACAATAGATCAAATCCTTTGCTTTCATTTAACAGAGCTACATATGGAAATTGAGCATTTTACAAAACCAAAGTTATTCATCCTCATTTCGACAATAATGAGTTGGGCAAACAGTAAACCCCCTGATCCTGTAAGTAATATAAAAACATTTTTTTAAACTGAATATTTCCATTTAATGGAAAATATTAATTAAATTCAATTAGACAAAAGTATTTCAGTAAGTATTTCAACAATAGCCAATAAAGTTAGTGTCAGTGAGTGTGGTTATTCTCATGATCTTTTCACCCTGAACCACTACTTAATGCTAAAATTGTTATATTTATTCTGCTGGATAGAGAAGTTTAGGCACTGGGTGGCAGTAATAAAGGCAGACATTGCGAAGTGCTTGGACAGGAGGTAAGGCCTAATGTGACCACAATACATACTGTGCTTCCCATATTTACTATATATTTCATTAAATACATATTTAAACCAGTATGTAGCCTGATAAATAGATTCATCTTTATAGGTTAAGTATTGTCAGGAAGGGTGTGGGATGCATTGTAGAATACTATTGTAGTTCTCCAATTTAGTCTTACGAAATTGTGCACATACATGTTATCTGTAGCAGCTGTCAGAGTTTTTCAAGCTTGTGTAATGTTTGCTGGATGAGGGAAAGGCTATGGATGTGGTCTTCCTGGACTTCAACAAAGCCTTTCACACAATTTTTCTCAGCATTCTGCTATGGAAACTGTCAGGCTCTGGCCTGGACAGGCGCGCACTCTCCTGGGTAGAAAACTGGTTGGATGGCCGGGCCCAGAGAGTGGTGGGAAATGGTGTTAAGTCCAGCTGGAGGCCAGTGACAAGTGGGGTTCCCCAGGGCTCAGTACTGGGTCCAGCCCTGTTCAATGTCTTTATCAATTACCTGGATGAAGGCACTGAGTACACCCTTAGCAAGTTTGCAGATGACACTAAGCTGGGTGGATCTGCTGGAGCGTAGGGAGGCTCTACAAAGGGATCTGAACAGGCTGGACCACTGGGCTGAGTCCAATGGCATGAGGTTTAACACGGCCAAATGCTGGGTCCTGCACTTGGGGAACAACAACCCTATGCAGAGCTACAGACTGGGGGAAGTCTGTCTAGAAAGCTGCCTGGAGGAGAAGGTCCTGGGGGTGTTGGGTGACAGCCGACAACACAAAGAAGGATGTTGAGGCTCTGGAGTGAGTGAGCAACAAAGCTGGTGATGGGGCTGGAGAACAGGCCTTATGAGGAATGGCTGAGAGAGCTGGGGTTGTTTAGCCTGGAGAAGAGGAGGCTGAGAGGAGACCTCATTGCTTTCTACAACTACCTGAAAGGAAGTTGTAGAGAGGAGGGAGCTGGCCTCTTCTGCCAAGTGCCAGGGGACAGGACAAGAGGGAATGGCCTTAAGCTCCGCCAGAGCAGGTTCAGGCTGGACATCAGGAGGAAGTTTTTCACACAAAGGGTCATTGGGCATTGGAACAGGCTGTCCAGGGAGGTGGTTGATTCACCTTCCCTGGAGGTGTTTAAGACACGGGTAGATGAGGTCCTGAGGCACATGGTTTATTGTTTGATAGGAATGGTTGGACTTGATGATCTGGTGTGTCTTTTCCAACCTGGTGATTCTATGATTCTATAAAATAAAATAAAATAACATAAAATATTTTTAAATATAAAAAGTTCTTAAAAATATTTCGCTATGAAAATTGAAATTGAACTATTGACATATTCAAAATGTCAAATCTCAAGAAACAGAATCATTTTTAAGAATTCCGAATAAAAATGTTAAAGCAGGTTTTTTAAAGAACTTATTTTAACTCTTTTTTTATCTAGACTTTAAAAACTTTTCTGTTTTAAGACACATGTAACAGTCACATGTATTACTTTTTAGGAAGATCCTGAAATTCCTTTTACTGATGAAGATTATCGCAGAAGAAAATCTCATCCTAGCTTTATTGATCACATAAATACTGAAAAACTCATTCTCAAACTTGGGAGAACTGTATGTAAAGAACTTTATATAAATGGGTTGTTTGCTCTTCTCATTCAGGGCATCATCTTAGTAATGGAACTTACCAATAATATGAATGAATTTTACAACTATGTTTCTGTCTTGATAAATATAACATCAATTATTAATAAAATTTCAAGTATAGAGAAGGCAATGTCTTTTGAAACATAAGTGTCTACATAACACAAACCCCAATTTTTTTCTTTTTTCCTTAAGCAGGAAGTAAATCTTGCTTATTGCATTTCAGAAAACATATTGGTTTATTGGTTGTATGGGAGAGAACTAAAGTAGGGGCCTGTGTGGGGAGATTTGAAGATGAAAGAATATAGAGGAAAGGGATATTAATTTTAAGGAAAAGCAGCATCTTTAAATATTAGCAAGCTACATCACTATTATGCCTCATTCAAATATTTACAAGATATTCCAGCTGCACTTAGCATGTTCCTAGATAGTTTGTGCTCTAGGAGCAGAGGGCTTGTTGACTTTTTATTCCACCCTATAATTTGCTTTAAAATCATGTCCATAGAGCTGACTCAGAATACCTAGAATATATGTTATCACTTTATATGTGTTTCAAAATTACTTCTTTCAGCTGTTTGTTTTGACCTAGTTAGATTAATCTCACTAGAGAACAGATCATGCCTCTGTCAGTATTAAAAGAGCTATTATTAAATGATCAGTGACTCAGATTGTGCTTCACAACTCGGGAAAATTGATGCTCTTGTCATTAGAGGTTAGGAGAGAGAACTAGAAGACAGTGAAATACACTGTATGATGAAGATCTCATTTGGTCATTCTTTGTGCATTAGCAGTTTCCCACAGTAAATATAAGGTAGTGTCCATTGCAGAAATGTATCAAGCTAACTATAGAGAGAGGAAAAAATCTTTACTCCGATTTGAGTAAATGCTTATCATGTTATATCTTGCTGAGAAAATAATAATATCAATTATGTTATAGTCTAACATGGGTTTACAAGTACAGACTAGCAGCAGAATTTAATTTGTAGCTTAAAAAAAATCAATGGTAAATTCTTACACTTACTGTACTAGCATGCAGTTATTCCATAAGACTACGCAATAACTTTCATACTTGTGATGTTACAAATATGAAGATTGTAAACCTTGCAATAATGTCTGCCACCAGTAGCACACAGATGAACTTTTGACTCACTTTTTCTGACTAATCCAAAGCATTGAGTCACTATGTAACAAAGGTATTAATATAATTAGCTGCTACATGTTTGCCAGGTTGAATGTCTGAGGAGACAGTGGAACAATATGTAGCAGGACATGATAAAATGACTTGAATACTTTCAATATATACTTCTTGCAGGTGTTTCAAAAGGAGCTCTTTTCCTCCAGAACTCCAGGGGCAGCTTCAATGGGTATCATTGCTCTTGTTCAGTTTCTGTCAGCACTTAGGAACAGGAAAGCTCCAAAGCATTCATTCCCTCCAGTAGTTTCCTGTGATAGCTGGAGACTTCTGGATTACAGTTCTTACTCACTTCTAAAGTTTGTGGCATCTGGAGAATGTGCCATGTGTGAAAGAAATGACAGTGTTACCAGTCACCAGCAAAGAGCTCATCAGGAAATACTAGCATTCAGCAGCTGTGTCAGTCATGTGCAGAAGATCTTGCACCTAAGAATAAAACGATTTATTGGCCTTCATATCTGTTCCGAGTGCAATTTAATGACTGTTGTTGCTTACAGCAAGTTTTCACCTGAGTTAGTGTATATCCCACCTATATTTTGCTTAAAATTCAGCAAGTGTTGTGAGCTAGAAGTCTTTGCTTCCTACCACTAGCAAATTTTTACCTTTCCCGTTGCGGCAGGGCACTAAGGCTGTGTAGCTTTTCTCAGGGAGAAGTTGCTAACTCTGGGGTCCTGCCCAACCCAGAATTCTTGGAGAACCACAGACAGAGGAGCTCTTCATCTCCAAGCACTTTTTTCAGTGGCTTCACAGTTCCTGAATCCACTAATTTAAACTTGTTTATCACTTCAGGCATTTTATAAGAATAAAACAAACAAATAAACATTATCGTAACAACTGAAGTCTAGAACTAACTGATAATTCTATAGCTAGAATGTGACATCTAGTGGCTTTAATGAATATTACACAGGAACTTGGTGTTTACCCATGCTGTGTGCAACTGGAGCTTGCCTAATAATTGCCTTATTTTTTAAACTAAATATATCCAAGTCATCTCAAGTGGTACATTCTCATATGTGTGACTTGTGACACTAAATAGATTTTTTTTTTGAGGGCTCAAACTTGTTTCAGAGGTTTCTATTCCATTGAAGTATAGGGCTTGGTTCCAAACCATGGTTTGTCTCCAGTGGCAGAAGCCACTTGTTAAGCTAAAAAACCTGAAACCCTATGTGTTACATTCTTCTTGTGGAAGATGCAAAGTACCTCCAGGGTTTTCAAAAGAAACATTTCCTGTCAGGAGACAGAAATTACAGCATATCTTTTCCTGGGCCATATTTACAGTTGTCCCAGAGCAATCTTAGGAGCTGCTACTTTTCAGGCACAAACAGTTTCTGTCATGGCACTACCCAAGCCAACTAAGTGTGGGAGCTTTTATGCTATCTGTAATGTCTTCTAATTTTAATTTTTCTTATAATTTACTAACAAGCTGTTGCATTCTATTTAGTTGAGAGAGTTTTTATTGCAAAGTTTTATTTTGTAAGTAAATAGATAAAACACCATACACAGATACAATACACTGCTATTATAATTTGTCATCCTTTTATATGGCACTTCGGTGATATAATTAAAGATTGACTAACAATGGGTTTACTTCTATGTTTCTGAAATATTATAAATATGATAACAAAAGATGTATTTTTTTCACCAAAAAAGTAGGTCCTAAATCTGAGCATTTATCCCCTCTGCTGGTAAATGCAGTTATTTTTACTCTTTTGTAGCTAAATAATGTCTATGATCATTACAAGAAGATAATGATTTATCAGTTTTGTTTCATCTTAAAAAAAATTAGTGACTGGTCCTAATTTAAAAGATCTCCTTGAAAATTTTACTCCTTAAAAATTTTAATTTTTTTTTCTCTGTATAGCTATCTTCAACACTGATATTAACTTTTTACATGAACAGGCAGCTAGGACAGACAAATTTATGCAATAAATGACAATTATGCAATAATAGTTAGCAAAATAATATATGGGTTGAATGTCATGTAGGAGTAGGAAAACATCTAGGTAGTTCATGGATTTTATTTTTTTGTTTTAAATTATACATCAAAATGAAAGAGAGGAAAATGTGCAATTAGTCCAGCATTTCCCACTTGTTTAGCTAGTCAAATAGAAATGTAATGCAATTTTAAAAAACATCTTCAATGAATTTCAGAGTTATTTTTCTTGGAAATGGAAAGTTCGAATGCAAGTTATCCTGCTCACTTCATTGATTTATATAACTTACTTCCAACACCTTAACTTTTAAAAATATTTCAGAATTTAAGTTCAAATGCAGACAAGTAAATTCTGATTGAACAATGGGGTTTTTTTGAGTAAATATTATCAATATGACTTATGAAACTACTGGGTATGCAACAATTAATCTAGCTACAAATATTAATTCATATAATTTACACACTTTGTGTATTTAGTACACAAATACTCAAGTTTCAGGCTAAGCCAGTATCTCATTTGCAGTTCCATGTTTTTATGAAAACTTTCTCACTGATTTTTCTTCCAGAACAAACATAAATTTTCAACTTATGTTGTTGCTTCAGGACATCAATATGGAGCTGGGGAAGGAGTCTTCCACTACTTCTTTAAGGTAAATACCCAACTATTTTTGAAGATTGATTTAATTTCTAGGAGCAAACCACACTGGAACTGAATGCATTTTTACTAGCTTTGGTATCATAAGCTTAATGCTTTTGTGAAGAAAACCAATTATTTGATCCCTTTGAAATGTTTTAGCTACAGTGTCCACTTTTTTGGTTCTATATTGGACTTTTTTTTTTCCAGAGTGTTTGAAAAGTGTTTCCATATGTACTTTACAGGGACAACACATTGTCATACATTGTATCAGGAAAAATGGTTTTCTTCTTATCATTATATTCTTGGTTTTCCCAAGAAATTCTTTTCTTTGGGAACATTTGTCGAGATCAACAAATATTCTTTAAAAAATGTTTCTTTGTAGGCTGCCTGTCAGTATTTCTCAATAATAGTTTCCTTTTCTGCAGTTCCAATTATCATTCAAGAAATAGAACTTTAAATCCTGGATATATAGATTTGCCTAGTAAACAAATGCTCCTTTTTTAGCCCTGGTTAAAAGTAAACTTCTTGTATTTTCAGATGGGTTGGCTTAGTGAGACTCCTGCAATACCTGTTTTTGGAGATGGAAACAATATTATTCCAACTATTCATGTTCTTGATTTAGCAGCGTAAGTAAAAAGAGAATTCCCCTGGACAATAATTGGTACCTGGTTACATAACAAATCCTAATGTACTGGAGAGTACTGAGGCTTTTAAATTAGGGTGGGTGGGCTTAAGAATACTCTTTGGCCCTTCTTACTGAGTTGGAGACTTCCATTTCTTTAGTACTAGACATACCTTCTAGAAACCATACCTGACTGTTGTACTGGTGCTATGATTTTAAATTATTAGCAATGCTCCATCTGTGTGTGATACCAGTTAACTGGCACATGTGACATGTCACAAATAAGTGTAATGCACCTCAATCCAAAGAAAGAAGCAGCAATACATTTTATTGAAGTAGAATTTGACAGAGTTCAATAAATTCTATGGAATTTAACAGAGGCTTACCAAGGTTCAGTAATTTGATGGCATGGTTCACTCGATTAGCTACAGAATGGAAGAAATATACAAAGGAAAATTGAATTCAAATTGAGTTAAAATGATTCACACAGAGACTGGAGACACAAAAGGGTGAAGAAGACTCTCCTGTTGAGTCACAAGGTTCAAAGGGGACTCCCATACTTTCTAAATTTCTTATGGTACCTAGGTGTGGCAAGGTCCAATCTTAGTCCCAGAGTTGGGCAGTGGTTTATGTTTGAGACTTATCTATACTGTTTATCATAATACTGAGTAGTTGCATGGGTTAGTAATGTTTCATTAGTGTTAATGCAGCATATGTTCAAAGCTACTGAGGCACAAATCAAAGTTACCATACCACAAGGTTATGTGCTATAATAGTCACTTACCAAGGATCTGCCATTGGTACAAGGTCTCTCTGCCTTAAGGAGCAACCTTGAGATATGTCCCAGCTCAAGGGGAGATCACTGCCATGCAGCATAACTGCCTAGCAGGGAGAGATCAAAGAAGGCTCGCTTAGGCTCTCTGGTTTATGGAACAGAATGGTTGGCCTGTAGTCAAATTACATGTAATGGGAAAGGTATGCATGAGGCTCCTTGTACTCACAACTTTCTTTGTTCCTTGATCAATGAGTCTTGGAAGAGACTCATTAATCAGGTGTTAATTGCATGGTCGATTTTCCAACTTCATATGCATCAGTGCTCACTGTGTCACTCTGCTCCATTACGGGTTTCAGAGAACAGCTTGAAACTAGAGTTCTTGGCCTGGCTATGGTTCAAGTCTTTACCTCCTTTGGAGCCTGTACCAAACTACTGCTAGTTTGGTTAATGGGTTGAGTGCATCTTTTACAGCACAGACTGGAAGTGGATCATTTACCCTACAGCAGGCTAAGTTAGTATCTTCTACAGATCTTGCTTTTTCTCCTTTGAACTACTTTTGAAATAAAATATCTAGCTGTGCTTCTTTATTAAGGAAAATAGATATGAAAATGTCAAGTTCTGAAAAGTTCTGCAAGATTTTACAAACTCTTTGTCCTGTTTCTGAAATGCGTTTAACAAGGAAAGCTCATATGCTTCACTGATTACTGGCCCTGAATGTATTTGCTATGTTTCAGAGTATTACAAAATATAGCAGACCACAGGCCAAAGTCTCACTATATTCTTGCAGTAGATGTATCTATGCACACTTTTAAAGAAATAATAAAGGTGAGTAATTTTATTCTCTTTTTTTTCAGATGTCTTTAAGGTTTCAAATGCTATATATTTTATTCAAGTAGAAGTTTATAAGTCTTCCTGAATTATCTTGTGTATTAAATGACATAGAAAATTATTTTTAAACCCTCCAAGGCTTCTGTCTTTTGCACAAAATACATTACTCAGACCTCATTTTACAGAACTAACTTCCGCAGTATAATCATTAACTTTAGTAGAAATTTTACTTGAGAAATTTCTGGTGAATTGTTGTGGGATTGACAGTACTGTAATTAGATAGTCGAAGTTTTAAGATTTTTTTGCTTAATTTTGTAGGAAGATACTTTGTTTTCCCAAGCATTTTGAAATTAAGTCTTAAAATAGTCTTGATGACAGTATTGAGCTGATAGTGGGAGTCAACTAATGCAATGTAATAGGAGACTTGCTCATGTAGATTGAGCAAATGTTATGTAAGGACCAAATGTAACAGACTTATATATTTGCTCGTGTCTAAGAGTGTTTAACAGAACAATGTGTTAAGGAGCTCACAAGAATATGGAACCTTTGTTTTGGTTCATGTAAGTATGCAGGGTCTTACTGAAAAGTTAATAGTTGAAGAGCCATTCCATAGAAGTGACCATAATGCAATTAGTTAACATTCCTATGTAAGAAGCAAAGGTCACTTTTGCAGCTGTGATCAACAATAGGAGAGAGCATTATATAAAAATGAACACAAAACAACATTAAAAATATGATGTCATTAGAGGAGAGGAGTAGAGGTTATTCAGACATTATTACACATATAAGGCCATTGCATGCTACTTATTAAAATAAGTTTGGGAAAAAGAAAATGAAAATTAGCATGTTTAAACTGGAGGCTAAAGAATACAAGATGCCAGACTTCAAAAAGTTGTGATAATCATAGAATCATCAAGTTGGAAAAGACCTCCAGGATCATCAAGTCCAACCATTCCTATTTGCCACTAAACCATGCCCCGCAGCACTTTCTTTATCCATCTTTTAAATACCTTCAGGGATCGTGGCTCAACCACCTCCCTGGGTAGACTTTTCCAGTGCCTGATGACCCTTTATGTGAAAAATTTTTTTCCTGATATCCAGTCCAAACCTCCCCTGGTGAAGCTTGAGGCCACTCCCCCATGTCCTATCACCTGTCACTTGGGAGAAGAGGCCAGCACCCTCCTCTTTACAACTTCCTCTCAGGTAGTTGTAGAGAGCAATAAGTTCTCCCCTCTGTCTCCTCCTAAACAACCCCAGTTCCTTCAGCCGCTCGTTGTAAGACTTGTTCTCTAACCAGCTTCATTGCTTTTCTCTGGACATGCTCCAGAGCCTCAACATCTTTCTTGTAGTGAGGGACCCAGAACTGAACACAGTATTATGTCAGGATGAAGAAAACAGAATAGAAAAGATCATAAATTCTGGCAGGGTAAGTGAAAAAACACTTGAAGATCAGCTATCAACTACCAGGAGACCCCAAATTAATATCTTTTAATCAAACACTTAAAAGAACAAAAAACCTGCTAGAAAATATGTAAGGCAAATTGATGATTATGGTATAAAATGGGTTCTTGGAGAAGACAAGAGAAACTTTGTATTGCTAAGAATGAGTAAGAACTGGAAGCACCTTAGTGCTTCAGGATCTTTATGGGTAACTTGTTAGAGGATCTGTATAGAAATAAGTTCATTTTAGAAAAGATATAGAATGAACTGACAAAATTAACACTAAGAAACCACCACTCTTATGGTATTTCAATGAAGAGGTGTGAAATAGTTCAAGGATGAAATAAGGTCTTTTCCAACCAAGCAGTTATATGATTCTTTAGATGAGTAAGGCAGGGCCTCATAGGAAAGAACTCTGAATTGCGCATTTGTGCATGCAGTTTAGCACTATCCTGGCATTTGAAGGCTGGTGGATGATAAATGGGATACCAATGTAAAAAGAGAAGTTCCCGGGGATTATAGGATGGTTTTGGGAATTACAGACCAATATGCCTAATATGGTTGGCTAATAAATTGCACCAGGGGAGATTTAGACTAGATATTAGGAAAAATTCTGCACCAAAAGAGCTGTCAATCACTGGACTGGGAAGTGATAGAGTCACCCTTCCCTGGAGGTATTTAAAAGATGTGTAGATGTGGCACTATGATGCTACTATGCTGCTATATGTGGCTACTATGATACTATGATTCTAAGATTGAATGATTATTAGATGTTATAATAAATTAAATACATTAAAGGACACCCGAATATAATACATAGGATCTATTTGAGGAAAATCAGTGTGACTTTTGTGAAATACTTCCTCAGTAAATACTTCCCAAAAAGTACTTTCAAATACTTTGGAAACCTGGAATTCTTTAATGTGACTGACAAATATAGATAAGGGTGAATAATCTGATGTAGCCTACTTGAATTTCCCAAAACCATTCAGGGAGTACTTCACCAAAAGCTGTTGAGGAGCAGATAGGCACCTTAAGAAAAACAGTTTGGTCCTTTTATGGGTATGTGATTGTATAGAGTAAATGGACAGTTCTTGTGAACAAAAAGAAGCTGCTAGTGGAGAGAATGTTGTAGAAAGTGCTGCAGACAGTTATCTTGGCAGAAAGCCGTATCAGCCTGGTTTTCCGTGTTTTAGGGTTGTTTGTTTTTTGGTTTTGCTTTGGTTTTTTTTATTTTTGGTTTTGTTTTTTTTTAAGTTGCAATTACTCAAGAAGAATTGATACATAGCAAAACAAAACTGTTTAATACTAACATTAAAGTTAATATACTGTTCTTTGATTTGCCTCTTTCAAATCAGTACACTGAATTTTCAGATATAGTGTAACATAAAATTTAAAGCTCATATTTAATCTGCAGAAATCCTCTTCATTTTTTCTAAGAATCTGAATTGATAAGTGTGTTTTGTTTTTCTTGATAGTGTATCAGTAAAAATGTTGGACCAGGAAAAATTGAGAAGATTCCAAAAGAAAATGCATTCCTGAGTAAAGAGTTAACAGTTAGTACTTTTATACCTTTTATTACTTAAGGAAAAAATGTAAACTTGACTGTGTAATATCATGAAATATATAATACCCTAATACATGCCTGAAAATATATATACTGAGTTTTAATTTAGAAAATAAATAAAGTAAAATTTAACTGTCATAGAATAGACTATTTTGAGCCAGATTTAGAAAAGCAGTGAAGCACTGATGACACTACTGCACTATGCATACCGGAGCACTGTGACAAAACTTACACAAAATTATAACAATAACGAAAAAGTTAATAAAGAGGTGCTACTAAAGCTGATAAGCAGAGCATACATAAGTTATGTTGCATTCATGTATTTATCCGGAATGAAATGTTCAGAGAAGACATAAATAAATTACAAGCCTGGTATTTTTAAGATAATAACTGTTAGTTTATGAAGGAGGTTATTCTTTACAATAATATGAAACTTCTGTATTGTACAGAGTGATTGTTAAATGGTTCATGTTCTAAAAGTTCATGAGAACACTCAAATACAAATATACATTATCGATGTTTATGTTTTTTAAAAGCTTAAAATGTCCATTTTACTTTGTGTGCAAACTTTGTGTGCTGGAATTCTTTCTATTCTCACCCCTCCATTCTAGTCCCTAGTTTAGGCTAGTAGTGTTCTTTTGCCTTGCGTAACTTAAGTCTGTAAAGTAAATATAACTTTACTCCCTCAGCAAATGCATTTGGATATGTTGCTTGTGAACCTGCGCATGGAAGCTGTGTTTCTGAAAGACATTTTCAACATTAAGTGGGTTGCTCAGGCAGGACTGGTGGAGAACATTGAACAAATCATCAAAGAATACAAGAAAAGTCGAGGATTACTGGTAAAGATCTGGTATACACTGTTTTAAAGTGTTGCTTTCTTTTTTCCCAATATAAATGGTTATATAAAAACAAACTTAAATTTCTTTAAGGAAAAAATACATGGAAGACTGATATAGATACAAAATAAGTGAACATTAAAAATTAAATAGATGAAGTAAAAAAAAAAAGGGATTATTAATTAAAACAATGATCATTAAGATTTTTTTCTCTTATGCCTAAAAGTGACACCATGTAAATGCGAATAAGCTTTCTGATGGAAAAGTTGCTGTTCTGAAACTAGCTTCTATATGCAATATATGGTACTCCTGATACATTTTGCTTCAAGAACACAATAAATGTATCCTTTATTTAAGCTTTTTTAAATAATAGTAGTTAAGCAAGTATTTATCTCTTTGATTATATTTAGTGAGCCAAGATATGTAATTGAAATGTAGCTTTCATTTGCTCTGTTGTGTAACGTACTAAGCAACTGTGCTGTTTCACTGTTAGCTTACTGTTTAGAACTTCTGTATTCAAAAGTACAGGGGAATTGTTATTGGAAGGCGCAGAAAAATGCTTGCATAAAAGCAAGTATTGATTGGTATAATAAAGCTATGCAGCGTGCTTAAATCTTGTTCAAACTTTGAACAAGAGTTCAAGATGTGCAAACTAAAATCCAACTATTGTCATTCAAGATTGTTTATTAGAAGTCCCCGCTGACCTCTTAAAGGATTAACAGATCTGTATTTGGGTTAAACTACTGCATCTGAGCACATATGCCTGTAATTAAAAAAATTCATTACAAAATGTAGGTAGACCAAGTGGCTAGGAGAGAAAAGTCTAGCCAAACCTCTGTCCCTGTCACTACTCTATTAAGTTTTTGGAATTTGGACTGTTAGATTTACTGAATTAAGTTAGAAAGTTAATGATGAGTTGTTTGCATAATGTATATAACAACTGTATACTGGCATCTTAATTACACTTACTCATCCTTGGGCTAGGTAGGTTGAAACAAGAAATTGATAATATCTTAAGATTGTGATGGATCTGAATTTTTTAAGTTCAAAATAACCATTGTGATGACAGCAACTCTACCTCAGTTGGGAAATATTGCTATTACATGTTTATAATAGAATACCTACCACCTCAACCCAATATGCACTGCATCATATCTGTCAGGCTGTGTTTCATCTCTTTTAATCATTAAAACATTAATAGTGCCATATAAGTTGGTCTGTGAGTCTACTAAATTGGGGCATGCTTTTTCTCCAGTGGTGAAGTTGTACATTTACATTAGCTAGCTGTGTTATGATACAGGAGATACTCTGCAAGAAAATACATACTTGGTGTAAATTAAAATAAAATATATTTTCAGGTTTATGTATAGTATTTGTTATTTCCTGTTAATGATGGTAAAACTATTGTTCTTTTTACATAGAATCTTCCATATTGTTTGAGTGATGTTATATCTTTTTTTTTTTTAACAGCCTATCAAAATTTGCATTCATGGTCCTCCTGGGGTTGGCAAATCTACCGTTGCTGAGGAGCTCTGTAAACACTACAAGCTACATCACATTAAGATAAATGATGTTATTTCAGAAGCAATAGCTAATCTGGTGTGTTGCGGTTTTCTAATATTGTTATTTTAATATCTGTGATTTTAAAATGTTTGGCAGCATTTAAAAATCAGTAATGCAATTATCTTTTGAGATATCGATCACTTCTGAGGGATGCACTCTACTCTTTTTATAAACTGAAGGTTGCTCAGTATCTGACTATCCAGGAGCGTATGTGAAATGAACTTTTTTTTCCTTACATCTGTGTATAAAAGAAAAAAAGGAATTTCTAATCTTTTCCATGGTTCTGATCTTGTCTTCAGGAGAAAGTTGTGGCTCCTAAAGAATTGGACTCTGGCAGTGTAGAAGAAGAGGGAGAAGATGATGAAGAGGAGGGTAGTAATGTAGAAACAGCACAAGAGTTATTGGCTGAAATAAAAGAAAGCATGGATCAGAATGCAGGTAGGAAATGCAAAGTACTAATATCGGATTTAGGTAACCAGCAAAACTCTATGCAAACTGAAATTCAGGAAATAGATTTGTGCTTTAGAACTTTTGCATCCTGCTAAGAGCAAGAATCACATCCATTTGTATGTACCTTATTTAAAAATCAAATTGAGTGTTTTACATTATATACATATATTATATATTGTGTATATGAAGGTGATACACTTCTAAAATACCAGAGTGCTTTTCCCATTGTAAAAGTTCCATCTTGTATTTTCTATACATTTGAAGCAACTCTTTTTCACTTTATATATAAATAACAACCGTATACTCAAAAGCATTAGATTATTGGCTAGATTTTCTAAATTATATCATGTTTTCTTTTCAGAACAAAGAGCATAAATTATATAATGTAAAGTAAAATATTAGTGAAGTATATCTTTATCAAATTTGAAAAGAAGAAAAGTATTCTAGTAAAAAAAAAAAAGAATTAATGCACTGTCATATGAGATTGGTTGATGAGGTGTTAAGTACCTTATACTTCATTTTGGTCATCTCTACAGAGTAAACAGTATTTACTGAAGCCTGTAAAGAATGTTAAAGTCTGCAAATTAAAAATGGTCCATAAAAATAGCTACTACTGAAGAGTACTAATTACCATGTATATATGAATAAAGTAATCTGAGTTCTTACTCAGTGCTTAACATTTTCTGTGCAGTGTAAAGTGACACCCCCCTCTTAAAAATGCAGCCTATCCCTGAAGGTTTACCTGATTTGGTTCTTCTGTATCAGCAAGGCAATGGACTTGTAATGCACCCAAAAGCTTCCATAATGAGATCTATGCATCTCTTGCATAGACAATTTTTTAGGGTCTAAATAGAAGTTTTTCTGATAAATGGATTAAAATGTTATTAAAATATTTTCAGATCTCTTTTGCACAGGCTAGGTACCTATTAACCTTTTTTTGTGTCTTAGGTCACCTAGATGATCAGTATGTTGTTAAGCTTGTGACAGATAAGCTCAAATCTATGCCTTGTACGAATCAGGGATATGTTTTAGATGGGTTCCCAGAGACCTACGACCAGGCAAAAGATCTTTTTAATTGTAAGCACTGCTGCTTTTGTTTGTATTTCTGCTAATATTGTCATAATTATTATTTATCTCAGGGCCATATAAGTGAAGTGTATCAGCACTGTAATGACTGCAGTGCAGGACACAGAACAGAGTTGTTTTCACATGGTGTGTAAAATGTAAGAAGTATTCAAATGCTCTATTTAATTTAAACACAAGATAGTTTTCAGACTAGCTTTACTGGCAAAGTAACAAGTAAATGGAAAAATATGGAAGACTATTACTTGTTCCGTGTTGGGCTGCTCCACTCAAAGAAGCTCTAAGGCACAATTTCTTCATAATACCTAAGGGCTGCTTAGTGAGGAGATCATGTGCATGTTCCAATACATGTTTTTAGAACTAGATTAGAGTAGGTACAGTAGACGTGATTTGAAACAGTAGATATAATATGAGCTCTGGCACATACATTTCAAATTGTGGGCAAGCAAGTAGACAAAGAATCATCTCCATATGTAAATTACGTCATGAGGTTTGAAGTAAAAAAACCCAACAGTCTTGCTCAGCTTTATATGCTGGACTGTAAATTGTCATGCTCAGCTGATGCTCTTCAGGAAGTTTTACTGACTATTCAAAATAGCAGACCCTTAGTGGCAGAAACTACTTTAGCCATACTACCATAACACATTTCTACTTACTATTCTGAGCCTTGTTTTTGTAGAATAATGTGTGCGGCAGGAAGAGAAGCCAGAACAGACAGAACAGAAGTTTTAAAACTGGACACATTATAAAATTGTCTATAGATGTGCATACTTCCACTGTACAGGTGTTTGCTATTAGTGTCCCAAGGCAGAATTCTAGGGTGGATGACAGTGTGAATTACTTACTGAGTTCTCCGAGTTCTCTGATTTCTCTAAACTGGTGTCCAGGTTAGATTAATTTCCAGCAGTTAGTATAATTTGATTATAGGCAAGTCTGTGTTTGTACTGGGCACATTTTTAGTGAATATAATGATACTATTGCTTCAAATTAAAATAATGATAATTTATTACTTTTATTTTAGCAGAAAGTGAAGACGAAGCAGAAATTAAAGGCAAAATACCTAAATGTAATGAATTAATCATACCTGGTGAGTTTGATAGATTTCTCTCTAAATAAATGGGAGTTTTCAAATTCTGCTGCAACCAACCAGAAGTCTAAAATATCACTCCATCTGTTCATATTTTAATTAACATAAGATAAACATCTAATTCGTGTAATGCTTGCTGCCTTCTTAGCTGAAAGTGAGCAATTAATCAAAGGGAAGATTTTGTTTCAGTTTGTGGGTGTTTTACTATTCTTTTATTTTTCTTTTTGTGAAAATACCATCAGCTTTTGACTGATAACAATAGTAGTGGCTGCCCTGGTTGTGATCACAACAGGTACTAAAGGCATAAATATATGCTCCTGAACGTCGCATATTAAAACCCCATGAATTTATCTTTAGTGTGAGAGCTTATAGGAAGTTACCAAATTATTTTTAATGCATCAGTTAATTTGGGAGTGAAAACAAAGTGGTTTTCATCTGTGCAGAATTGGCTTCATGTTGAGAGTTTCCACTGTTCTGGATTTCTTTGCAAGTTTTGATTACATTCAAACAATACATTTAGCGTACTTTGCATTACAAGATGTGTCTGGTTAGACAGCAGAATGGTTGAATATCTCAAATACTTAGTGTTTCAGTAAATGATAGTTTACTGGCTTCGGTGGAAGTGAAGAAAAATCGCAAAGTCCTTGCACTTGCATAAAGGGGAAGAAGTTTTGATTTAAAGAGCAGAGTTCTACTAAGCTTGTAAGCACGCTGCATTGTGGTTCTTAAGATTTTTGTGCTGCTCATTGCAAGAATAGTTTTGTTGATAGTGCTAAGTAAGAATTTGGTGAAATTGGAATATGTACCTTCTTTACAGATAAGGCTGTTAATATTGTTAGATTCCTCTAACTGGAGAAGTTAAGCCTAAGTATTTGATAATTGACTTCTATGTAAAGATCTATACAATTCATATCTATTTATGTTCAGTTGTGGTTTAAAATTTCTTATTAACACAAAATAGGTAAGAAAGTGGAAAAATAATAATAAAGAGGTGCTGATAATGTGTTCTTTTTCACAGAATTTGTTATTTCTTTGACTGCATCTGATGAATACCTTATAAACAGAATAATAAATCTGTCAGAGAGAATTGTTGCTGGAACTCACTATACTCAGGACCGGTTCTTGCAATCTCTAAAACTCTTCAGAGAGTTAAACACAGATGATACAACTGTTCTCAACTATTTTGATGAACTTGAAATATATCCTCAGTTTATTGGTATGAAATAGTATATTAATAGATAAAATAAGAATAAAAACATTGTGTTGCTACAAATTTAATGCTTGTGAAGATAATACAGTAAGTGTACCTTAATTTTAGAACATCATAACATGTGGCTTTATTAATTGCGTTTATGATTATTATTTTTTTCTGAGTCTGAAACATGATTAAGATAAAGTAGTGGGCTTCAAGATTCTGTAAATCCTACTTTGCTACAGTGATTCACTGTGTCAAGTCTGCAAGTCAGTTATTTTGTGTCTTGTTTTTCTCATCTGCAAAATGGGGATAGTGACACATGCTTGATCATCTACAACAAGGCATGTTAAATTTATAATGACAATTTGCTTTGAAGATCTTAATCTATGAATTCATTTTCTGGTGATCTTTCCTCTAAATTAGCATCAGTGCTAGCCTCTTTTTTATTTTAAAAGGTATTTATTTTTGAGGATAAATGCAGTTATTATAACTGCTGTAATGTTTGCATTGTAACGTTGCTTGGCCATCTAAGAAAAAAAAACCCACACTCTTTGAGACCTCAAATTTGATGCTTAAAGAATTCTTACCAATAATCTAAATTGCTAGAAAAGTGTTTTACACTATAATTGGTATATCAAGGTTCAGTTAAACTTGCTGAAACAATGGACTGGTTGACATAGAAAATGTATTTTTTAATTTGGAGTACTTCAGGAATGTAATTGCTGGTTATTTTGAAAGAATAATATTTGAAAGAAATTGTATCATGTAGAATTTATGTTAGCTTTCTCCTCAATTCTTTCAGAGTTTGGACTTCAGGCCCAAGTCACAGACACTTAAACTCTTGCAATACTGGTGTTAGTATTGTACATCTGTCTTCTGTCTGGATTGGCTTTCAAAGTAACTTTATAAAGCAGAAGACTGTGGAGCAAGGACTACTGGATTCTCACCTAAATTCTGTATTCTATTTGTTCTACTTTTTTAGCTTTCATTTTTCTCTTTATCTGTTTCTGAGCCTTTATTTCTCCACTCCCTTACCACTGAACAAGCCCTTTATCACTGTGTGGATACCTGGAAGCTGATGGTTTTATGCATCTGGATTAAGTTGATGTAAGACTGGTGACAGGAACAGCTCTGATAGTTGAATGACCTCATTTTCAAGTTTCAAAACTTAGGCAAGCTGCAAATTATAAATGGAAAAATTATTTCAATATGTTTCTCCCTTACCTCATCGTAAAAGGCCAAGCTTACCTGAAACGGGGAAAGAAAATCAGATGCACAAAAATTAATACTGTGTAATGAAAAATTTATAGTTATAAGCAACTGAAAGCCACATCTTATAGTGGAAAAAACAAACAAATTGAACACCATATATTTTTAGATCTTGCAGTTATTTACTAATGCCCATTGATAATTGGCAAAAGCCTTGAAAAGTTCTCTCTTGTATTGTTTAAAAGATGTAGCTATATTTGAAGATCCTGAGAACAGAATGATTGTAAAAAAGATCATCAAAGAAATTGGGAAACCTCGAAATTACAGTTTAACAGACGAAGAAAAGGAGAATTTGGAACGCAGAGAAGCTGAGGAATGCCTTGTCAATGAAGCTCAAGAGAGGGCTGAAAGAAAGGCAAAGTGGGAAGAGTGGGTAGGTTAATACATATCTTTGGGAAGTCATTACTATTTATCTGTTTTAGATGGCTTCCAGCAATCTGTTATGCAAATACACTTGGAAAGCATGGCACACATTCTCCAGTTCCTTATACCATACTTCAGATCTGCTTTAGACCATCTTTGTAGTGCATTTTAAGGCCCAACATAAAGAATACAGTCTCTTTCAGATTACAGACATAGCAGGAAAGGGGTTTTTTGGCATGTTGGTATCAGCATGTCTTTAGAATACTTTTATGATACTCTTATTGTTGTTGCTGTGCCATAACTTTTTTTTTCACCATTTATAAATACCTACTATAGTCAATGGTTATTTCCTATAATCAGCCTTTTAGGGCTTTTGTGTTTTGCTCACTTCACTCCTAAGCAGCTGACCAAGTCTTAATTATTATGTCTTTCCAACAAGACCTTTAACTAAACACTGATCAATACTCCAGTCTGCATTGCATAGTGGTTTTTGAGCTTACAAGAGAAACACCTTTGAGAGATGAGTCCTGAGTTCATTGACGGCTGCCTGATGCAATATGAAGCATGTTTTTCGTTTGTTAATACCTTCATAATACTTGGTATTTAGGCTACCTGACCTCACAGGATTTGCACATGTTTTTTCCTTGTTTACTTTGTCACCCCTACTGTGTAGGTTACTTTGTCACCTCCCCACATTTTAGGTAAACCTGAAATGCATACTGTAAGAATGTTCTTGTTCACACACAAAGTCAGGTTGTTTCATGAGAGGGCAGTTCTTCGGTTGCCTTCTTCCAGAAGTATTTAAAAATATCCTAAATATCCTGAAGTTACTCAGTTTTAAACAAGTGTTTGTATTGTCTGAGGTTGGCTTGTAAATAAGCTTTACTAGTTACCTTAAGTTTATCCTTTTTAATAAGAAGATGCTCAGGAAATCTAAGCAACTATTCATTTGCCTTTGAAACTGTAGATTAGCTGCTGTCTCTGAGTAAAGTGACCAAAGACCACTTGCAGGATTTGTTCAATACTAGTCCTGGATTGAGTGAACATGACCATTTTAAAGTTCTGTCCACTGCTGAATCATTTTTTTTCTCTAGGCCACTAGTCAGGTGCTATTTGGTATATGTTATAAATGTTATTCTTTATGAATTTGTTCATTATTTGTAGAATAAATGCCTGGAGGAAGTGAAAAGACAAGAACAAGAGTTACTGGAGGTCCAGTCCATTCCACTACGAAACTATTTAATGAAGAATGTCATGCCATTACTTATGCAAGGGATAAATGAATGCTGTAAGATCAGGCCAGATGATCCAGTTGATTTTCTGGTAAGGTGATTAAATTTTTTTTCTTAAAGATGTTTGTAAAATCATAATGAAACTATTAATATAGACCCAAAGAATCTGTTAACAAAAGGACTTAACTTTTTTTTTCTCCACCATCATGACAAGAATCAATTGATAGTACCTGCAATTCTGGTCAGCAGTAACTATTTTGAAAATTAAAACCCAGGAACTACTCTTTGTATGTACACTGCCAATTCTGCTGCCACACAGAGGCCTGCAGAAATGGGGACCTCACTCTCCATCCTGCTTACATCCCTCCAGCACAACAGAACACATTATTGTATTGATGAATGAAAGCTCTTCAGTAATTCACTTCCCAATATGCAGAAAAATTAATGAGTAAATCCTCTAAGACATTAATGGAACAAAGGGAATTAGAAGTTATCTAATTGAACTTCTGGCTGAGAGCAGGGGCAGCATTGCATTCAGACAAGAATTCAGATGCTTTGAAGCTACTGCTGAGCGGCTGTTCATCATAAGAAACTTACAGAGAAGCTATCACTATATTAATGTAATGAATTGTGTTATTAACCAAGCAAAAGCTTACAGCGAAAGCATCTGTGTTGCATGTGACTTTAGACACTATGGAATGTTTAATTTTTTTAACCTTTCTACTTACTGATGAGTGATGACTACTTGTGCTTCCAGGAGCATTGCACCTTCTCTACTAACTGCATAGCTTTTAAAGATCTGTATTATCTAGTCTACTGAGTAAAGCAATTGGCGCTAGGGTACTCCATAAGAATTTCCATGGAGTAGCAAATACTGGAATAAATGGCTCACTTCCCTCTCTTGCCTGTGAAAGGGAAGGGGGGACTGCAACCAAGAGGGAGATGAGGTGGATGGTGTTTTGGATGGTATTTTTGGGGAAGTTTCTCTGATGTCTTCCAGAAGGAGTGTTTTAGAGCTACTTAATACTTTCCATGATTTTGTTTAAAGTAATGCTGTGCACTGTATTTTTGGGTTTTGTACATACTTTAAAATTGGAGACTTGGAAATAAGTGTAACTTTGAAACTTTTCTTTTTGTAGGCAGAATATCTCTTCAAGAACAGTCCTGATACTGAATGAGATAAACATTAAATCCTAACAGCTGTTGAAGTTAAGTAGAAAGGGAAAGCATTCCTACTGTATTTTAATTAAAAAAACGTAGTTTCTGAAATTACTTTTGTTTAGGCTTATTAGGTAATCTCCACTTTTATAAATTGTGCTCTATTTCTACACTGTATTGAGTTTTTAATGTTCCTTATATAAAAGTACCATTTACTGCACATATTGATACATTTACATATCTGTATTTCAAATGTCTATTTGAAACTGTGAACCAAAAGAATCTTTTCTCTTCTTGGATTTTCTTCTTGGATTTTTTTTATTACACATTGTATTTAAGAAATAAATAGTATTAAATTGTCCTGGACCATAGCGGATGTGGACAGCTAGCCTGGGAAATAAATAAAAGCAGGAAGCTCTCCCTCCCAGCAACCAAAAGGCAAAAAATCATACAACATACTCTTCTTGTGCTGCACTGGAAACTAATATATAAACACCTTCCCAGTATGGGTACGTCATAAAACCTGGGTTTTGATTTGGAATCAACTGTGTGTAGTTCTCATTCTATTATCTTCATTATTCAATATCAGATACACATTTTTTATAGATTCTTGAAGAAACTGGACTTTCCAGCATGTGGCTGTCATTCCATTCTTTATTGACTTCATATAACTTTTACAGAAACTATCATTATCTGTGCTGACTGAGCTGAAACTGATGGCATATGTGGTGTAAAATAAAGAAAAAGAAAGCAAGTACTGTTTGGGAGAAAAGGGGGGAGGAAGTGGTGATTCAAAACATTTTACAGGTGTTTTAGCTATTACTTTTACTATTGGAATTTTAGATATATTAATGCCCAACGTGCTTATTCAGATATATTAAGATTTTTACAATCACTCCCATTTTTTTTTTCTGTTTTCACACTCACACAGCCAAGCGAGTACAACAGTCAGGAACAGAATTCCGAACCATCAACTACCCTAAAGAAACGTTATTCTTTGGGATCTAGATTTTCTGTATGCTGCCAGTCCAAGTTGCCATTTATCACATGAGGCACCTGAAGAAATAAATGGTATTTTTTAAGAGTAACTATGAGAAAAGGAAATAAAACGGAGTGTATTCATATTGTTTCTCTAATACCTTTCTATGAATAAAGTTTTGAGCCGATAGGAAGAGTGTCATTTTATGTCTTAGAAAATTTGTGATACTTATTCAGTCTGTAAACGGCAGTTTTCAAAAACGATTACTGGAAAAGGGTCGCTTGGCTCTGTGCGTTAGATGAACCTCAGACGCACTCCCAGGGCAGGCGGGGACAAACCGCGACGCGCTCGGAGCTAGCCCTGCCTGGCAGCCCCTGGCGCCCCGGAGCCTCCTCCCGGGGCTGCCGACACCCTCGGGATAACGCGGTCTCATAGAATCATAGAACAACCAGATTGGAAGAAACCCACCGGATCATCGTGTCCAACCATTCCTATGAAACCATGCCCCTCAGGACCTTGTCCACCCATGCCTCAAACACCTCCAGGGAAGGGGAATCAACCACCTCCCTGGGCAGCCTGTTCCAATGCCCAATGACCCTTTCCGTGAAAATTATTTTCCTGCTGTCCAGCCTGAACCTCCCCCCGGTGGAGCTTGAGGCCATTTCCTCTTGTCCTGTCCCCTGGCACGTTTGAGAACAAGCCAGCTTCCTCCTCAATACAACCTCTTTTCAGATAGTTGTAGAGAGCAATGAGGTCTCCTCTCAGCCTCCTCTTCTCCAGGCTAAACAACCCCAGCTCTCTCAGCTGCTCCTCATAAGGCCTGTTCTTCAGCCCCTTCACTAGCTTCGTTGCTCTTCTCTGGACTCGCTCCAGAGCCTCAACATCCTTCTTGTGGTGAGGGGCCCAGAACTGAATACAGTCTCGCTGCCGTCGTTCCCCTAGCAATGAAAGCAGGCGCCGCTCCACTTCGCCCCAAACCCCTCCCAGCAACCGCCGGACCCGCTCTGTCATCTCCGGCAGGGAAGCACCGCCTCCCCCGCGCGCAGGCACCGCCTCGCAGCCGTTACCGCTTTGTTTTCGAACCCGGCCCCTTTCCCGCCGGAACTACAGACCCCAGCATGCCTTTCGGCCCCGGCGCCTCCTGAGCATGCGCGGACGAGCCAGCGTGCACGGCGTGCGGGGGTGGCCGCGCGGCTGCGTCAGGTCTTCCCTCCCTCCCCCCGCTCTAGAATGTTGCTGTGGTAGCGTCTGGGCGCCATGTTAGAAGGCCGGAGGGGAAGAGGAAAGTGAAGCGGCGGCGTCGAGGCCTAGCGAGCGGGTTTCTCTTCTCTTCGAGGCCTGAGCCCAGGCTGTACCATGGTCACCGCTCCCGCTTCCTGGCGGGACGACTGACCGGTCCGGAGGCGGCAGCGGTGGGGGAGGACGACGAAGAAGAGGAGGAGGCGGAGGGAGAAGGAGACGACGCGGTGGTGGTGGCGGCGGCGGCGGAGGAGGAGGAGGAGGGGTCGGAGAGACGATGCCGTTGTAAGTTGGAAAGAGCTCGCCGGGCGTCTGGAAGGCCCGCGTTCCCCCCGCCTCCCCCGAGCGCTGCCCTCGTGCTCCCGCCACTCGGGCCCGGCCTGCGGGCGCCCCCATTCCCGGCCCTTCCGGTGCCGCTGCAGCACCAGGGCCGCGCGTCCCCGCTAGCGGGAGGCCTGAGCGGGGGGAGGCTGGCGGGGCTTCGGCGGGGCTGCACTTCTTGCCGTTGTTTCCTCCTTCGCGATCTCTTAGCAGCCGGATGCTGGCGGGGCCTACTCCGTCCCGAGTCGGCCTGGCGAGGGGCCGCGCGTTTGTCCCGCCCGGCCGCCGAGGATGAAACTCTCGAGAGTCTCGGCGAAGCCTCTTTCCCGGAGGCCCTGGGAACGGCTTCCCCTCATTCCAGGGGCGGGAGAGACGCAGGTGCCTGTTGTAACAAGGAAATAGAGCGGCGCCCGCTGTCCTTGCGAAACGCGACGGTTTGGGGGCTGCGGGTGTCAGGGGCGCCCGGCGGGTGGGGGGCTAGGACGGCGCCAAAAGCGCCCCCGGCCGGTAGGAGGGACCCTTGCCCCTCGGGCTCCCCGCAACCCCCGCCCTCCCTCCCGCCTTCCACCACGGGAGATTCAAGCTGGTCATCAGAAAAAAAAAAAAAAAAATCACAAAAAGGGTCATTGGGCACTGGCAGAGGCTGCCCAGGGAGGTGGTTGAGTCACCTTCCCTGGAGGTGTTTAAAAGACGGGTGGGTGAGATGCTGAGGGACATGGTTTAGTGGTTGACAGGAATGGTTGGTCTCGATGATTCGGTAGGTCTTTTCCAACCTAGTGATTCTGTGATTTCTCGCTGCATAAGGGGACCTTGTGCTTTGGACCTACCAGTCTGTAACCCTGCGTATAATCGGGAATAACCTAATTTCATCATTCCAGTTTCTTTGAGAATTTTTTTCAGTCTGTCCCTTGCTTTATTTTTCTTTCTTTCTTTTCTTGTTTTTTTTTCTCCCCTCTGACTTTTTGCCAACAGCTGTTTGAAGCCGCGAACCTTCCTGCCCCTCAGTTTTGTAGCTCATGGCAATATCTTATTATCCAGTATAAGTCGAGGGAACCGGTGATGAGTGTGGGTGGTCAAGTGGCTTTTGAGAATAAGAGATGTTTACGTGCTACATTTAGGTTTTCGTTTTAGCCATTGAAGATGAAAAATTAATTTGATATCATCTACTGTTGTTTCACTACTGTTATTTGGGGTATTGACTGCTGTTTTAAATGTGTGAAGTGTGTTTGAAGAACGGCTGTGATTCCCTATTGTGTTTGTTTCATCCAGTCTAAAATACTAGTAAGTTGTGCGATAGGTAACACCAGGCAAATTTGACTGGAAGAGTTTATTGCAGGAAAAATACAGTGGGTGAATGCAGAAAGGAAAATGGTTATGCCAAATAGTTTCTAATGCTTGTACAATGAGGCTGCAGTGTCTTTATTGATAAATTTTACATGTTCATTATGGCAATCAAAAATTACCAGAAAACAGCTTTGATCTTGGCCTCAGGACAATGAAAGGGTGACTATCTGCCCATTTTCATTCTTAGTTTATTTTGTTGTGACTATTTACATTCCAAATGCTTAATAACAGTGTTTTAACGTTTGACCTGTTTCTGTGAATTGTGGTAATAGTGATCCACAAGTTTGGAATGACTTTATCTCTTCTTTTTAGGTGTTAGTGATGCTTTACCTAGAAGCTTTTAAATGAGATTTCATGTTTATATTTACAATAATATTGCTCTTTTCAGTATAAACATTACACTAGTACAGGAGCTTTATTGTAGTTAGGAAAAGCAAAACTTTCTCAGATTTTGCGCTTGTTCTGTTATTTGGATGTTTGGAATGATTGACTTAGTGTTATTCAGTCAGGACTTCAAAGTGAACGTTGTAATGCTAGTAAGTCGCAATACTGGTAATGTCACTTCTTAGGTTTATGGAGTGATACCTCCAACTTAAGTTTAGAGAGAAAAACAAAAGGTGAACTTAAGTTTTCTGTATAAGTCCTTCCAGTTGATGCTTTTGGTTTGAGGGTTTTTTTGAGTGAGAATGGCAGTGACATAGAGTTGCTGTAAACTTTTAAGAAGAGAAACAAAATGGTTTTTATTTTTATCTTGACCTTCCAAGAGATCTCAAGAGATCCTTTGAACTTTTTTTTTTCTTACAACAGGCCTAGTCAGAGCTGATCTCCCATACAACCAGAACAACTGCAAAACCAGAAAACCACCATCTCCCATAAAACCACTGTTTTCTTGAAAACCAGTAGTTCACAGTTTTCAAGAGGTGTATGGCATTTTTTTTGTGTGTATGTATGTGTGTTTCTGTTGGCATTGTGGTTCTGTATCCTAGAAACCTCTTTGAGTTTTTGTTGCGTTTCTTATTAGTCTTGTGTGTGAAAAGACAGCAACTGCATAAGGTAGAACTTCAACATTTAGTTGTCCAACAAAGCTTAGAAACAAAGGTGAATGCTTCCCCTATTCCGAGGATACATTTTGGTGAACTGCTAGTGAATGTTTCCCCTATTACAAAGATACATTTTGGTGAACTACTAGGTACAGAATACTTTTTCATGATTCTCAGAAAGGAGATGCTAGGCAGAAAGGAAGCTCACAGAGTTGTCAATGTTATAGTTGAGGCTAAGTTTTACACAGAAAGGTTACTGACTCAGTGAGGCAGCAGCTACATTTATCTAAATTGATGATGTAGGCCTTTTATGTAAGCTGGGCCCTTTTGACTCTCAAAGTAAAGAAACAGCACTGTGAATCTATGTCTTGTTAAGCTACTGATATTACTGCATTTTATAGCTTCTTTGATCAAGTTCCCTATTTGCTGAAATAATTGCTAGAGAGGTTTGGTGTTTTTTCATTGTGTGTGTTTTGATTTTAAAACCAGAAGTGGAAAAATGTGTTGTTAAAAGTGCCATAAGTGCTGTAAGTTTTAACTGTTGATATTGGTAACTTCCATATTAGAGTTTTAGAATGTAATTAATGAGGACTTTTCTGAGTCTTTATTGTAGACAGTTAAGCTTATTCTCACTTCTCAAGCAAGACTTTTGTTTTCTTTCACTGACCTTTAGTTTAGTCATATGAAAGGCATTGTTTTCTTGACGTTTCATTGGTGACTGTCAAGTAAAGTACTTGACTATATTTAAAATCACTTGCAGTGGTTGGGAGTGGGTGAATACTATGTTTCTGAACAGAGGGCATTCTGGGTTTTATAGACTGTATTATGGAAAGTATAAAATTATTCTAAATTTGGAAAAAAATAGGACCAACTTGAGAATATTTACATTAATTTAAAGTGATTGTTCTGTTAATCAAGAGAAATCAGTGTAAAAATGTACTACATCTAACAAATTAATCCTCACTATAGAGGAACTGAGTGACAAATATATGTGGTTTTGCAATAGCTTTCAGTCTTCTAATATAAACTTAATCCTTTTCTGAGTGGCAGCTGTTAACATGGAGGTACTGCTCAGAACGTGGAAGTCCAGTTATTGTAGGCTGACCGAGTTTCACCCCTGAGACTAATCTATCTCTTAAAGCAAAAAAAGATTAATGGAATTCCTAGTTCTTGATTTGATACTTCCTGATATTGTTTGATTGAACCTTACTGAATTTCTTAAATTGTTGTGTCTGGGTTTTTTTGCCTCTAGAGTAGTAGTAAACCTATTCTTTTTGGTTCAAATGCAGAGTTCAGTAGAAATTTCTTTTGTTTAAACTTGAAAAAACAATTTCTGAAACTCTTGTTAGTAAGAATATTGTAGATGAATGTGTATTTGGATATGCTGCCTTTACTATTTTTCTGTACAAACTGAAGAGTCAGAATTCAGGATTGAGTTGAGGATTAGCAGAATGTTCATTATTTTACCATTGATGAACCCCTTCTTCTGTAGATCCGTTATCTGTCATTGTTCCAATACCCACATGCAAATCCAATTTGGGTATCTTGAACAACTCATGCTAACAGTTGAAAACTTAACTCATGGTCTAAGTGATCCAGCAATTTTCGTCTGGATATTAAAACTTCTGTTTGGGAAGAGCTGGATTATTTTAACCATTTAAAATGTGTTCCTTGGTAAATGATTTGCAGAGATTTCATTACTGTTTTTTGCTTAGATTTCTGAAATTTTGAATGGAGTTATGGCATTAGCATTAAGCCAGAAATTATAATGTGAAATTTCTAAAGTCGTTCCTCCTTGCAGGAGACCTTAAGACAGGGAAACAAAGCCCATCAAACTACTTCCGCTGAAATATGACATGGTGGAGCTTGAGCTTTGTGAATCTAGCTCCAACTGATTGACCAGTTTTGCTTCAAGATTGTGACTTTGGGTGCCTTACATCAGTAATTAAAAAAGACCGAATTTTACTATGGTAGTAGAGAAGAGAGGATAATCATTGGGATTCCTTCAGTTGTGTATTTTACCTTGGTGTGTGGAAGTAAGACTGATGAATTAGCCACAGATCTTTCCTGAAGTTAAAAGTTTAGAGTCAATGTTCTGTGGATTGTTTGCACTATTTTAAGACATTTCACAGTCTACTGTTTCTCTTGCTTCGCAACTGCTGGCCTTAACTGCATTTCTTTCTGGACAAGCTCAATACTCAGGTTTAGCGATATATTAAAAGAATTATATGCTCTCTAGCAGAAGCAAGGTTTGATGGCCATACCTGAAGAGATTTCTGTGTTTACTTGGCACTCATTTAAATGATTTAGATCTTGAGTGGTTAGGAACTTTTTCAGGGTGGATCAGAGATGAGTTTTCAGCTTACATGGCTTTCAAACTTTTGTTGGTTAAATATTATGGCATTTGTTTTTAAGACTTCCGTTTTTTGTGTTGTCATTTATTTCTGTGAAGCGTAGCAGATTTCAGGAGTATGATGTTTAGATAATGCAGTGCTGACTGCAACTGTGTTTTTGCTTCTCATCACAAACAGTTCTTAAGTCTAAGAACACAACCCCCCCCCCCCCCCAGTAGAACTGGGGTAGAATACTGGAAGTGAAGAGGGAACAAGTCCTTAGAACAGTAGGGGTTTTCTTGTGGATGGCAGGAGGGTTAAATACAAAGTATGCTTGAAGAAGTTTGTGACGGGATCCTTGTTTATTCTGAGGATAGAGAAAGGTTCCACTGTTGTAAGAGAAAGCAATATCACAGTACTTTAAATTCATATCTTCATTATTTATGGGGTAGTATTATATAGATACACCTGTATTTGCTTGAAGTCTATTTTCAGTTTGTATGGATGTGTGTTCAGGGTGTAACCTGATCTTTAAAATGTGCATTGAAAAGTTTTTCCCATATCTCACAATCTTCCCCCCTCTAGCTTAGAACAATGTGTAGTTGCTTCCATTTGAAGGAGCTTAAAGATGTACAGCTCTGGAAACTAAAGCTTCTTACAGGCTTTATTTAGGTTTTTTACTTCTACTTCTGCACTCTATTGTAGAACAGTTGTAGTAGTGGCCATGTTACCAGGTTTTGTTCTTTGTAATTCAGTAATTATTTGTAACAATATAAGAAGATACTGCCTAGCACAGCTTTAGGTTCTGAAGAAAAAGTTGTTTAGCTCTACTGTTGTCACCTTAGTGCAGACTAGAACTTTGTGTGTTTGTGTGTTTAAATGGGGAAAAAGTACATTTCTGAGAAAAAAGGTTAATTTATGTTTGAAAAGTACTGGATCATAACACTTTAGAATTAAAGCATTGTTGCCCAAGGTACAGGTGGCTTCAAACTGTTGGCATAAGCTCTTCAAAAATGCAGGTCAAACCTTAGCAACAACAGTAGCACGTTAAGTTTAACTCTACATAATTTTCTGCAATCCTGTTTTATATTTGTGCTTTTGACAGGTAGCTTGTATTCATAGCAGAGCGAGAGCAAGATCTTCATGAGTATGTGTGCTTGTCTAGAAACAGAGATACTCCAAACTGTATCAGATTTTCTTTGTTATTTTAAAAGGAAAGTTTCCTTTTTTTTTTTTCTTTCTTTCTTCCCCCTCCCCCCCAATTGACAGGTTCTAAACATACTCTGAGTTGAATGTCAGACTTTGACAAGGTCTGCCAGATGTGCCTATGCTGTTGTAAAAATTGAGTAGCTGGCATGGGACTTTAGGTTGTTGTTTAATACTCTGATTAGCTTTGACATACCACCACTGCTCCTCCACCTCTCCCAAGGCCTTCACTATTCTAATCCTTTCTAGTAAAAGATTAGCATTGGTAGTTACCTGCCTTTTTTTTTTTTTTTCAAGTAAATCTGATAGTTTCAACTAAGGAATTCTGAAAATGTTCTATATCGATGTGTCACGGATTAAAAACTAAAATGTCTTGTCTCTTTCAAGAGAGGGTAATGGGACAGAGTGAAGGAAAGTCTAATGTTGGTTATTAGCATTTTCTGTCTGAAATATGACGTGTCAATGCAACATCAAAGTTGGAAAAAATCACCACTTAGTGTCCAGGTTTGTTTCTCAATGACAACTAATTTTCCACTTAAAAAGCAGTTAGCAAATCACAGAATCACCGGGTTGGAAAAGACCTCTGGGATCATTGAGTCCAACCATTCCTATCAGCCACTAAACCATGCCCCACAGCACCTCATCCACCCATCTTTTAAATACCTCCACGGAAGGTGACTCAACCCACCTCCCTGGGCAGCCTGTTCCAATGCCCAATGACCCTTTTTGTGATTTTTTTTTTTTATTTTTTCCTGATGTCCAGCCTGAACCTCCCCCGGTGGAGCTTGAGGCCATTTCCTCTTGTCCTGTCCCCTGGCACTTGGCAGAAGAGGCCAGCTCCCTCCTCTCTACAACCTCCTTTCAGGTAGTTGTAGAGAGCAATGAGGTCTCCTCTCAGCCTCCTCTTCTCCAGGCTAAACAACCCCAGCTCTCAGCCGCTCGTCATAGGGCCTGTTCTCCAGCCCCTTCACCAGCTTTGCTGCTCCAGAGCCTCAACATTCTTCTTGTGGTGAGGGGCCCAGAACTGAACACAGGATTCAAGGTGCAGTCCCACCAGTGCAGAGTACAGAGGGAGAATAATGTCCCTGGACCTGCTGGTCACACCGTTTCTGATACAAGCCAAGATGCCATTGGTCTTCTTGGCCACCTGGGCACACTGCTGGCTCATGTTCAGTCGACTGTCAACCAACATCCCTAGGTCCTTTTCCTCCAGGCAGCTCTCTAGCCACTCTTCCCTTGGTCTGTAGCACTGCTTAGGCCTGTTGTGTCCCAAGTGCAGGACCTGGCATTTGACCTTATTAAACCTCATCCATTGGTTTCAGCCCAGTGGTCCAGCCTGTTCAGATCCCTTTGCAGAGCCTCCCTACCCTCCAGCAAATCTGCACTTCCACCCAGTTTAGTGTCATCTGCAAACTTGCTAAGGGTGCACTCAATGCCTTCATCCAAGTCATTGATGAAGACATTGAAGAGGGCTGGACCCAGCACTGAGCCCTGGGGGACACCGCTTGTGACCTGCCTCTAGCTGGAGTTAACTCCATTTCCAACTGCTGTTTGGGCCTGGCCATCCAACCAGTTCTTAACCGAGGAGAGTGTGCGCCTGTCCAGGCGAGAGGCTGACAGTTTGCTAAGCAGAATGCTGTGAGAAACTGTGTCAAAGGCTTTACAGAAGCCCAAGAAGACCACATCCACAGCCTTTCCCTCTTCCAGTGATCAGGTTAGTTTGGCAAGACCTGCCTTGTGTAAACCCGTGTTGACTGGGCCTGATCCCCTGGTTCTCTTGCGTGTGGTTCATGACAGCACTCAAGATTGTCTGTTCCATGACTTTTCTTGGCACTGAGGTCAGACTGACAGGCCTGTAGTTAACTGGATCTTCCCTCTGACCCTTCTTGTAGATGGCTGATGGGACATCAGCCAGCCTCCAGTCAAGTGGAACTTCTCCAGTCAGCCTGTACTGCAGGAAGAATGTGGAAGGGGGTTTTGCAAGTATGTCCACCAGACCCCTCAATACCCCTAGGTGGATCCCATCTGGCCCGGTAGACTTGTGGGTGTCTAATGGGCAAGCAAGTCTCTAACCACCTCCTCTTCGATCATGGGAGCTCCGTTCTTCTCTGACTCCTGGGTGTGTACACACAGGGAATAACTTTCCTTGCTATTAAAGACTGAGGTGAAGAAAGTATTAAGGACCTGAGCCTTGTCCTCATCCTTTGTCACAGTTGTTCCCTTTGCATCCACTAAGGACTGAATATTCTCCCTGGTCCTCCTTTTACTGTTAATGTATTTATAGAAAGAATTTTATTAGCTTTCACTGACTTGGCCAGTCTGAACTCTAACTGGGCTTTAGGCCTCTTCAATTTTTCTCTGCGTGATTTCCCTTCTTCCCTGTAGTCCACCAACGAAGCCTGTCCCTTCTCCAAAGTTCATAGATGTTTCTCTTCTTTTTGATGTCCATACAGATCTCTCTGCTCAACCAAGCTGTTTTTTTTTTTCCCCCGCCAGCTTGTTTTCCGGAACATGGGGACAACTTGCTCCTCAGCTGCCAGGATTTCCTTCTTGAAGAGTGCCCAGCCCTCTTGAGCTCTCTTGCCCTTAAGGATTGTCCTGCATGGAACTTTATCAGCCAGCCTTCTAAACAGTCCAAAGTCTGCCCTCTGGTAGTTTAATTTGGTTGTTCTGCTAACCCTGCTCCTCACCTAACCTAGAACTGAGACTCATTGTACCATCTCATGATAGCTTTGTCACAGATGTCCTCCAACAGTCACATGCCCCTACAAAGCCTTCACTGTTCACAAACAGCAGGTCCAGGAGTACACCTTCCCTTGTTGGCTCTTTCACCGGTTGTGTGAGGAAGTTGTCATCCACATACTCCAGGAACCTCCTAGACTGCTTCCTCTCCACTGTATTGTACCTCTAGCAAACATCTGGAAGATTGAATTCTCCCACAAGAACAAGAACTAGCGATCTTGAGACTTCTTCCAGTTGTTTATGGAAGATCTCATCAGCAACTTCATCTTGGATTGGTGGTCTATAAGACTCCCATCACAATATCTGTCTTCTTGTGGGCTCTGATTTTTACCCACAGGCACTCCATCCTGTCATGACCAGAGTTGAGCTTGAGGGTATCAAAGCATTCTCTAACATAGAGGGGTACCTACGACCTCTTCTACCTTTCCTGTTACTCCTAAAGAGTTTATATCCCACCATAGCAGCACTTCAGTTATATGAGTTGTCCCACCATGTTTCTGCAACTGCGTCATAGTCTCCTTGCCCTTCAAATAAATGCTCTATTTGAAGCTTCTTAATTTTGTGGGAGGTAGCAAAGAGAGTAGGGACATGATTGATGCATCTTTGGTTTATAGTAGTTTTTGTGATTTGCTGTCTTTTAAATGAATGAACATGGATTACCTAGCACTAGTTAGTTTATTGTATTAAATGAGTTTAGCAAACTTTTTTGCCAATACTTTTTTTCTGTTGTGTTACAGAGATACTTCTGTGGTATCTTTTGGTGTGCTATGGGAACATCAGAGTAGCCTTAACTTCAACAGGAGTAAACAGTTGAGCTTGAATGCTTTTATCTGACAATAACCTATATTCTCTTCAATATTAATCTGTATTCACTGGAGTTGAAAAAGGCAGCTTTACAACTGAAAGAAGGCAACTGTGCTGAGAATTGTTACATGGTATCACAGTGAAAGCGTTCTTATTCTTATAAAATACTTGAATATAAAAACAGTAATAGTAACAACTGTAACGATTCCCAAAGATGTATATCAAGTCATTAATAGGTTGTTTGAACTACTTGTTTTAGTGAACAGTTTCCAAGCTTATTTCATGTTCTGTGACCATGCTCTGATGATCCAGTATGGGTTGGAGATAATACTTGTTTAAGTCGTGTCAACGTGGTGTTTTGTGAAGACAGATCTGCATGTCATACTGCCAGGGTTATGCTATAAACCAGATCAGGGAAGGGGTCTGATGTTTGGTTGTTTTTCCTGTGTTGTAATTTTGGGGGCAAGGTGAAGGATTATATTTAAGTTATTAGTTCCTGAATTGGTGAAGCATGGCCCTTAACAAGCAGATGGAAAACAGAGAGCTTAGTCAGCATTACTGATTTCAGGAGTTTGATTCACTGTGTCTGAGTGACACTGAGTCTATTTTTGAAATTTGGATATGGTTTCTGCCAGGCTGTGCTTTGTCAACCCTTTCAATGAAGTCTAAGATCTGTTGAATTGGATAAAATTTCTAGTTATGCATGGGTGAAAATGACAGACCATCAGGAAATGTGTACACAAGACTAAGATACTGATCATGTGAGGTTACTTATACAAGGTTTTAAAGCAGTAATCTGCAAAATCTTATCGTAAAAAGTAATTTTTTTTTTTAATTAACAATTGGGAAAAGAGCTGAAATTGTATAGAATGGGGGATCACGGGATTGAGACCAGCCCTGCAGAGAGGGACTTAGGGGTTTTGATTGATGAGAAACTCGACATGAACTGGCAGTCTGTGCTTGCAGCCTAGAAGACCAACCATATCCTGGACTGCATCAAAGGAAGTATGGGCAGCAGGTCAAGGGAGTTGATTCTGTCCCTTTATTCCGCTCATGTGAGAAGACCCCACCCAGACTACTATGGCCAGTTCTGGAATCCTTGACTTAAGGAGGATATAGGACTGCAGGAACAGGTCCAGAGGAGGGCTATGAAGATCATCAGAGGGCTGGAGCATCTTCTATGTGAGGACAAGCTAAGATCATCAGCCTGGAGAAGAGAAGGCTCTGAGGAGACCTTGTAATGACCTTCAGTACCTAAAAGGGGTCTCCAAGAAAGCCAGGGATAGACTTTTTACAAAGGCCTGTGGTGATAGAATGAGGAGTAATGGCTATAAACTGGAGAGGGGCAGATTTAGACTAGACATGAGGACAAAATTCTTCATGATGAGGATGGAGAGGTACTGGAACAGGTTGCCCAGGGAAATTGTGTCTGCCCCATCCCTGGAGGTGTTCAAAGCCAGGTTGGATGGGACCTTGAGCAGCCTGATCTAGTGAGAGGTATCCCTGCCCATGGCAGGGGAGGTGGAACTAGATGATCTTTAAGGTCCCTTCCAACTCAGACCATTCTGTGATACAGGGGAATGGGGAATGTTGTGCTTGCCAAGAATGGGACTTTTAACATAAGCTGTCAGCTTGAATTCTTGATGTGGAGGATTCTCTTTTCTTTAGACTTTGTCTGTATGAAAGTCAGAGGAGACCAAACTGATGATAAAGCTTTTGCCCTGGCAGAAGTATAAGTTGAACTCAGGAAAGAAATAAATTCAGATTAATATAATCTGAATTTAAAATATTAATTTGACATTTGATATTAAATAAAATGTTACTATATACCTTTGAAGTGGAGTACTCCTAAATAATGAGACATAACTTAAATAATGCAGATGTGACACTTCTATGCAAGCATTGTCTTAACTTGCAAGTCACACTGACTTTAATAGTTGGTAAAGCTTTTTTGAATACCTGTTGACATAATAGCCATGTTTTCCGAAATGTGTGTTTTGATGAGAGGTCATGATGGTTTTGTTGGTCTCTGAACGGTTCATTCACTTAAGTAACAAGTTGGTTTCAGAAAAGAAGCTTGTCACTATGCTTCAAAACATATTTGTCATTTAAAACCGAAATACAGTAATTCAACAATTCAAGGGAGTTAAATTTCAATCCAAACAGTAACTTTATTAAATGTGCCCATAAAGTGGCTTGCAATATAAAGAGAGAGAGAATAAGGAAAAAGATAGGTAGAAAAGGGAAGCAAAAGGTATTTATAGCTATCAGAACAGGTCCACAGACATCTGGTGTCTCTGGGGGTCCCGGTCCAGAAGGCATTCCACTGCTTCTGTCTTAGATGGCTGTGATCTCACGGTGGGGAAGATCTTCAAAATTCAGCTGCTCCAGAGCTTTCTTTCATGCTAGTCAATCTCCTTGCGACCCACGTTTGCTCCCGTGGAGATGTGCTAATCTCCACCTAGGAGACCACACATGCCAAGAAAGGAGTGTCTACTTTGGAGGCAGGTCTCCTCCTCTTGGGCATGTGCTCCATCTGGCAGCGGTGGTTGACTTGGGGTCTCCTGATGAAGGCCAGTAGTCATCATCATTCACAACAGTAGGGAGCAGGGAGGCTTGGAGATAGGTTCAGGCATGCTTTGTTGGGGTATGGGTCTGCAGTAAGTCCCATCATTAATTTTCTTGTCTACTTGCTTCATGGATCTTTCACAATAGTAGGGAGCAGGGAGGCTTGGAGACAGGTACAAAACCTTCTTGAGATAAGGATGTAGGTATGGGTAGCAGAGAGGCTTGGAGATAGGTACATAACATTGATTGCTGTTTCTGTACCAGCTTGGGCCATTTTTCTGCATCTGTGATCACAGTCAAGTTTTGAGGCTTAGGATCTGATGAGAAGTGTTGAGGCAGAAATTACTCCTTTGACCGACCCTTACAGCGAGATTAAATATTCTTAAAGTTTTAGCTTTCTTAAATGTTATGTCATGTAATTTATTCTACAGTACTGAATATGTTCAAGGTTTGGGGTTTTTTAGTGGTTACCTGGTGTTGCTAGTGTCAGTTCAAAGAAGTTTTACCTTTGCATGTATAACATAATCTCTGAATCCAAACACTTGTGCATTACATGGGACCAAGTTTAGTTTTGAAACACTTAGTAGCTCAGACTGTTCTCAAAATAAAGCTGTGTTTAAATGTGAGTATATGCCCATTACGAAAACAAATATATATTCATTATGAAAACCTATGTAGCTGTTCTTTAGTCAGTATGCTCATGTAGGAAAGCTGTTATTCTCATGATATGATGATACCTTTGCTTTTGTGTTTCTGCTGAAATTCTTTTTCATGGTCTCTTTTCTTGTGACATTGAAATATGAGGGATTCACTTCAGAGTATCATCTTTGTTCTTGAGGTTTGGTTCTATATCCATCCGTAGTGCAAAATGTGCAAGGCAAGTGTGATATGAGGGTTTGTAGCTTGCCTCTTCAGTAGTGAACTAGGCCTTTACAGGTTTAACCCATTGGGGTGGGTTAGGCTTACTTCAGACTTACTCCCCTTTTTAGAGAACTACTTAGATGAAGTAAAATGTCAAGTTAAGAAAACGTGAGCGATGTGGAGAAAATACTGTTTACCTCCTTGGTACTTGTGCTAGGCAAAGTTCAACCCAAACCTGATATTCCCCCTTCACCCCCCAGCAGTGTTCTGTGTAATATTACCAGCATAGATTAAGCTGACATTGTTCATCTAACCATCATGTTATGCTAGCAAACAGCGAAGTCAGCTTAAAAGTAACTATATGATGCTAATGGGCTCAAAATATAGCAAAGGCTCCTTAATTATGTCAGTGTTTTGAATGTGTGGAGTCAGCTGATCAAACCTCATAGCAACTTGTAACCCTCTAATCAATATTTAGAGTTGGAGAAAGGTAGTTCTGCTGTTGTCCTTAATAACTCAGTTTTAACACTGCTTGATCTTGGATGTAAATGCTAACAGTAAGTTTAATTTTATTTTGGTAGTATGTGTCTTTGTCTGCTACCTTGATGAAAAAAAAAATAGTTTTGTTTTGTTTCTGTCAGTAACTTTATCTAATTGCCTTTATTAGTCCCGTTACAACCCAGGGATCACAAACACAGCAACTGCAGAAGCATTATGGCATTACCTCACCCATCAGTTTAGCTGCCCCCAAGGAGTTTGACTGCATGCTTACCCAGAAATTAATCGAAACCCTAAAACCTTATGGTGTATTTGAAGAGGAAGAAGAATTGCAACGCAGGTGAGTAAACACTCACTCTGGTAGTGTTTTTTTCCTATGTTGAGGTTCATGTAGTTGACTACTGTACCTCAAGCATATTTATGTTCTTAAAATTCTAGCAAAATGTTAGTCTTTTTTTTGGTACTTTAAAAGGAATGCCTCAGAACATGGAAAGGAATTTAAATTACCTTTACATTTTGGAGGCTGGCTTGAATTTTTTTTCCCTTCATAGTTATTTTGTTGTAGTGGTCCCAAATAGTTTTTTCCTTATTAAGCTTTCTAGAGTCTCTATCTTGCAGTACTACTTCTCACTCTTGTTTTAGGTGCATGTGTTTTATGAGTTAGGTTTTATTTTAAAAGCCAGTGAAACTCATACCTAAAATGTATGTAGGCCTTGCGTGCTGTAATTGCTAAGCTTAAGTCCCTTGAATACCTTTTAAAGAGGAGAATATAGTCAGAATGTTGCAGGAGTGATGATTTTCATTGTATGTATGTAATATATCTTTAAATAAATCTACAGTGTTTTGTGTAAGTTGATGACCAGTGATTCTGCTGTTTTATCAATAGGATTCTAATTTTGGGAAAATTGAATAACCTTGTAAAGGAATGGATACGGGAAATAAGTGAAAGCAAGGTATGGATGTATTTTACATGGAACTGCTCATACTAAGAACGCTGTAGGTAGATGATTATCAAGTATGTTCCCATTCTAACAAGATCAATCTCTGAATAAAATTGGAAAACCAAGTACCACCTTTCTGTAACTTCAGCTGTTTCCAGGCAGCAGCACTTCTTCAGAGTACAACCGTGTCAAAGAATCCAACTGATAAATACTGCAAAAAGTTGTGATAGTACTTTTCAGTTGCTCCCTCTTCTCCCTAGGTAGAAATATAGCTTGACTTCTGGTCAAAATACTTATAATTAGTACTGTGTTAATTGTAAAATGGATATCTTGCAGCTTTATGATCTGTAGTCTTTTCCTTTAATTTCAATCCTATAATGTTGCTTTTTTGGCCTCTAATAATGGTAATAGTGAGTTTGGCCTGATTGTAGCCCCCTGTGAGTCTCCTCCCACTCCCCAAAAATCTTTTTTGAAATACTGTAGACTTGCAAAAAATGCAAAGGTGGGAATGACTTTTTTGGGGCTAAACCCCTAATTTTATGAGCTATTTATCTTTGAGGATATATAAGACTCTTTTTTACACTTCTGTTATGAAATAGGATTTTATATATGGACAAGATCAGGGGGATGGCTGTTCTCTGTATGTGTTGATCCTTGAAAATAGAGTAATGAGCGTATCTCGACTGATGTAATATTGGAAACTGCTTAAGTTAATCCAATGTACTTTGCAAAAGAATTAATTTTATTTGTTTATCTTTTCTGTGTAGCCATTAATGTAGGGCTTCAGATTGTAACACTGCATCCTGTTACAAAAGGGTAACTAACTGCCGGTAGTATTGAGGATCCAAGAGTTTTTTTGAAGATACATTTATCAACGTTCCAAGATTTGTATCTGAACAATTTTAACATAGAATAAATATCTCTCCCAAACCCAAATTTATCTAAAGAAAATAGTATGGGTGTCTCTGAAAGTAATCTAATAAACGCTAGAACTGTAAATATATTTTTCTGTTGCTGCAAATGGAATTTGTCGTCAGTTTCTAACTCTGTCGAAAATGCCCGAGTATTAACCAAAATGTGTTTAATGTCCATAACGTTTTAAAGCTCTTGGACCTGAAGTGTAGAACTGCTAGAACAACTATCAAGCTTGAGACAGTAATGTGGTTGAAATAGTTCCCAGGTGACAAAGATACCTTCATCTTTTCTGTCAAAGATCATTGTTTCAGCAATTACTCCACCTTAATTAACACCATTTTTGTGGGATATTCTCCTTATATTTTAAGATAAAATGTATGTGTTTTTATTACTTGTTAAGGTAAAATAACCAATATTTTATTTATTCCACTTAGAATCTTCCACAATCTGTAATAGAAAATGTTGGAGGAAAAATTTTTACGTTTGGATCCTATAGATTAGGAGTTCATACAAAAGGTAACATTTACTTACATGAAGTCATGTATTTGAGCTAATATTATATCTGTAAATGTTGCACTCGAGTAATAAAAATTTGTTGTCATGGTCTAGGAAACAGATAAAAAAGTTAGAAGTAATTAAAAAATATAGCCGTTTATGTAGTGTTTATGGCTTCTCATGCTTTGTTTTTTAAAAATATTACAAATGTTCAACAACTGAAAGAATGTATGCATGTATTCATTATGCTTAATGGCTATGAGCTTGTAAAAATTATATTTATTTTTTTAACTCTTAGTATTTCCACAAAAAAGCCAGGAAAATAAACTAAATTTTTCTGTTCAGTTTCAAAACAGTTTCTGACTATTGTTGGCACTTCCTGTGTATCAAGTGTGAGTAACTTGTGCTAATAAACAATTTCAGGTGCTGATATTGATGCTCTTTGTGTTGCACCAAGACATGTTGAAAGAAGTGATTTTTTCACATCATTTTATGAAAAACTAAAACAGCAGGAAGAAGTGAAAGATCTGAGGGTATGTGAACTGCTTGATACAACTAGCTAAACTGATGGTGCTGAAAAGCTAATAGTGAAAGATAATGCATTAAATAAGTAAGGCTTGCAGTGGATTTTTAGTTAGCCTGCAGCAAAACCTGTCACCGTAGTTGAAGTAGAGATGGTTCCAAATTTTCTCTTCCCACTTAATAGAAACGCTCATTTAAAAATCTGTTTGACAGAATGATTTCCTAGCATTGTTAGTATTGCAAAATTTCTACTTGCTTTCTAGCAGCAGGCAAGCATAAATGTGGATGTTAACCCTGCTTATTTTGTCTTTATATTAACCAGCAGTTGTTGATACTAACTAAGCCTTCTGTATTGGCTATCAAGTGTATATTTGAAAATGAAAGTTTCATTTTTAGTGCCTAATTATTGGAGTCTTGTGTGAGAATTTTAGCATATAAAGATGATTTCCCTTCTAGCCGTGGAAGATACTGATAGATAGCATTTTATTTCTGTTATATGTAAATGACGAGCCTGTTAGGTCAGCTTAATCTTCTCAGCATTGGCTCAGACTAAATTTTCTATGCTGCGGTTCTTTTTTTGTTTAAGATAGTTGCTGCCAAGTCTTAAGCTTTGTTTGGTTTAGTCCTGTTGCCATAAAATCAACAGAGCTATCTCTGTATCATTGTTTCACTCTATGCATCCTATAATTGATAACTACCAGAATATTCCAAATGTCTGCTGGTAGTAAGTACTGTATATACTGAAACAACTGTTTTGAGTGCTTTATTATCTGAATGCCTTAGTAATATTTAAATCCACATGCCGTAATCATGAAGATTCTGATTTTCATATTTCCAGTTAATTTTGCTGTAAACTATCTTAATTCAAGCTAATGTAGTTCATGATTTTGCAGCAAAGTAGATCAGTGTAGGCTGATTGGTCATTTAGTGTAGCTGTACAGTGGTGCAAATAACCTTTAGATCAGGGTGTCATGACACTTCAAAAATAGTTCCAGCTATGTTTAAGAAAGTTTGTACGTCTCAGTCTTTAGGGAACCGAGACTTTCTTGAAGATTGCTCTGAGACTTGTGAATGTCATGTTTTGTTTGGGATGCATCCTGCTAACCTACGACATTCAGGTTAAAGACATAGAGTAGCCTTGTTTCCTCCTCTTGTTGAGAATTGGAACACTTAGAACTGTGGTTAACTTTTGGCAGTTCCTGATGTTCCTTATTTAAGAGGTGTGCATTGTTTTCTTTTACCAAAGCAATGCTCTGCAGAATTGCGGTTCAGATACTCAGTTCAGGAAGGTGGTATTCCTAGCTGATTGCAGAGTAGACATGAAGTTCTATTTGTCAGCGATATTGTTTGTCAAGGCACCTTGTTAATGACCACATTTAGAAAAAATGCTTGAACTCTGTGGACTGGTGACTTGCAGCTGGTTTACTGAAGGCAAACTGCATGGTTACACAGTTATTTCCTTGTCATTTTCCATAAAATACTGACTGCAGAAATAATAGAAATAAGACACCTCTTGAAGTACTAGTCCTCATCGGTTGATCTTTGAGTGCTTAAGAGATATTGTGTGGAGTAAAAGATGCTTGGTCAGGTTCTTCGTATTGTGAGAAAGAGAATTGAACCTTGGGGTAACATCATCAGAGCTGATTGATATGAGTTTGGGTTATAATTAACTTTTAGACAGATGTAGCACATAGTAGCAGATAGGTGCTTACTACATAAAATCACAGTGGTGGAGAAAGGCATTGCTGACAAAAATTGACCTGAAAATAGAGTAGCATTTCATTGTGATTGTTTAGACTTGCTAGCTGTTGCTTGTAGATACTGTTCTCTATATTGAAAATGAAATATAACTTTTTTTCCCCACACAGGCCGTTGAGGAAGCTTTTGTCCCAGTGATTAAACTTTGTTTTGATGGAATAGAGGTAAAGACTATATTTTATTTTGGTTTTGTAGTACATAGTTAAAACAAAGTTTTCCAAGTTATTTTTTGTTTAAAACTCATGTAGTGTTTATAAATGATTGCTGTTAAAGTTATTCTCCTTAGTTCTTACCCAAGTTCTTGACAACAGTCCTTATTGTATAATTTGAAGTGGGGCTTTAGGACCAAACTAAGAGGTGTTCCAATACTGTATACTATAGGAAGTTGTGTGATGTTTGATCATTTCTCAAAAATGTTCTACTCAAGGCAAACTGGGTGTCTCCTTTGTCCCTAAGTCTCACCATGTTTGTGAACACATGACCAAAACAATGGGTTTAGTGTGTGTAGTCTCTGTGGTGGATCAGCTGTCTTGGAGTGATGAACTTGCTTAACTCGTTGTTTACTGTTTTGGGAGAAGTTACTGAGATAAAACATAGCACTGCTTTCCAAAGCAGTTAATCTTTCTCTGTTAATCTTTCTGAGACTCTTGTATGGTCCATCTGTCATCTTTTTCTTGGTGATGTGACAAGCTGTTATTACACAAGGTTTAACAGTCTTGCACCTGGATTATGTCAACCAGTAACTAGTGGGTGTGAGAATGTACTTCACAATGTATTTTCCCTAAATAAGGGAGATGTGTGGAGAAAGGTGATACCATGCAGTTAGCTAGCTTTAGCTTTGTGATGATTGTCAGTTAAATTTCAGTAATTTCTGCCAAAACAGTTTTATACTAATGCGTTTTATTTTTTTGCTTAAAATAAACAAGAACCTTCCTGAATTTTTTTTGGTTTTACTTGTAGAAAACTGATTCCCTGACCACCACCCCCATTAAAACCAACATATGACAGACTGTTAATTTCTTGATTTGAAAAATACCTTTATTGTTAATGAACTCTTAATCTTTTAGAGGTCCTAGACCTTCTAGATACCAGAATAGAACTTTTAAGTTTTGAACTTGCTTTACGTTGAAAAGTAGTACTTTTGATTTAAGAAGCTTCTACTTGTACAGAATATTGTTAAGACTTAGGTATCAAAAGTCCACTGAGTAATTTAGACATTACTTTCAAATGCATCACAGTTGAAAACACATAGATATTAAGTCTTCTAATATCTTATGTCCCTTTACTTTTTTTAAGATTGATATTTTGTTTGCAAGATTAGCACTGCAAACTATTCCTGAGGACTTAGACCTACGAGACGATAGCCTACTCAAAAATTTAGACATTAGATGTATACGAAGTCTTAATGGTATGTATATACAGTTTTACATGTAAATTCTTGTCTAATCTTTTAATGAATGACCTAGATTGTTAGATACAGTAGTTTAGTTGTAGATTGCCCTGAAAATGTAGCAACTCCATGTCTGGAAATTAAGTCATAGGCTGTTTTTTTTATTTTCTGGAGGAAGAGTTGTTCCTTATTGACTAGACTTTTATACATATAAATATATTTATTTAGGTAGTAAATGGTATTGTGTAGAAATTGGTGGCACTTGCAAGACATCTGTTTCTATAAATAAGTGCATGTATTTTAATATGCATAAACATAGGCAAAATTGTTCAAGTGGTAAATTTGGGGTATCAAAATAATCTGAATTTGAGACCAGGTCTTTAATACGTTACTAGGTTTTATAACCCTTAACTTTTCTGTAATACTCAAAATTCAAAATCGTTATTTATTTATGGGATGGTATGGGCTTCAGCCTGTATGCAGCTTGGCATGGAGGAGGAGTATGTGAAATACCACTTGTCTTCTATTATAAGCAGAAAACTTAATTTTCGGTGGCGACAGCAACTTACACTGTTCAGTGAAATTCACATTTATGCTGTCTCTAGAGTTTGTACTTGCTTCTTGTTTCTTTTGAAAGGAAACTCCTAGTCTTAGATAATACAGTTTTCTTCCAGTCAGGTCTCTGTGACTATTTCATAACTGTTAACAACTACTTCCTATTTTTTTTTTAAAAAATTATCATGTGTAATGTTTTTCTTAAACCTGAAAATATCCCATCAAAGTAATGATACAACTGCTATGTCTAAAATCTATTCTTTTTAGCCTTTTCTCATAAATTCAAACAAAACTGCGACCTGTAACTTCCTGATTTTTTGTAGGTCCTTTTTTTTTTAAAAACTAGTCTGTATGTTCTGCAATATGTTGCATGTAACCCCATGACAGTGGAATTTAAAATTTGTTTTTATCTTAAACTGCTCATACAGTTCATTACAGAAAACCAGGTAGCAGACCCAAACTATAAACTATGCATGAATTGTATGAATTGTCTTCTTGAGTGCCACTGTCAAGTGGGTAAAAGGAAGAAAAAAAGTCAAAATTCAACTTTCTAATTCAAAACTGAAGTGGTCAAAATACAAAACGAACATACTAATGGAAAAGAATTGGTAGCTTTGAAGGTGAGGGAGTCAGCAAAAAAACTTGGGAAGCAGCAAGTGTAATGGGTTCTTTCTTTTTGACAGGTTGCCGGGTAACCGATGAAATTCTACATCTAGTACCAAACATTGACAACTTCAGGTTAACGCTGAGAGCTATCAAACTGTGGGCAAAACGTAAGCGCTTTTATTCCAAAATTTGTGATGTTTTAATTAACTCTGATGGTTACTGATAACTTTTTTTTTGTCTCTTTCCTTCTTAATCCACAGGCCACAACATCTATTCCAATATACTAGGTTTCCTTGGCGGTGTTTCCTGGGCTATGCTAGTAGCAAGAACTTGCCAGCTTTATCCAAATGCAATAGCATCAACTCTTGTACATAAATTTTTCTTGGTATTTTCTAAATGGTATGTTTTTTTAAAGAAAAATTCAGATTACACTAAAATAAAATTGTTTGTAGACACTAAATTTTAGTCTTGTTTTTATGGTATCATTTTCAGCTGTTACCAGATTAAGATGGTAGTTAAAAGCATTGGTCATGCTGCCAGAAAGTTGTTAGCTTTAGGTTTTCAGTAAGTCATCCGGTGTGCCTTGTTCTTTAAGTATACAAAAGAAAACCAACAAATGTTTAATTAAAATTTTCTTAAATATTTGTGGTAACTCAGCATTACTCTTCAGACAAAACACTTCGTCCAAAATAAAAGCAGAAAACCCCAATTTTGAAGTCTTTTAACATTCATATACTGGGATAATGGGGAAAGGCAGTATCAGTTTTAGGCACAGAGCTTAAATGTAGTTCAGAAGAACTAATGGCAAAAGTGTTGGTTTTCATCTTGTCAGTGTGGACAGGTGCTTTGGAATTGGTTTCATATTCCTGAGCTAGTTACCTCAGAAAGATGGATTGAGTAACTTGATGGGAGTAATGGGCACATTCCAAGTAAATTTAGGATGAATGGGACATAAGTGTACTTTGCAGATTAAAAATTAATACTCTTTTTTCTTGAAAGAACATGTCTGGATACGTAGCTTTTCGTGAGACATTTTAAGAATCATTATATAAGTTGTTGCACTTGAAAGAAAGCAATATCTTCCTTCTTTACATGAACATCCTAGAATTGTAGAATTATTTGAGTTGGAAGAGACCTTAGAGTTCGTCTAGTTTCAACCTGGCCTGGAACATGTTCAGGGAAGGGGCATCCACAGTTTTACTGTCTTGAATCCATAGACTTTATAGTCTCTTTAGAGATATATATATAGATAGATATAGGTAGATATATATATTCACGCACACATGCACGCGCATGTAACATATATTAATATGTAATGTTGTAATTGTGCTTGCTGTTTTTTCTATAGTTTACCCATGAAACAGCTAGCTTGAAGATGGACCCAATGTCAGTCTTCATAGAGGAGTATCTCTTTGATAGGTGTATTTTAAAAAGAATTCAGAGGAGTTTTAGTTACCTAAATGAGTGGTTGCATAGCTCCAAGACTACAGAAAAGTTGTTTTATGATGCCCTGGAGAAGCTAATTATAGCTCTACTGTAGTTCAGCAATACAGCTTTTTTTAAATAACCCCAGTAAGACTAGCTTAGTCTTGAGGAAATGATGCTCTGTCTTGACAGCAGAGGTAAGAAGGATCACGTTCAAAAGTGTTGTTTGTTGAACATTAACAGTTGTATCCAACAGTCTTATTCAGTGCTACAATCTTTTTGAACAGGGAATGGCCAAATCCAGTGCTATTGAAACAACCAGAAGAATGCAATCTTAATTTGCCTGTATGGGACCCAAGGGTTAGTGTATTATTTTTTCCCCTATAAATCACACTGTACAATAAATTCAGTTGCTTAAAGAATCCTACATGAACTTCATTTTAGGTTTATCAAACTTAATATTTTGGTATTATGTCTTTGTAAGTAGCCTCTAGTTCTCCTGGATGTAGAACCAAGTTAGCTTAGTTTTGCAAACTGACTGCTTGAAGCACACTTGCTGAAAAATATACTTTTTATTCACAGCTTTTTTTATTGAGTGATCTTAATAAATATTTAGTGTAATTGGAAACATGCCTTAAAACAATGCATTTTTTAAAAACTATGTATCTTAAAACCATTTGCTTCTGATGTAAAACCTGTTACTTCTGCAAGTATATTGAAATCACTTCAGTGCAACAGTCACAGCTGGATAGGTTTGGTTCCATAAATTTTAGTGATGTGTGTTTTCATCTTGGACTAAAGAAGATTGTAATTCTAAATCTTAAGTTGTTTTATGTGTTATTTATAATACCTAATCTCTATCTTTGTAGCATTTTATACTAAGGACATTGCGCATTCATGTCCTCCAGACAGTCGATAAAACGGCTTGCAGCAGATGCACAGCTCACATTCTAGAGTTCCAGTAGAACATAGCATGAATGTGTTCAGTGCTGTTTTTGTCAACTTTCGAATAGTTGCATTTTCAACTGACTTTTAGGTGAATAGTGTAAGCACCAGAGCTTGACTTTTATGTCCTTTTGTAGCACTTCAAATCTTTTTTTTTTTTCCCCCCGCCCCGTTTCTGGTTGACAAAAGTCCGTGTTTATGTAATGTGAGACAGTCAGAAGACTGTTCTTGAGTCTTACTGTTGTTCCTGGGATAGCGGGCTTGAGATCAGCATATAATGGGAATTGTCTATGTTTTAGTACCTTAACAAAGTGAGGTAAGTTAATAACAGGGTTTTATCTTTAGTTTACAACGTACAAGATTGCTAACCTCATGCCGTTTAAAATGTATTTTCTCTGTGCCTGTTTGTCCCTTTTTTGTTTCCTGTGTGTTGTTAATAAAGGATTCATTAATGCAAGTGATGCTTCTGTCACGTTGCCCAGAGTCACTTTAAGCTGGCTCTTTATTATCAGTAGTGTTACAAAAATAAAATGAGTTTTTTTTGCCAAGTCTGAAAACAGTCATTCTTCTGAAGGTGCTTATAAGATATCCTTGTTTTGATCACAGTCTAATTTCTATAAAAGACAGAAATTGTTCTGTTGTTATTTCTGGTCTTAGAAATGCCCGCAACTTGATCTTAATTGTGCTGACAGGTTACACCCTTTGTGAGAGCGTTATTGTTTTTCTAAACTTTCTCTGAACTACTGGTAAATTTACTTGGTCTGCAAACTAAGGCCTTTTAGGACTTAAGACTTAGTTGTAGTAAAGGGAAAAATCCAAATTTGTTAACTCATGTGTATGCTTGAAGAAAACTGATTGGCTGTTGTTATATATAGGTAAACCCCAGTGATAGGTACCATCTTATGCCTATAATTACACCAGCATACCCACAGCAGAACTCAACCTACAATGTGTCAGTTTCCACACGGATGGTCATGGTTGAGGAATTTAAGCAAGGTAAGTATTATCTTAACACTCTCTATATAAATGTATTCAGTTGGATTTAAAGTAGTTCTGTTGTGGGCGTGCTTTGGGAGGGGGAGGATTTTAAATAGCCTCTTGATGTGAGACTCTCTGCTGAGGGAGGCAGAACTTTGTATGTAGCTTTAAGTTCCAAATTCAATGGAGATATCTGCAGATCTGGTCTTCACTCTTAGAAACTAAGACTAATTACAATGCCTTGTGCTCTGAAAATTAGTGGTACAATATCCTTTTCTGATGATTATTTTACTACATTTAATTTGTATCCTGCCACATTAGTTTAGTAATCCCACCTAGTGGCTGTTTATAGGCATAACATAAGACAGTATACTTGTTCAGAGATGAGTCCTTTTGATTTATCCCAGTGGTCTACTTGGATAAGTATAGTAGTTCAGAAAACATGTTGTTGAAGCAAGGACTACACATTATGCAGAGAGTAACTTCCAGTATTGCTCTTGGGCAGAGCAGTATTTGTCTCACTTTCTTTGCCTTGTACAGTGCTTTGCACAAGAGAGGATTCAGGTACTTCAAGTTAAAAAAAAAAAAAAAAAAATCACTCATCTTCTTTGGACAGAGTAGTTACTGTGGCATATACAAAAGTTTAAGTTTAGCTGTGTTATACTGTAAAGCGAAAATACGTGAAATGATCAGACTGATCAATCATCCTCCATTTCTATACGTATTTTACTGATTTTTTTTTTAATAATGTGGTATATCTAACTGATGACCACTTAAATTGTGACTAGAATATAGAACTTGTTGATAAATTCCTTTGAATTTGAAGGGGGGAAACAATTCATAGTAACCTTTGTGAATTTAATAAGCTGTTTTTACTCTGAGTACTAAGACGTATTTTAAAACAAAAGTTTAAATGTTTTTTTATAATTTAGGTCTTGCTATCACAGATGAAATTTTGCTGAGTAAGGCAGAGTGGTCCAAACTTTTTGAAGCTCCAAACTTCTTTCAAAAGTACAAGTATGTATTTTATGGCATGGCAGAATATTTAAAGTTTTATTGGTTAAAATATCTAATGATGCTCTCTAGCGTAGGTTCTCAAATATATATGCATTAGGCTTCCAAAGTGTTCTGTTAGGAGTTTTCTGTGCAGCGAGGGGCTGAGTGCACTGTTATCCTTTCTCTTAGAAAATGAATAATTTCTTTAGATACTGTTTCTTTTATCTTTAGCATGTACTTCAGAAACCTTTAATCTCTGATCAGACATTTAAAATGTCACCACTTACCTATACAATCAATGTGTTACCAATAAAATTGAAGACTAACAAAAATGATCTTCAGTGGGGTTAGTAAACGTTCTAAAAATCGGTCTTGCCTCTCGGGAAGCAAGATGTTAAAAGCAGTAATTGTGAAGGTCAATATTTAATATTAATACATACTCGAAACTGTTTTCGTACGTCAAGATAGTCAACGGTTCACTCTGATAATAAAAGATATTTTTGCAATTGTGTTGACTAACTGCCAGATGTACTAGTTAATACTAGATTTTTTTTTTCAGTAAAGTTTTAAGGCCTTTGGCATTTTATTAATAGTCTCTCACCTAGTTTCTCTAATTTTGTCATGTCTCTAAGGGAAATACTGAACTTCATACTTCACATTTTTAGGATTTATAGTAATATGCTTGTGGGCAGAAGCTTGTTAAATGTGTATGGACTTGCTGAAGGTTGTGTTTTTATAATAAATGGATTATTAAACTATGGAGTACATCTTTGCCCTCAGTTGAAATTGGAGACCCATTTTTCTTAATTCAAGTTCAAATATATTTTACGCTTGTTCCTGTGTTGGGTGGTTGGTTATGTACTAATCTAAACGAGATTGAACTATGCAGTTCCCCCATTAAAAGAGACTGATGACCTTCATAATGTGTCTGTGTTTTGTTTCTACACCTTTTCCATGATGAAAGTTATAAAACATTTGGATAGCTTTTGTCTTGTATCTTGGAGATATAGTTTGAAAACACCTAAGAGCACTGTAAAAGTATATTATTATTTTGAAGTAATAAGTGGGCTGCAGACCAATCATTTTCTACTCTAGAAATAGATTGCTAATACGTTCCCCAGTGCTTTTTCTTTGTTTCTTCAAAAGTGGGAAAAAATAGGAATTACGAAATGTCATTTGAAATAATCTCCATTTTTAATAGTTTGTGTACTAGCTTTAGCTGTTTTAATGTGCTTTAGGAAGAAAAGCTGTTCTTGCCAACATTAAATATCCAGTTTTTGTATGGTTTTTTGCAAAATGTCCTTTGCTTTATTTTTTTTTTAACTGTGGTATGGTTTTATGGAACCTGCATTAATTTAATTTAAAATTTTGGTTAGTACTCTTCATTAAATAAAATGATTGCAGTCATCATTATGCACTGTATGTCTCTGTCAGTCAAATCTCCATCCAAAAAACTAGATATTTTGTATCTCCCCCATGCTTTAATCCTGTTCAAATAGCAGGTGCCCTGACTTATTCTTGCTGAAATTGAGAGTAGTTTATAGTCTTCTGCCAGAGTAGAGCTGATCCTTGCTCTGAGATGTACTTTTCAAAACATTTCTTCCCTGGAAGTATAATTTCAGTAATCTGTATCGCTCTCAGTGGCAGTTTGATTCTAAACATTTCAGACTTACTAGCCCTGTTTAAGATAGGGCTACTTTTTGACTAAGCATTTTTTTTTTTTTTTTTTACTTTGAATGAATGAGTATATGCTAACCACTCTTGTAATTTGTTAGAATAAACCAATTTTGGGAATGTGTAACTACAGAAGTCTAAAGAGTACTCCACACCTGTTTAACAGGAGCAGGAAAACTGGGGAAATGTGGGTTTATTTTTTTTTAATGCTGACAGTTTTATGGATTTAAGGAGTTACAGGGTGTTACTTGTCCTTTATGTAGGCTGAAATTTTGCAGATGGTGAGAAACAGCAACAAAGAATGTACGCTAAACACTTGCTGGATATGGTGTTTTACAGGGAAATGGCAAGATTGATTTAAAATGGATATAACATGAGTACTACAAGCTTAAAACCAAGAAAGAAATACAGTGATGAGAGAAATAATTTGTATTTAATGAGCTATTGCATATTGTTTCTCTGTTATAAGGCAGACATACTTAATAAGTAGAACATAAACGTAACTTTTAGAAAGGTAATTTCAACACTTGACTTGGTAGGACTTTGAATAAAGCACTGAATAATTTAAACTGTAAATCCTGGACAGATTAATAAAGAAAATATGAAATTAATATGTTCAGGTGTTCTCAGTTTTTTAAAATCTACTATAACACTTGATACTTTGTGGGGTTTTTTTTCATAGGCAAAGATACTAATGGTATAAGACAGTTCGATAGTATCTACATTAGGGTTTTGGGTTTTTTTATGAAAACATAATGCAGATAGGGATACAATGGGCAAGAAACAGCTCCAGTGTGTGAAAAGACCAACCAAAGAAAAGAAGACAAACCCCATATACTTCAAAACAGTACAGTGCATCTGAAAATCCCCAACGAAATGTAGAACTTCAGAATTGATTCTTTATATTGAAGTAACGTGTACTTCTGAATTAGTCATGTTCTTTGTGATAAAATTAAAAATGAAGAACTGATAAGAAATCTTACCTTTGTAAAATTTAGCAGTGAGACATTCCAATTTTAAAACCTAAAATGTTGTAATTTATAACAGCTTACATTATTTAGGTTTTGCTGAGAATGCCAGTAGTAGATTCCTAATTATTTATTAATTAGTAATTCCCCCTTTGCATTGTTTTAACAGTCGGAAAGGGGAAGAAACTGCTGCTTTTTTCGATTCTTTTACACTAGCAGTAACTGAGCAAAAATAGCCAGTTATTTGGGTTTTGATAAATAAGGCTGGGGGGGGGGGGTTGTAGGTGCTGACCAGCTAATTGAGGCTTAAGCATAGCTAAATTTTTCTAAAGTTGTTCTTAAGAAGTTTGGTTCAAAGATCTGTTAGTAAAGTAACTAGAAAATTAGTTCCTCCGATTACCTGCAGATGTGTCTATCTTTCTGTTCATATGCGGGTAAAAAGAACTAGAAGCTTAGCTTTCTCTCATACCAAGTAAAACATTCTGCAGCTGTGCGTAGGCTGTGTGATGTAGGATGATAGTTGCATAGCTAGTGCTCCTTAGAAGAAATTGATACTCGATACAAATAAAAATCTGTTACACTTCCTCCTCTCCAGAGTAATAATTCATCTATTTCAGGGACATAAATGAGTCATGGTATGCTATAAGTAGGTAAAATCACTGTTTCAATAAGTACTCCATACACTTTTGTTTCAAGCAGTTAATGCTGTCAAAATGCAAAAATATAAACTGATAAGATGCTGTGTTCAGAAAGGGGAAAGAAGTTTATCCAAATCCAGGCCTCTATTTCATTGATATTTACTGACTGAATTCAAAGCAACATTAAGTAGTTTGTTTGGTTTTTCTCTTGCCACCCAAAGATAAGTACAGATCTATTGATTTTGATTTACCATTACAATTAGAAGGCCTATAACATCAGAGGACTTCCTTTGATGCTGTAGTTCTTCACCATTCTTGACCTTGTGTTCCTTTCCATGAGGTATATGTGCAAGGGTCTGATTCCTGATGTTACTGCTGTCTTTCAGATCTGCTCTGAAAATAGCTAAATATACTTTTATCAGAGTAATGCCAAATTAGATGTCGTAGGTAGGAGGTCTTATTTTAACATTCTAACCTTCTCAAAAAACTGACTATGCATGTAAGATTTCCTTACCTCTCTCATTATGAACTCAGGTTAAAAGTAGTTATCACCCATTCCACTGTGGTTACTTTGCTTAAAATGCCATTCTTGCTTTTTATACTGTTTGGAGCTTACTTACAGTGGGTATACGCTGATTATCCTGGAATGTAATTGAGGGCTTAAGAATTATCATCAGAGGAAACATTCCTTCTGAAGTTTCAGATAAATGTCTAGATAAATTCTAACATGTGTACATAAATTTTTTTTTAAACCCCACCTAATTAGTGTAATTTTTTACATTGAACGAATGAATATATGCTAACCATTCTTCTACCTATTAAAAAATAATGTCGTGATTAAGACTGCTGACATATAGATGATTGTGTACAACTGTTTTTACTCACAGGGAATCTCTACTAGTCAGTTAAATCCTGATCTCATTAAGTATTTCTGTATGTAGGATTTTTTTTTTCCCAACCAGTTATTTGTTCCTAGCCTTTTATTAAGGTTAAAGGTATTCAAGTGTAATTGTAAGCATTCCTAAAACCTGGAATATCTGGAGAAGTTCATTGTTGACATACTTGGGGGATATAGCCTCTTTGTGTACTTAAGTATGTAACAAATAAAATTAAGTACTGTTAAGTTAATAATATGTAGTTTGCTATGTAGAACAGAGTTTTTACTATTAAGGTTTGAATGCCTAGTTTTAGAAGTATAAATAGAATAGCGTATTGTCTTTATCTTCAAAGGCATTATATTGTACTTCTAGCAAGTGCACCGACAGAAAAGCAGCGACTAGAATGGTGAGTACCATGTTTACTGTTAAAAACACCAGACAGCAAAAACCTGCAAGGAAATGTCTAGTGTACCTTTTAGTGAAACAGTGCTTCAGTGTTTCAAAATTAAATGGGTGAAGATGGTATGCTTCTGAAAATCAGTAAAAATGAAGAACCAGGCAATGAAGGCCATTGCTTGAATTTTGCTTCTTTACAGCATTGTTGGGTTCACTTCACAAATCTTGTTTTCTTAAGCTGTATGCACTTTTTTAGTAAGCAATATGAAGTGTTTTTTTGATCTGTAGAAATTCTAAAAGAGAAAATGCCTCTTTCCCTTGTTTCTGCTCTCTTTTTTTTTTTTTTTTTTTTTTAAGAGAAGTTTCAAGATTGTCAGGTATTGGGCATTTCTTTAAAGTCCATCTGCATCCAAAAGGCTATTGAAGAAATATGTAGTAGTCCTTTACTGACTGCCTTTTAGTGATGTGTGATGTCTTGCTATGTAATTCCATTTGCAAAATCAGGCCATAATGAGAGCTTCAAGGCATTCTTGAGCTACCCTTGCATTAGTTCTTGTAACACTTTCACTTGATCTATTGATCTGAATGAGTCTGTTGTTATAATGCACTGTTTCATTCGTAGTCTAAAAACTAGTGTGAAGAGAATGTTGAGGGACACAGTCCTGATATATGAAGTTAGATACTTCATATTAATGATTATTGTGATTATTGGATATTAATGAGAACTTGCTAATAAATGGCATTTATGCAGGGTGGGCTTGGTGGAATCAAAAATCCGTATTCTAGTTGGAAACTTGGAGAAGAATGAATTCATTACACTGGCTCATGTGAATCCACAGTCATTCCCAGCACCTAAGGAGAATCCTGATAAGTAAGCAAAATTCTTTTTTTGTGTACTGGTCAAGAACTAACTTAGATAAAATACCAATTCATGAACAAAAAAACTACCATTATTATAGACTCTTAAATGGATTAATTTTTAATGACAATGTCTAAAACAGTTTTAAGGTCTTCTCAGGTACTGTTTGTAAAATCAGATATTCTTTATTCTGTATAGTAATTTCTCTAAGCCAGAAATAACTTTAAAGAAAGAATATATTTTTGTTAATTGCTGTATTAATTGCATATTTTTTTGTCAATAATCCATGTTAGTTACTGCTACTTAGCTGCTGTTGTTTGAGCTTCTAGCATCAGCTGGCAAGAGTTGTAATTATGAAGCAGCACATAATATGGGTAGGCACAGCAGAGTTGAAATCTTAGGTAACTAAGAACATTTAATGTTATTACATATAGCAGGTGAGACACACGTGATTTGAAATGGGTAATGGCTGTTAGACTGATGTTAAAATTCCTTGGGATGTGGAAACAGTGGAAAGAACACCAAACATTTCAAATTTTTCAGCCCTCTTCCCCACCAACTATCATTACAGGTGTGGGGACTAAAAATTCCTTTTAAGAAATTTTTATATCTAAGTAGTGTTGTAATTAACCTGTGAGGAATCATATTCTAGTGTGAAGTGTGAGAATGTGGAAGAAATTTGTCTTCACTGGAAGTATGCAAAATCTTTGTTTTCCTCCACACAGTATTTTCCAGACATCAGGCGTTTCAAGTGACAGTGTGGTGCTACATTTCTTTTTTTCAAGTTGTGTATATAAATTACATGCCTGTTGCAAGTGAATTTGGACAAAAGCATGCAGTACCGATGCAGCACCATTGTAGTGTGTAAATAAAGCTACAACTGCCTGTGTAGTCATTGGCTCCAATTAGCTTTTATATGAGAGGATTTGATGTGGGCAATGCTTTCAGGGAAGGTAATTTTCCCTATCTAAGCAATGTACTTTCACCCTGATCTAATCATTGATTCTAAAAGTGTTCTTCTGAAATAGTTTTACAGAGGAAAGACATTAAATGTCTTCACCTGCCATAGAAGTGTGACGTGTCTCATGTATACTATGTGAATGAGAGCTGTCAGAGGAAGGCTGTTCTTATGTGATAATTGCACTTTGTGATCAGTTAAAGCTTAGAAATTTGAGTATTGAAGGCAAATTCAGGTGGCACAGTGGAAATTGTTTAGTCAGGGAATAGATTCTGTTTCCAGGACCAGGTGCTGAAAATCTGTCACAAAATCTTATTTTACAGTTTTGATGGGTGCTTGTAACACCAAAAGATAAGAGAAGGACAACTGAATGAAGTAATCCACTGATTAATTTAGTTCATTATGTTTGTTGGAGATAAATTTGTCAGTGTTAAACGACTTTGTATTGCAAATGAAAAGTAAATGTCATCAAGTCAGCTTTGGTTTTATGCTGTTCTGTGGCTAACTTCTCATTGCTAGTGGACCTAAAATATACAATTGTTGCCTTTTGTAGCAGATAACTGAATAGGTTATTCAGTTCTTCTGTCAGTATTGTGACTTTTATATAATCTTTTCCAGGGAAGAGTACCGTACAATGTGGGTAATCGGGTTGGTGTTTAAGAAAACTGAAAATTCTGAAAATCTAAGTGTTGATCTTACCTACGACATTCAGTCTTTTACAGACACAGGTGAGGTTTTTTTGCTTTCTGGATATTCTGGTATTAATTATATGTTAATAAACTTGTTGCAGTTATTACCTTTGTTCGTAATGTAGTCTGTTTCAGTAGTAGAATTGTATTTAGACATAGAGTACAGAAATTCAGCTAAGGAGTTAAGATGTTCATTAAATACACTTTTAATAAATTTTAATTCTTCTAGACACTTCAGACTCAGACTAATCATTTTCAGTTTTCATTAAAATAAAAATATGCACATGGATCTTTCAGATCTCATTAAAAATGGTATGTTATATTGTGACTTTATTAAACAAATTGTCATATGCAAACTACCTAGCCTAACCTCATTTTGACTATGTATGTATAGTTTAACTATTTTTATTACTTCAGAAACTGAATTTATCAATGGATTAGAGCCAAGTACCTAGTAGACTATAGAGCAAAATACATTTTTATTTCGTGGCATTTCGTACTACCTAGTTGGTTCAGTAACTTTTACTTTCACATCCAGGACTCTGTGTAAGAAACCTTTTGACTTTTCCCGATCTTTAATTTTTGATTTATGAAAATAGTTTAGGATGTGCATATGAAATTTTTAAGCAAAGAGTTGGTAACAGCTGTCCAGAGTCTAAGGCTAAGAAAGGAGCAGTATCTTTCAGAGACTTAGCTGTGAAATACATTTTTTTTAAAAAAAGTGAAGGCTCGAGTATTACATGTTTACAGAGGTAGAGGAAAAGGTTCAAGAGTTACTACCCAATGCAACTCTGGTCTCTGAATTTTTAAGACCAGGCAAGACTGGAAGTTAGGAAATTGTACACCCCTATTCCCTGCTGCCCTAGTATGGATATGTTGGTGGATATAATATAAATGTGTATATATATCTTTTAAGTATATTGTGCCCCAATTTGTAAGTTCTTTATTGTCATATATAGCTCATGGCAGAGAACCCATGTATGTATATTTACCTTTTTAAGGAAAAGGGATTTTTATTTTCTTAACGCAAGTGGAATATTCCTTTTGATTGTAAGTGATGAAGGAGGAACTATGCATATCCTCCTAAATTTTGAGAATTTAGAAAAGGTGTGGTATCTTGGCTTCTGCACTGAAGGAGAGAAGGAGTCTATGAATTATGTTTCTTAACATAATTTTATTGTTCATAAACAGATAGACCCCAATAGTACACATGTCAGATTTTTGGTACAAAAGTATTATAACTTACACTTAAGATCTTTTATTTACTTGCACTGCATTCGGAATCTGAAATTTGTCTAAATACACGCAATTTTAAATTAAACAGCATTTCATCAATTTGTAAATACACTACTAAAAGTAAAGAATACTTTTTGTGATTTGGGTTTCTTTGTTATCTCAAATTCATGTGCGTTTGTTTTTATTGGGTTTTTTATCCTTCCTGAAACCTTTCGGTTTCCCTGTCTTTTTGAATAGGTCCTGTGACTATATTAAAACTACTGAAGATATTTTAAGAATGAGAATAGGTAATAGCTTGCTTTTTAGTTAAAGCAGGTGGAGAAAGAGTGTTAAGAAGAGTGGCTGGGTCTTCCTTGTATTGAAACTTTATAAGACCAAATGTCAGGAATATGGAATGCTTTAACCTTGTCTGGCTTTCGTGAGCGTGCCTTAATTGTAACTTAATTCTACCTTAATTGTAACTTGTGTGATCTTTACACAGTGGTTTTATGAGCTTATTCAATACCAAGAATTAGTGTAGTAGGCTCTTTAATAGGCAGCACTTCACATTTCTTTCTCTTAATAGCCTTTTAATTACATGTTCATACCCTGTTCAATGACATTCCTATGTTTTTAGAATAGACAGTGTATGAAGAAGATAACCCTTACGGTTTTGTATTTAAAATTTACAGCACAACTTTTTTCTGTTCATATGTTTGCTACAGCTTTGTTTAACTTTCTTCCACACTGACTTGCTAGAGGAGGATTTTTTTTTTTTTTTAACCTGGCTTTACCTGAACCCAATGTGTTGGGTCACAGTATGTGTAGTTCCTTTATTAGCACTAAACATGTTGATGCACCAGAAGTAAATTTTCTGACTTAGATGAGAGATATAAATTACTTCTGTATAAAAATGTAGCAGTATTTAAGTTGCCAAAATAGTTTTTAATGTATTAGGTGGCACACAGGCACTCAGTTCCTGAAATAGAACCCATTTGTAGTAGAAGCTGCATGAATAAAAGCTGAATCAACTCTGAAGAATATATTCTTAAGTAGAGACTGCAATTCTTATGAGGAAAATTTAGTTCGGTCTTTAGGCCCTTTGAGATTAAATGAATTCACTTCAGAGCTGTTACTGTTAAAACTTGTTAACAGCGTAGTTTAGAGTACTGCATGCTTGGAAGATATTTTTCCTGGAAAAACAGGTCACACATTTCAGAAATAAAGTTTTGGTGTTTATACTATCAGTACTGGCATGCAAGGCAGGTAGTTGACTTTTTTTTTTCCTCCAGAACACGGAACACTATGCTGGATAATAAATCTGCTGAAATGAAAATAATTTTTACCTGGGCAAGTAAGTGGACTTCGGAAGATGCTTCAATATGTCTTAATGTTATTCTAATTGTGTAGTTTACAGGCAAGCAATAAACAGTAAGATGTTTGAGATGGATATGAAGATTGCTGCAAGGCATGTGAAACGTAAGCAACTTCACCAACTGCTACCTAATCACGTGCTTCAGAAAAAGAAGAAGGTAAACTTTGCTAATATTTGAGAGCAATAAAAATGCCATTGAGAAATGATTCCTCAACTTTTTAGTTTTTCTAATCAAAGAACTAAGATCACGTTTTGAAAGCTTAATTTTACCTTTATAAGCAACGTCATCTCATTTGACTGTAGCAGTATTACTAGATGCCCTAAATATAATACTAGGTTTCCCAGAACGTCAACATCTGGGATAAGTATGTTCAGGTCTGGCTGAAATACCATACTTTGTTGGCCTGCCTAAACTAAACAGGTTGAAAAATAGTGCAATAATAATGTTTTAAAGCTGTCCTGATTTTTTTTAAAATGCAGGTGACTTAAAGGGAACATCTGTAACAATACCAATTGAATTATAAGTCAGGCAATTCCTTCTGTCTTTATCTTTTTCCTCTGAGGTTGTTAATACTTTAGATTTTCCTTTTAAGTTTTAAATGTGAAATTGCAAGTCATCACGTAGAAGAGTAGAACGTTGAACTTGTTGCCTGTAGACTGTAGTCTGTTGCTATAACTGAAGTTGAATACTTTGAGGATAATTTGAAAGAAAGTGGTTTTGAGTCTTCAGCTGGGCAACTCTTGGTATTTGAATACCCTTTTTAATTAAGAGTATAAGATTTAAATAACAGCTTTGATATCAGAAAATTCCTCATTGCTTAACCAGTATTATTTTCTATCTCAATATCTAGTTTACCTGTGTGGTCATAATTTTTAATTAAGCTATTGAGTTGTATGTGCTTTACTATCAGTGGAGGCAGGAACAAGGGAGTGGAATATTGAATTTAACAATTTAGTGTGTATTTCAAAGCCTTTGCTGCTTAGTGTTAGCTTAATCTAAGAGCAATACAGGTTTGCTTGCTTTTGTGAATAACTAAAGCAACCTGTGGCATACTGTTCTACGTATATCTGAATAATGTTCTTTGTTACTGCAGCTCTTTTAAATTGACTGCTTTTCTAAAGAATGGAAAATATTGTATTGACCACAAGTGTAAATCTGATGGTAATATGTTTCTGAGGATAGTGTAAATATGAAGTAATGCATGTGTTTTAAGTAGTACTACGTCGCAGGATGGCTTTTCTTCTCCATTGCTGTCTGAGTTCAAATCAGTCTTCAGATTCGGTGTTAATTGTGATTTTGGTGTACATCAGTATTACTTTGATATTAACAAAAGCAGTATTTACAAGCCCACAAAAATAAACTAAAAAATAAAGCTGAAAATACAACAGTATCAGTAGTTCAGACAAATCTGTACTTGAATTGTGAACCTGAAAATGTAAATACTTGTAGTGACAAGGTAGTGGATTTTTTACACATGAAGAGATCTGAAAATTGTCCATTTGTTATGCTTTTAAAAATAATTCTACTTTTTCTAAAAATGTACTTATATTTAAACCTTATTTTTTAAGGCATGTCTACATGCTTAGTGCTCCATGGAAGCTCATCATTAAATCACCACTCATTTCATTTTTCATCACTGATTTAACAACTGACGTATTGCATAATTGAACTATTACATCATTTGAATCTTTGATTTTTAAGCCCTTACTAAAACTAATATAATTTTAATTTTTCTTGTGAATTGCAGCATTCGACAGAAGGTATCAGGTTGACAACTCTGAATGATAGCAGCCTAGACTTGTCTATGGACAGTGATAACAGCACGTCTGTGCCTTCCCCTACTAGTGCTATGAAGACGAGTCCATTGAACAGTTCTGGAAGTTCTCAGGGGTAAGGAAGACTTTGTCTTGCAGCTGCTTTCAGTTCCTGAATTACTTCTGCTAAAGTAGACCAAATACTGTATGCGTGAGATACTACAGTTATCAAAGTGTGAATGTTCTGAATTGGAACATATAAGTATTCTTATTTCCAATTTGAGCAGGGCTTAATTTGGTGTATAGGGAGCATGGTGTGGGACTTCAGATGAGGGGTTATAACACTAGGTAAAGATGCTTAAAGTAACATGTTGATGTAAGTATTTGGGAGCGTTGCAGTCATGGGGGCTGTGAAAGGATAGTGAACAGGCACTGCGGTTTAACCCTAGTTGCCAGCTAAGCACCACACAGCTTCTCGTTCATTCTCTCCTGGTGGGGTTGGGAAGAGAATCAAAGGAGTAAAAGTGAGAAAAGTCGTGAATTGAGATGAAGACAGTTTAATAGGTAAATTAAAATAGGTAAATTTGCACACAAGCAAAGCAAGAATTGATTCACGATTTCCTGTCAGCCGGTAGGTGTTAGCCAGGGCTCCATCTTACCTAATGACTACTTGGGAAGAGAAATGCTGTAACTTTATATGCTGATAATGATATGATATGGTGTGGAATATCCCTTTGATCAATGGGGGTCAGTTGTTTCAGTTGTGTCCCCTCCCAACTTCTTGTACTCCCCAGCCTACTTGCTGGTGGGTTAGTGTGAGAAGCAGAAAAGGCCTTGGTTCTGCGTGAGCACTACTCAGCAGTGACTAAAACATCCCTGTACTATCAACACTGTTTCCACACAACTACAGAGCATAACCCCATACTAGCTACTACCAAGGAAATTAACTCTATCCCAGTCAAAGCCTGCACAGCAACAAATTGATACATGAGCATGAAGAAGCTGTATGTGAGTTTTAGATCAAAATGTGAGACAGTAGAAAAGTTAAGATTTCTGTCTGGGACATAAGTAGTGCTGCTACTACTACTGATGATAGTATGCAATTAAGCTTGTATTTTTAAAGTGTACATATTTTTATTAATCCTGACTTCCTGTACTAAGTCTTCCTATTTAAACTTCAGTTTGCCCAAGTAAATTGTATTCTGCTTTGTTCTTTCAAGCATCTCATATTTGTCTATTTGATACATAGTGAAGTTAACATTAGTCTCCAAAAATTGTGTGGTACTAGATTTATGTTATAGGATGTTGTGTAGGATAAAATAATTTAGTGAACTTACCTTATTCTCCTTGACAAATACTCTTTTCCTAAATCTTCCTTGGTAAATTATTTTTAATAGTTGATGCACTGACTGTGCTGTTTAAAACAAGTATGTGGTATCTAGGATGTCACACTTGAAGTGTAAGAATTGCCCTCTGTTACATATAGGCTTATATTGCTTTCTTATTTTTTGAAAATGAACAGGTTTTTTTCATTGGAGGAGACCCTTAAAGATCGTGTGGTTCCAAGCCCTCTGCCATGGGCAGGGGCACCCTCCTCTAGATCAGGTTGCTCAAAGCTCCGTCTAGGCTCACCTTGAATATCTCCAGGGATGGGCTATCCATGACTTCTCTGGGCAGCCTATTCCAATGCCTTATCACCCTCACGGTAGATGATTTCTTTCTAATATCTGAATTTCCCCTCTTTCATCTTAAACCAGTTACCCTTCGTCCTGTTACTGCATTCCCTAATGAAAAGCCCATCCTCAGTTTTCCTGTAGGCTCCCTTTAGTACTGGAAGGCTGCTATAAGGTCTTCCTGAAGCCTTCTCTCCTCTAGGCCTTTGCTTGGTAAGTCAAGATGGAAATAATTATAATGCTATATCTGGTGTGAAACCGGACTTCCTGTTCTCATCCTTTTACAGTGTTTTAGTGTACAATGTACTAGTTTTGTTCAGTTTTTTAGGAAAATAGTTATGTTTTCCCCTGTGTTTTATTTGGGCAGACATTGCCTTAGTTTTTGACTCTTACACAGTTTCTTACTGGTCTAAAAATGTCTTTGAAGTGATTCAGGCTAAATATTTGAAATAGCTTCCATTGTTCAAGTTTGGTATTGCCAATGCTCATTTCTGTCTTTTTCTGTGACATGCTATTACGAGTTCTGCACTGTAATGTAGGTGAAATCGTGTCAACTATGGTCACTGACCAGGGACATAATGTGATGAAAGGTGGAACATATAGCACCACAGGTCCACTCATGTTCAGTATTTTGTCTTTCCTCTTTTTTTTTTTTTTTTTTTTAGCAGAAGCAGTCCTGTGCCAGCTGTAACCGCAGCATCTGTGACCAACATACAGGCTTCTGAAGTCACTGTGCCACAAATAAATTCCAGTGAAAGCTCAGGGGGTAAGGAAGATGGCATAATATATTGTTTCTATCAGTTTTTTTAAACAGTTATAAAGCAGTTTTTCTTTCAGTTTGAGGTCTTTACTTAACATAACCCGCAACATGTTCTTCTTGACATACAGATTTAACTAGTGTCTTTCGAACTCAAGAAGTCATGAGCTATGATTTGTGCCGTAGTATTTTTATATTCTTTTGTTTTTAGGGATTTGTATTTGCCATTCACAATAGCAGTAGTTTTCCTATGACCTGATGGAGGTCTTGATTTTAGTTGTTCAAATGAGGAAAAATTATCTAAAGCTGAAATATTAATTTTTTTATTTATTTTTAATCAATTTTGTACTTAAACGCTAAAGGTGGCTCTGTGTTGCCAGAAAATCTATACTCCCATGTTCCTACTTCTTGTGCTTCATTAAACTGATAAGCAGGACACATGCTCCTTACTGACATCTTTTCAAATATGGCCCACTGTGTATGCTGACTATATCCTCTATATCTTCTACAAGAAAAAGTGCACATCATTTAAAATAAATAATAAATTCAAATTAACTTTGAGCAAAGGTATTTGGTAAAAATGTTCACTTAGTCAGTTACTTTTTTTTTTTTCCTGATAGATCTTTTGCTATACACAAGCAGCAAGTCAGAAATAGAATAAAGGGGGCTGGCTGGTTAGCCTTTCAAGATGAGATGTCTCTTATTTCAATCTCAGGCATGTGGAATGGTGTAGTCTTTTTTTTGTTCTCACATTTCTATCATAAGTGTTATCATTGGTTTGAGGTTGGCAATTGATGAGGTAGAGCTTTATTTTTCAAAAGGATATATGTGATGTTAGAGCTTTATCTGATGCTCTACCGATAACTCCATATCTGTCATTGTTTGCTCTTCAGTTTTGGAAACAACAAACTTCATGTTTGAGTGACCAAGGGAATATCGGATTCCTCTGGGTTTTGATTTAAAGCAGTCTTTGGCAGTGTATGTATGTGACTGACTACAGAAACAGTAGAAGTTCTTCATGTACTAAGAATAATGTAAACATATCATTACAGAACTCTAGTGGGCTAGTATACTCTGTTGTTAAGCAGGGTTAATTAGGCCAAGCAGAGTGTCATGGCATGGCCACTCTGGATCTGTACAGGAATTCTCTCTCAGAATGAGCTTGAAGCTACTGTGTATGCACACCTGCTATTTCAGATGTAATGCTTACGCTACTTGCTGCACCACTTCCTTGATGCCTACTTGATCATTTGTTATTTTGAATACACATCAGAAATACCAGTGATTGAACTGAAATTGTTGTCTGAAAACATATCGTTCTGAAGCTTATTGAATTATTTATCCATAGGTACTTCCAATGAAAGCATTCCTCAAACTGCCACACAGCCAGCCATTTCACCACCACCAAAGCCTATGATCTCTAGAGTTGCTTCCTCAGCGTATCTATTAAATCCATCACCAAGGACTTCAGGAAATGTTGCAACAAAAATGCCTAGTCTTGTCATAGCAGTGAAAAGGACATCTTCACCTCATAAAGAAGACTCTCCCAAGAAAATGAAACTGGAAGAGGTATTTGAGATTTTGAGATCATACCATAGCAACATCCAAACCTTTGAATATTCATTCCAGCTGCTGAGTGCTAATTCTCATACCAAAGGTTTCAAATATTTTGCTAAACTGGGTGTGTATTTCCTACTCTGATTGCGTCACTGCTTTATTTATTCAACTTGCTTAGGTGTTAGTGGGTTTTTTATTATGTTGATGTTCATCCTAGAACATGTATAGTGTTACCACAAATGCTTAGATTCTAAATTCTTGTCTTAAAAGCATTCGTTTTGGTCTGTTATGACATGCTAAGTCTTGCAACTAATTGTATCTTCAAAAAACGCTTTATGATCTTATTTACTTATTTTCTTTTTAAATATGTTTTTGTGATTTTTAATATTTTCTGGTGGGTTTTTTGCATTTCAACAGGATGAAATAAGTGAAGATACTAGCTGTATTGATTTGAATGACTATGAAAAAATGGAAACTAAGGTATCTATGCCAAGACCATACAACTTTGTGTGTATTAATCGGGATTCTTCCTTGTGAAAAATTGCTATTTCCCTCTACGAATGACTAAGAGTGTTTGTAGATATAGTATAGAATCTTCAGTAAGATAACAACATGATGTATTATTTTTTCATTGTATATGTCATTAATGAATTGAAATACATTACCTGCTGTCAGGCTAACTTGAACTTGAGTCCATAGTTGCATAGAACAGTGATTTCTGGTCATTCACACAATATTATGCATAGTGAAAAAAAACGAATAGTGGTATTTAAACGTAAATATGTTAAATCATATCTGGGATGTCTGTATGCCTTGTTCTGCCTGCATCCCAAACTCTGTGTGTTTTACTTAGTTAAAGGACTAACTATCCCTCTGTATTCTGCTGGGAAATTTGCATGTTGGGATGAGAATCACAAAGCTAGGTGCTACCTTGTTCACATTTTAGATTAAAATAGTATCTAAGGACACTAAATATTTCCTGATAGTAAAAGTTATTTTATGAAGTTACAGTATACCCTTTTGGGGACTTCTAGAGATTCAAGCATACTCCTCCAGTATTTTGTAATTTAGCAGGCAATTTTTCTTTGTTAACAAAAAGGAAGTGTGACAGTCTGTCTTTAGCCTTATGATAGCAGCTCTCCACTTGGGTGCATACAGTTTTTATAGGGCATATTCTGTTGTCTTTGGAATACTCTTTAAAATATGCCAGGAAATTAAAATATTTATTAAAAAATTAAGTGCTTTGGTTTATAGTTTCCACACCCTTAAGTGAGGAGTTTTGTGTTGTGTAACTACCTTAAAATGTCTTTGAACTCAAGACCGGTAAAGGCAGAAATGCATGTAAGCATATATTCTTAACATTGAAAATAGATCCTCTGGATACAGATCATTATAAAAGACATAGGTAATCCTGTTAGAGGAGACTGACAGTAAAAGCTAAGTCCTACATCCTTAACTTGCATAGAAGGAAATGGATAAATCAACACTTTTACTATAAATGTAATGTTTTTTCCATAGGAATGCATACCTTTTCTTAGGGTGTGGTTTATTAAATGGTATTAATGGGCTGTTTTCATTAAAAAGAGAGTGTGCAAGTCCTGCTTTAGCTGTGCAGTCCTGCTGTTTTACCTGGAGAAACCAGCTGTGACATTCATCTGCTCATCCATAAAGCAGAATCAACTAATTAAAGTAACAGGAAAACTTCCATAGCAGAATGGTGAAGGTGGTGGAAAAGCAGTTGAATTTGCAACAAGTGCTGTAGCTTTTCACGTGATATTCCTTGATGCTACAGTTGGTCTTTAAGTGAATGATACATGATGTTTTCCTATAAGATTCTGTCCTAAAGACATTAAGTGGCTAAAAGTGATATAGGTGGTGTGGATGTCAGATTCCTTATCAACGAAACTTTCTCTAGTGTGGTGATTTCTGTATTACAGAAAGATGGATATCAGTGCAGCAAGTAGCTATAGTTACCTGTTTTCTTTTGCTGTATGTGCACAACTTAGGGCATTCTGGTTAATGGAGTTTGTATAAGTAGCTTTGTAGTTAGAAATGGTGTAACTTCGTTGATGCTTTTGGCTTTTTTAGGAGCAACTTGAGACCGAAGTGAATGTTAATTCTCAAACAGAAACTCTTCAGACAACTTCTCCACAAGCTCCTCAGGTACTGTTTTTTAAAAACAACGATCTCTGTGTGCACTAATTTGTTGTGAAAACATTGAAATTAAAAGTGAGTATAGATGTTAAAAATAGATGTATTATTTCTATTATAAGTCCATTGTACAGAAAGCTGCTTCTTGTTACTGTCACAATTTTTGTGTTTTAGATGATCATTGATCTTATTGAATGTGCATTGTAGCTAAAGATGTATGGCTTGCCATACAAACTGACTGAAGCTGGATTCGCTCTTCTGAATTTGTACCTTCTAAGTAAGGGGCTCAGTTTATTCCTTTGTGCTTTGCACACCACAGAATAATAATTTCTAACAAGGAAACAAATGCTTTTGCTCAAAGATATCTGGTAGAAGTTGAGAATATTTGAAATGTAACTTCAGATTGTGATATTTGATATGAGAGAAAGTGAGAGAGACAGAGAGAAGTTATAATCTTCTAATTCATTAGCCATCTGTGTTGCTTCACTTGCAGGTATTAATTTTAAGAAGCATTGTGAAAATAGACATTAAGAATTCTGTGGTGTTCACTTGAATTCCTAATATAATGACTTCTAGAGTACACCTCTGTGTACTTTACTAGCATTTTTAAGTTTCTCTTAGTGCTCTGATGATTCAAGTTTCACTGTTGTAGAGCATTCTATGAACACTTTGCTCATTAAATGTGTAGTGAATCTGTTGATTGGAAATGGATATATGTTGCAATAGCAGTTGTTATTAGACTATTTGAACTACACAAGCAGTACTGAATAAAGATACTAAAATAAATATTTACCAAAAACTCTAGATGTTAAATGGATCCTCTAAGCTGCTTCAGGGAAACTTAGATCATTTAGTATATCAAGTTTGTTTTGCCTGTTGTTGAGGGATGGTTATATAAAGTTTGGTAGATTTTATGAATTGAATAGTTGTTACTTTAGCAAAGTTAATGTGGAAACTGCACAAATATGGTGGGCCTCTTCTGTTGTTTTTCAGTGTTCTCCTTGGCTTTGTTTAAAACAGTGCTCATGTTGCAGGAAATAGAAATGTTTCAAACTCCAGGCCACCATGAACAAGTGGGCTACTGGGAGCAGGGGGAAAGTGGGACCTGAAAGCTGTCTTGCCCTGTGTCCTTGTTGCCGTGTGCTTTGTTACCATATCAGTCAGTGTTAACATGATTGATTCTTCTTATTATGAAAAACAGGAACCATCATATAAATACAGGTTTTTCCCATATATTGAATATACCATTTTATTAATTTTGAATGCTTATAACATAAACCCCCCATTTTCTGATGATAACTTTTTGGAAGTGGTGCATAACTGTTATTGGGATGCCTGATAATCTCCTTAAGCCAAGTACCAAAAATAAAAAAAAAGCTAAAGCAGGGAACAGTAGATACTTTTTAAGTATGTGAGAATTATATAAATCATCCAATCTTGAGTGTTCAGTTTCTTTTGGTTTACTGTATTAGGGTTTAGATGTAGTTTTGCTGAATGGGATTTTGGTCTTTTAAGTGAGAGAAGAATTCATGTTGTTTTCAAGGTGAAATTTTTAACCCAATTATGTGGCACTGTTTTAGACTTATTGTATGTGTTCCATATAATTTTAAACCAATATGAAAGGTTGAAAATTTGACTGTAAAGAGCTTTTTAAACACTCTGAAGTGTGAATGTGTGAAGACATATACTTTGCATTGTTGACAGTTTTTCACTATTCAACTATAAGGGGCCAGAGGCTTAACACTGAATTGTTCATGGGAATTTTTGAACGCGAAACGTATGGGTCAGGTACTAGATGTCACTAATCAAGCACTCTTAATATGTGGATATTATGTTTTGTTATAATACAACTTCATTTGCAGCACTTTCTAATTTCTTGCAGTTGTTGAAAAAGGAAGTGCACATTATGAAAGAGAATCTTGTACAAATTTTCCTTAGTAATCATAGAATAACCAGGTTGGAAGAGACCCACCGCATCATTGAGTCCAAACATTCCCATCAAACACTAAAACATGCCCCTCAGCACCTTGTCCACCCGTGCCTTAAACACCTCCAAGGAAGGTGATTCAATCACCTTCCTGGGCAGCCTGTTCCAGTGCCCAATGACCCTTTCTGTGAAAAATTTTTTCCTAATGTCGAGCCTGAACCTCCCCTGGCGGAGCTTGAGGCCATTCCCTCTCATCCTGTCCCCTGTCACTTGGGAGAGGAGACCATTACTCTCCTCTGTACAACAGAAGTAGTTGTAGAGAGCAATGAGGTCTCCCCTCAGCCTCCTCTTCTCCAGGCTAAACAACCCCAGCTCTCTCAGCTGTTCCTCATAAGGCCTGTTCTCCAGCCTCTTCACCAGTTTTGTTGCTCTTCTCTGGACTCACTCCAGAGCTTTAACATTCTTCTTGTGGTGAGAGCCCCAGAACTGAACACAGGATTCAAGGAGTGGCCTCACCAGTGCTGAGTACAGAGGGAGAATAATCTCTCTGGACCTGCTTCTGTTTTATTATATGTAGTTATCCTTATGTTGGTGTATTCCTAAAAACTCTACTAAAGTTCTTGTTTTTGAAAGTTATTGCCAAATACTGTAATATTTTCCTTCTGATATTTACAAAGTTAAAATACAACTACACTTCTTTTCTTTTCAGAAAACACCCAGTACAGACCTTTCAGATATCCCGTCTCTCCCTGCAAATCCTATTCCTGTTATCAAGAATTCAATAAAATTGAGATTGAACCGGTAAAAACAACCTCAGGGGTCCATAAACAGTACCTGCCAACTCAACCTGTTGTCTTCTAATGCTAGAAAAAAAGGAGAACAGAGGGTGCAAGACTAGAACATGATTGCAAATGGATATAGGTATATTTTGTGCACTTCCCTTTCTGGACTGAAATCACCACTTGATTTGGAAGTCCAGGTTAGTATGTGAAGCCAGGAGTACAATTAATGTGTTAGCAACAGTTGCATTAAATATTTCGAAGGATTACTGCCTTTATAAACATTAACACTATTTGTAGCCATATTTGACATTCAGATTGAATTTGTTTGCATTGTTTCAAAATTGAGATAAAACTGGCATAAGAATCCCTTAAATGCACTTTTATGTACTTTTTTTATTGGAGTATGACTAATTTTAGATCTTCAGCTGATGTACTTTCTTTTTATTGAAGAATCTCTTCAATAGTAGTAATCTGCAAATTGGATGATGTTCTATGATATCCTATACATTGAAAACAAAGTGTATAGTATATCTAGTTCAACTGCCATCAAGCAGCAGTAAGCCTTTAAAATGTCAAATCTTAAGGTTATAAGACTTATGTTGAAGAAGTGGTTGGGGAGTTTTGGTATTGGTGGGACGTAGTTAAGATGTGGTCTACTTTTATTTATAGGATTGTTTTAAGGTGCGTACAGATCAGCAGTCAAACAGTAAATAAACCTTCCTTTGAGCTAATCAAACTCCTTATTCCCTTCTTGATCCTTTTATTTCTTGGGGAAAGCTTTTATGTTTATTGTTGGGTTCGGCTTTTATTTCAGCTTGTATGCACCATCTAGGACAGTAGTTATACAAAAAAACCAAACCTAAGCCATGTACTTACTTGGGTTTCCCTCTGCCCCTTACCTAGTCCTATGTACCTTGTGGCCTGTAGGCACAAATTCAGAGTTTTTCCCATGACTAAAGTATTTAAGTAAAACTGGGTGCCTGTGAAATATAACACCTGTCTTGATGGCCTTTGAATCACTAAATATAAGATGATTTTTGTACACTCCATAAGAAGTCCTGTATGCATTTAAAAAGCTTCAAATTTTAAATAAAGGTGGAAAGATTTTTCCCTAAGAATTTTAACCTTTTTATTTTTAGATGGCTCATCAGAAATAGTTTTACATATTAAACAACGTTGAATTTTTAAAATCATATTTCTAGTAAGCTCTTGACATCTAGTAAGCTCTCTTACTTTTATGTTCTTGTAGTCCTTTCAAAAAAAATAGACTTTGAGAGAACTGAATCTCTCATGGTATACAGCAGTATTTGAGGAATATGAGGGATACCATCAGTAATACCAGATGTAGATAACAAACTTCATGTTACTATTGCTTATGTCTGAAATATGTGGGATATCACATCATACTTCTCATACTTCAATTAGCATGTTTTATGAACTCCCTTCTCCATGTTCTCCATCCTATTACATGTGCATCTTTCATGTTAAAATTAAATGACTTACACTCTTCCCCTTATCCTTCTAAATTAATTCTCCGAAGTCAGAGTGTAGCTTATCTTCTACTTAGGCTGTGCAGTAACTGAAGGGTTTTTTTTGCCATTTGTCTAAGATGTCTAGTATACAATATTTCTCTTTTCCTTGCCCTGTGCAGCCTGCTGTTATCCACCCCCCAAAGAAGGTTATATTAACAGTTGAAGTGTACAAGGTGTCTGTGTATTTTGTGTAGCTATGGAGTTTAGATCGAAATTGCCAGGCACAAATTTAGTCTTGTCATTTTGTTTACACATTGGAAGATCTTTTTCATGTTATTAAACGTTTCATGTAACTGCACCCAAGTTTTGCCAAGCTGGAAACTTGGAACCTTTCTGTATAGTGACTTTTTAATTCTAGTTTTCATAACCTGGAGATCAGACTGTTGCTTTCGCATGATGTACGTAGTGTCTCATGACTGGAGTTGCTTTGTTTTTATAGTATCTGTACTCCTTGTATTTTTCAAGAGCTATTTTGTAAACAGAAGATGTATTTCTCCATTGAAAACACAATAAAAAACAGCACAATCCCATAGTTGTCTGATTTTTCTGAATGTACAAAATTGATTTTACTGTCTTCATTCATACTTCGTTCTTAAATTTTCTGTTAAGATAAAATATGGTGTGGCCTAAAATACATTAGTACACGAATGCTTTTGCTAAATAAACATAGTGTTAAATATAGGAAGCGGAGGTAATGGTCAGCAGGATGTTGAGTTCTAGTCTGTTAAAGGGAAAGTTTGTGGATTGTCCGGTGACTTGGTGGGGGTGGAGTTTATTGTGAATATTCCCTCATTTTAAGAGCATCCATTCTTTCCCTGCTAATTCGGAGTCCATCTCAAAATCTTAAATTCTTAAAAGTTGACAGAACTAGAAGAAATGTGTGCATAAACAGTTTGGGACTATACTGTTTTGTTAAAAAATTGAACTCTGCTTTTGATAAGTATTAGCTGTAACAGTTTTGGCAATTCACACTTGTTTTTCTTGCAAGTGACTATTTCTTAGGTCAGCAGATGGCACTATTTCTCTTCTTGTCAAATAGTTTAAGCTTACCCTGAAATAAAAGTGATAATTACAAGTAGCTGTGCATTGCTTGATTGATCTTTGTTATCAGCATGAGCCCAATCCTCCAAATGCTTGATGTGAGTAACTTTAAGTAGCCTCTTTTTGACTAAAATTTCTTTAACTGCTAAAACCACCAATGATTATGGTCTTCGTATTATAATTACTCTGCCTGAAACAATAAACCTTTGTGTTGTATGTATTTTTCACAGCATGCAATTGCTTGACTTGTTTAGAATGGATTCATCATCTTTGTATTGTCCCCACCCCATCTCCCTTTCGTCACAGCTTGTTGTTATTTATGGCTTTATTTCCTCTTCTTTCTCTGACCAGTAAAAATCTGCTAATAGATATCTAAATTGCTCTTCAGTATTTCTCAGCTTCCTGACAGTAGACTTCAATAAGCTTCTTTTTCTAAGTTACCTGTCATGAACCTCCAGAACTAAGTTCATGGACTCATAAGGGTCTGCAAACAACAAGCTGAAAATTGCTGTTGTAGCCAAAATAATTAACATTAATAAACCATGGTTCTAACAGATGGCTTTAGCTACACTTTTGAATCGGACATGTGAGTTGATTAGTTCTAGTTAGAGTTGTGCTTCCTTGCTGTAGGTAGTATGCATGCATGCCATTTCTTAATGCATTCCTATTTTTCACTGTAAAATCTTTGAACTTGTAGCTACAAGTATATGGTAACTGAGTAATAATGAGTGTCAATTAATAGTAAATGTACCTAAATGAGAAAAGCAATTTGAATTAACAATAGAAGTAAAACAGAATTCTTCTGCTTCTAGAATAAACAAAAGTGATTCAGTGTGGCAAGAAAATGCTAGGTATTACTGAGCCAGAATCAATACTTAAATGCAAGGAAAGCTACTGTGGCTAGCCACTGAGAAGGCAGAATGTGTTTATTTTCTCATAATATGCATTTTTTTGGAAGTTATGTGCAGTTGTGCAAAAGGCATTTTGCATGTTGAAGTAATCCTGGCATCCTTTATTTAATTTTATAAATGCTCATCAAGTAGCTATGCTATGCTTAATCTCTCTTCTGCATTACTGTGCCTGAACCAGGCTTAACAAAATTTTGTCATATTAAATGTGCAGGTTTTGATAGTACACTCAGGGATGTCTGTGTAAGCATATATTAGCTGAGTACTTACTAGGTTCACTTATTTTAAAGATCCAGTGTTTTGGTAAAATATCATAGTAAACCATTTTTTAATTTACTTCAATATAAGGACCTATTCAATAGGAAAAGGCATCTTGGATTTGTTGATAAAGGCAGATGCGGTTTATGTCTACAGAGTTCAAACTAATAACTTGAAATATCTACAAACATCAAACATCTGTTGCTGTCATCACCAAAAGAATGCAAACCTCGGTATCAAACTTTGAAAGGGATGTTTTATTACGAGATAGTATGATGAACTACTACTGGATGTCCCATCTACTTTTCACATATTTAAACTCTGATATTAATTTTTTTAGTAAATGTTAGGTGTATTTTTATTGTCCTAACTAAATTCTGGAATGCTATGTTTAGGTGAATTTTTCTTCCTCCCACGTTTAATGATTTAGCCAGCTCACAGTTCCTATTCAGCATCTCTTTAATTTTTTTTCTTTAATGACCTTAAGGTATTTTTGACTTCTGTATTCTAGAGGAATGTTTAAAATAAACTGTCAGTGTCCTATGCACTTTATTAAGTTTTTAGCTCAAACTTTAAAATAATGAATTTAGAAAAACGTCAAATTTAACGGCATACTTATGGTTGGAAAAAAACTGTTTATTGTTACATGCAGTAAATTGCTGTCTTTAACTATGCACCCAAATCCAGGCAAATAATAGCAAAGGATAGCGGAAAATTACCATTGATATAAAGTGATAAAGACCATGAGTTATTTGTTGAGGAAAGCTGAATTTTTTTATTTAACCTAAGAAAATAGCCAATGCATTTAAACTGCCCGATAATAACTGGACAGCTTACTAGTCTTTTTGTCTGTCTTATTTGGGAGCTAGCACGCCTACTTCATAAATGCATTTCATGTTTGTTTTTTTCTCTATTAGGCTAGTTATATATGTGTTTAATGTGCTTTAAATATACACATCAGTTCAAAATTTTTTAATTCAACTAAGATTACTTATGTGACATTTCCTTGAGTTAGGACAATATGCTGTCCTAAAGCAGATTACTCAAGTTGAATGATATGCTGGTTGCATAATCTTCATTGATTCTCCTCCACCCCTCCAATTTTATTTTAATGCTAATTGATTTAGCATTAAAATGAAATTGGAGGGTTGGGGGAGAAGTCCTTGACATTTGGGAATAATTTCCACCCTCCCCTACCTCTCCCAAATTACAAGTTCTAAGTAAATATAACAAACATGATAGTTCTTAAACCAGCATGTAAGAGTTTTGTGCTACAGCTTCTGCTTCAGCTTTACTGAAACCTTGCCCTGTATGGTGTCTGATGCTGTGTGCCTTCCAGAAATCTGGCATGTGCATTGTCCTTGTTTGCGTTCTCAGTCTGCAGTGGAGCTGTTAATAAAGAGATTGATGATAAAGTTGTCGAAAAGAGACAGTTGGACAGGACTGCTCGCCATGAGTGACAGAGAGCATGCTCTGCCTTCACAGCCAAAAATGTTGCCCCCAGCAGAGAGCTGGCCATGCCTGGACTCTGTGCCAAGCCTGCTCGTGTGTGTGGAGAGAGGAGTCTGCAGCTTAGACACAGGATTTCTATTAGCTCGTGTTCTTAAAGTGAGATTTCCTTTATTTAAGATTGTCACGCTTTTTTTTTTTTTTTTTTTTTTTTGAAACTTTATGATCTCTTGAGAACAAACACTGCTTCAGTGGCGACATAAAGGCTAGTGTAGAAAAATTTTCAAATTTTTGTGAATGATCTGTTAGGACATCTGAAATAATTTCATTGTGGTCTGGTTCAATGAAGTGAAATAGAGTTCTCTTGTTCTTAAAACATTTTTTTCTTTTGTGGGGAGTAAATGCATTATTCATGTATTCAATCTAGATAGTAGCTTCTAATCTCCCTGCCCAAGATATCATAAACTTGATTCAACTTGGTCACATGGTTGGAATAAGAGAAGCCCAGAATGATGGATGGAAGCATTCATTGTCTCAGCTACAGTTTATCATCTATAATTTTTATCCATCACAATGTGCAAACCAGTAAGACTGATAAAACATTTCATAGTTTTGGCCATCTGCTCACACAGTAGATTAGAATTATTAGAGATTATTCCTACTGTTGCTTATCTTCATCCAGAACAGTGTGTAAATTTTCTGTACAGTAATGATCGTTCTGACCACCACATGCTCTCACCTAGGAGTGCTTTCTTTTTTTCCCCTATAGAGGTAGTGAGAAAAACATCCTTGCAACCCTAGGCAAGAGCAGTGATGTAAAAAGCAGCTTCAATAGCCCACACTTCAATGTTTTCCTTTGAATGTATTTATAGGAGGAAGATGAGTCCTTTTGGTATGATCACCTTTTACGTGGTAGTAAATCACTTTCTGTGGACAAATTATACAAATACTAAGGGTTATTTCCCCCAGGATGTTTTTTCCTAACTTTTTAAAAACTATATTGAAGTACGTAGTAATTTATCAATGAATGAATAAATTCTTTACATATATATGTTCTTTCTCATTCTTAAAAAAAAAAAAAAGGCTAAGAAAAGGGCCTCTGTCCTGTGAGCCTTTGACCTGGATAGGGGTGAAATATTGTTTTGTAGTAATTGCTGCAAGTAAGAAAATGTTCAATTCATGTAGTAGATACAGGGCTAATTAAAAAAAAAACCCAGCAAAATAAAAAAAAAAAAAAAAAAAAAAAAAACAACCCCTCAAATCAAAGCTTATTTTGGAAAAATGTAGTTTTAATTCTGAAGAATCTCAGTTCTCTTAATTAACTCATTGTTATTATAGTAACATAAAAAAAAAATTTTTTTTTGTATAGGGATATAAGCTAACTCACTATTGTTTGTGTTTGTTTTGTTTCTTCATAGTCTCAGTTGTGTTGCTCTGAATAGGACCTGTCTAGCCAGAAGCACACCAGATGTTCTGTCTTTGCAGATAAAGTCAAACCACCAAGTTTGATCTAGTACCATTAGGACTTTTTTTTTTCTTAAAAAATACTTTTACATTCAATTTACTACAGGCTGTATTTTAAAAAATACATAGAAGTCACGCTTTGAGTTATTGCAATCGCTGCAGAGTTGATTTCCCTTTCTGGCCCATTAGCTTTTCAGAGGTAATTTGAACATGTGTTGTAAAAGTAGACTTCTAGGGTTTTTTTATTTTATTTTTAGAGATCTTTACATTTTATTACTATTTAATGTTCTAGTATGTTATATTTTTATATCATGTCACATTACTTCTCTTTCAGAACCCACTGTTATGTGTCAAAGTGAATCCAGCATGCTTGGCATGAAAATAAAAAATATCAAACAATTGTGGGAATGAATTGTCCATTCATACGCATTTCACCAACCTCTCGCATCATCAGTGCCTTCTTTGGTTCTAATAGCTCATTTTGGTGCTATAAGATGTGTCCTGTTGTAAAATAGTCCTAGTGTTTTAGTTTCTTTATAATGAAAGGGATCACAGTCATATTCTTTCAAAGACATTTTACTGTGGCCATATGAGGAGGAATAATGTATAATGTGTAAGCAAACAAACAAACCCCAGTTCTTATCTTGTTGCTATGATATGGAGCAGTTTTTAGAAAGACTGGCTTACAGCAAAGCCAAACCTGAATTTAATCGGGACTTGCGTATATATGACCTTGACAGGGCTGTCGACTCTGCTTCAACCTTCTTGTATATGAAATTATACTAGTGATTATCAGACATTTTACAAGTACTGGCTGTTAACATTTGAGAATGTTTTTGAATTTTCACATAGAAGATGTTTTAAAATTATTCCATTGGATTGTAAGCATGAATCACATACCACTTGAAACTCTTATGCTAGTTTTCAAGTCTGTTTTGTATCGTATACGTCATCTTTATTATCCTACTGTAAATTGGTTCTAAGAACATCACGTGAAAGATGAAAGGTTCCTGTACCTGCTATTAGAAGAGTCTTCCAGTAGAGGGAAACAATAAAATTGGGCAACTTGATGCTGTTTTTATTTGGAGACATACTGTGTCCTATATTGCCTTTTTTAAAAGAAAAAAAATAAAAAAAATATGTAAACAGAGACCTGCATGTGGTATTTTTTCCACAGGAAAAATTCAGAGATTTTAATCTTAAAAATGGTATAACTGTTTGCTATTCTGATTATCAACAAATTAATCCTGTAGTCTTCTTTCCATTTGCGTATGTATGGTCTGCAGTCGTAGCTCACTGGCACGTTGGTACAATGCATATTAAGTGTAGCATATCTGAAAATAAATTTTGGCTATACCACTTTTCCATTTCTGATGGTACAAACTAATGATGTAGGTCTGTGCTCTGCCACCCTGTAAACAAAATCAATGAAGGCTGTGAAGATGTCATTGGAAGACTGCCTTCTTGTTTGTTTACAACTTGGGGATTCTTCTAGTTGTCCAGACTCTAATTATTTTCACATAAAAACTTGTCTGAATATTGGGAAGGTATTATTGTATCAATCTGTTCCTGGTTTTAATTTAGGTTCATCACAATGGTAAGTGAAAAGGGTTTTAATTTTTTAAGTTAAAACTTAATTTTGAAGTGCAGTTTACATAGTAAATGGAAAAAAAATAACCATCCACTTCTGTTTTTCTGTTAATTGAAAAAAATAATCCATTTTTAAGTAGCTGGTCTGACAACTCTAGATGAAAGAAAACCACATTAGTGTTAGAAAGCAGTAGCAGGAGTGTGTGCATTTAGCATTGCACAAAAGCGCTACCTTGGTTTACAGGACTTAGTCTAAACAAACTGTGGATGCTCAGATTTTACCACTTTTTGAGAAAAGAAAAATCTTTCCTAGTGTCCATTGATCTAACATTTTTATATACTGTAATTTTTTTTGATCTAACTCTGTATATGCTGCTGACTGCCACTGGGGTTTTTCTCAGTAGCACACAGAACCACTCTGGAGGAAGGAATTCTGTGTTGCAGTAGAAATATAATTTGTCTTCCCAAGAGTTCTTTTACAGCTTTCTAGCTGCTTTCAGATCTGCAAACTGGTGTCTGGTTCTGTACACAGTGGAATGTGCACTACACTATTTAAACAGCCAAATATATTTCCAGTGATAAACTAGGAATTGAAATATGGACAATACCGATAGGAGAAGGCATTTGACCAATTGACTCTCTTGGCCGGGTCCATTGTTTTTCTCATTGACTTTATAATATTTTGGACTTTAATATAAGCACCTTTCATCTGATGATCTCAAACCTTTTCACAAACATAATTAAGCTTCTTGATGCTCCTGTGAGCTTAACAAAGACAGTAGGTGTGGTTTAGATGGGTAAATGAAAATGCGGAGTAGTTGCTTACCCAAAGTCACCTAGTAGCTTAACAGCAGAGCTAAGAAGGAGAGAGCTAGCTGCCCAACTTCCCTTTTCTAATTGCAAGATTTAAATCAGATTCTCTCACATAACTGCAAATGACAATGATCTTTTACACTGGAAAAGGCAATACAGCAAATAACTCTCATTTGTGTTCTGATAATGCCCAGAGCCTTTATGTTTCTGAATTACTGCCAGTCTTTGCAAAAGTAATCACCTTCTTCCTGCAACCAAACCAATGAAAGAATTAAAAAGTCACAACAATGTTTGTTAAATATTTCATGGCTTTATTTAGTGTCTCTTAAGGTGTGTAAATCATATCTCTTCATGATATCTGAATCTAAGGCTATGGAGTACTTTTAAAAATATTCCATATTGGGAATAGGATTAGCAGGAATACGGAATAGGGATGAAGAAATGAAGAAAAATGGAGAGACTTCTCAGAAGACATTACACTTAGTATTTGTGATATCATTTTGTCTCGTTTCAAAACTTTATTGGATCTACCTTTTCACCCAAATAAAAAAGTTGTATACCTGCTCCTGCTGTTGGTTGAAAAATGGAAAAATTTAGCTTGCTGTGAAGGTGAAGAGTTTATGTATGTGCAAGCATTACCTTCATGCAATCTTGCCTCAAGAGAAACAGGATAACTTTATTCCTCATAGTTCTGTAGTGCGTTAAATGTTTTGGAGACTTTTTAGGATGTGACTGTCAAACTCCTTCCCTCTGTTGTTAATTCTTCTGGCTACTAGTGAAATAGTTAATGCTGCTAGTTAGTTCAATTATAACTTAATTGATCAATAATTTATTAGACTAAGAACTAGCTAAAAATTTCCTATCCTGCTGTATTTCTGGGCAGATTGCTGCAGATACTGTGTTGCTAAACTCACATCTTGCAGTGCAAACTGCATCATTCAGAGGCAGATCTCCAAGAAGTTACAATTAACTTCTGCAGGAAGTCTGCTTTATATGCAGCATACTGCTCCAGGAATAAACACCTCTAATTGTTTTGCCACTTGATAGAAGTGGCAAAGCATTTTGTGGCTAGCATTTTGTAGACTGCTTCAAGGAGATGGGAGGCAAGAGTAAATGTATGAACACAGCTGAGCTTAACAATGGTTTTGTTTCACAGCTGATGATTCTTCTGCTTTTTGGTTCTGGCTATTTCTGATGCAGCAATAAGGAGATGGATTAAGCCTGGAGTTGGGAAATGGAAGAAAGTTTATTACTTAATTGAAGAACAGATCACAAATGAGGTTCTATCTTCCTATATTTTAATTTTCTTAAAGGTTTGATTAGGAAATTTAGTACAATATTATGCACGTGCTTGTTGTATCATATGACAAAGTCACTCGGCTGCTGGATGAAGGAAAGGCTGTGGATGTGGTCTTTCTGGACTTCAGTAAAGCCTTTGACACAGTTTCTCACAGCATTCTGCTATGGAAACTGCCTCTGGCCTGGACAGGCACACACTCTCCTGGGTGGAAAACTGGTTGGATGGCCGGGCCCAGAGAGTGGTGGGAAATGGTGTTAAGTACAGCTGGAGGCCAGTGACAAGTGGTGTTCCCCAGGGCTCAGTGCTAGGTCCAGTCCTGTTCAATGTCTTCATCAATGACCTGGATGAGGGCATTGAGGGTACCCTTAGCAAGTTTGCAGATGACACAAAGCTGTGTGCAAGTGTCGATCTGCTGGAGGGTAGGGAGGCTTTGCAGGGGGACCTGGACAGGCTGGACCGCTGGGCAATGTCCAACGGCATGAGGTTTAACACAGCCAAATGCCGGGTCTTGCACTTGGGGCACAACAACCCTATGCAGAGCTGCAGACTGGGAGAAGCCTGGCTGGAAAACTGCCAGGAGGAGAGGGACCTGGGAGTGTTGGTCGACAGCCGACTGAACATGAGCCAGCAGTGTGCCCAGGTGGCCAAGAAGGCCAATGGCATCCTGGCTTGTATCAGAAGCGGTGTGACCAGCAGGTCCAGGGAGGTGATTCTCCCTCTGTATTCAGCACTGGTGAGGCCGCTCCTTGAATATTGTGTCCAGTTCTGGGCCCCTCAGCACAAGAAGGATGTTGAGGCTCTGGAGCAAGTCCAGAGAAGAGCAACGAGGCTGGTGAAGGGGCTGGAGAACAGACCCTATGAGGAGCGGCTGAGAAAGCTGGGGTTGTTTAGCCTGGAGAAGAGGAGGCTGAGAGGAGACCTCATTACTCTGTACAACTACCTGAAAGGTGGTTGTGGAGAGGAGGGAGCTGGCCTCTTCTCCCAAGTGACAGGGGACAGGACAAGAGGGAATAGCCTCAAGCTCCGCCAGGGTAGATTTAGGCTGGAGATTAGGAGGAGGTTTTTCACGCAGAGGGTCATTGGGCATTGGAACAGGCTGCCCCGGGAGGTGATTGAGCCACCTTCCCTGGAGGTGTTTAAGACATGGGTGGATGAGGTATTGAGGGACTTGGTTTAGTGTTAGATAGGAATGGTTGGACTAGAAGATCCGATGGGTCCCTTCCAACCTGGTTGTTCTGTGATTCTGTGATATTTATATGACATCCATCTTTCTTTTTGCATTTGGCAAAATATGTACATTGGTAACCAGTGAAATGCAGCCATTTCTAGTCTGGCAATGAAGTTGTACATGGAATACAGCTCAGTAAAGATGGAAAGCTATTGGCTCAATAACATCCTGATCAAACTTGGGATGATTTGACCTGACAGTATCTTGCTTACCTCAGAAGTGCACACTTGTGGTGCTTTTGTTTAGTCAGGAAAAAGAATTAATCCAAGTCAGAAACAGAAAGCACATTGCAGGAACAATCCTGCAGAGTGCAGAAAAGTTGAATAAATTTAATGTAGGAGCATTGCAATACATGTTTGATCAACTTCATCTTATAGGCTAGAGCTGAATTTCTGTCTTTTTTTTTTTTTTAAATCCACATAGTGAGTATACCACAACCTATCTTTTAAAATTCCTATTTGAAGCTTTAAGTGTCCACACAAATGTCTATGAAATACATCCGATATTTGTTGTCCTTATCTCATTTAGAAACAGTTTTATCTTAAGTACCTGTTTAATCAACTCTACATTAAAGAAAAATCTTTTCTATCAAGCTGTTTCATGTAAGTTTTTCTGATTTTTGAGGGGAAAGTCGTGTAAGAGAGATGAGTTTCATTTCATGAGCTGTAGTTCAATACACATAAATCAGATTTCGACGGTACACAAAGTACCGTCTCAGAATGAGGAGTTTTTTCAATAGAGATATGAGATGTGATATATCTTGTATTTAAAAAAAAATAAAAATCTTTCCACCTACAACTGACTGGAGTACCTTTAATTGGTTTGCCTAGCACCCTGGCAGTCAGCGAGCCTGAACCCTGAGGTTACCATGGATGGGAAAAAAGGTTGCTAGGGTGTCTACAGCAATTCTCAGAGGACTGCGTGATGTATATAATATACCGGACTTATGTACTGGTTTTGGACCAGGAAGCATGCAATGAATCTGAGTGCACATAGACTTTGTTGTAACAACTCCATGCACAGTTAGTGTTGCCATGCGCTCCCTCCATCAGTACGATGCATCTCATTAGCAGTCTCTTTCCGTGGAGTGTAAGAAACTCCTTTTGACCAGGGCATGTTGTTTACTTCTAAACCTGTGTACAGCTGGCACAAATCCCTCCAGGCTGTGGTCAGAGTTGGAAGCTGGCCATTAAACAGGCTTCTTCTTTGTCATGATATAGACTTAAGAAAAGAAAGCAGGTGCCCTCCTGGCATTTTATAAAGAGTCATTCATGAATACAAGATACTGCATTTTGCATATTAGTGTGAGTGCCAATATAAACCCAGCTGTGTGCAAAATAAAGTGAAATATGTATTTCAAAAACTAGGCCACAGCTTTTCTATGGTGCAATCTGAAAGCATTTGAATCAACTTTGCATATGCATAGCCTTTTCTTTTAAAATTATATTTTTTCTAGGTTTTTTCTTTTTTCTTTTTTCTTTTTTTTTTTTTTTTTTTTTTAATTGTGGTGAGTTTATGACACTTCTCCCAAGGTAGTAACACAATAACAGGAGCACAAGCTGATGAAAACATAGGCTGATGCCCTAAAATGCATCTTGAAAACGTACCTCTACTTCAACTTTCTATTATTTTTTCTTGTCCCAAACTGGAGCCCTCATCATGTGTTGAGTTGTGATTCTCTTTCTACGTGCAACTGTTTCTGAGAGGGCTGTCAACAATTTTGCTTGAGATTTTGTTATGCTTTAGACCAAACTTAACAAAGCTAAAAGTTTTTTCATGGTATCTTGCAATCCGAAGGGTGGAAAACAGTGGATTTGAGGGTACACTGTCTGCAGCTACAACTGGGTGATGATCTTCATGCTGAGGGCAGGAAAAATAAGAGTGGGCAAGGGAGCACAGGGAAAGCAGAAGAGAACCCTCTGGGGTTACCCACCATAGCAGGTAACATATGGTGGAGTTACCCACCATAGCAGGTAACATCCAGACTCATCTAATGTGTTGGTCTGGTATAACTTGTTCTTCTTGATCACAGACTCAGAATGGTTTGGGTTTGCAGGGACCTTAAAGATCATCTAGTTCCAATTCCATTGCTATGGGCAGGAACACCCTCCACTTGATCAGGTTGCTCATAGACTTATCCAACCTGATCTTGAACACCTCCCAGGGATGGGGTGTCCACAACTTCTCTGGGCAAGCTGTTCCAGTGCCTCACCACCCCCACAGTGAAAAATGTCTTTCTAATATGTAATCTAAATGTCCCCTCTGTCAGCTTTAAAATTTCCCCTTGTCCTGTCACTGCACTCCCTGATAAAGAGTCTCTCCCCAGCATTCCGGTAGGCTCTCTTTAAATACTGGAAGGCTGCTATAAGATCTCCTTGGAGCCTTCTCTTCCCTAGGCTAAAAAATCCCAAGTTTCTTAGCCTGTCCTCATATGGGAGGTGCTCCAGACCTCTGATCATCTTCATGGCCCCCCCTGGACTCACTTTAATTCAATGTTAGGAGATTCCTTGCACATAAATACTTCTTTTTATTTTTCCTATAGATAGTCAACTATTTTATAAAGAATATTTATGTAGAAATAAAAGAGGTGTCCAAGGGTTGGTCAATTAATGATTAAATGCAAGAAGCATTTGGTGGCTGGAGTGAAAGCGATATCTATTTACCAGCAGTTGTAGGTGATTTCTGGTTGTGTAGTGTTACAAACTTTTCCTTGCTCCAAGTTTCAGTGCTTATTCCAGATGAAAAACAAACTGACTTCTCATTGCTCTGGTACTGTGCTACCTTGCTCCAATGCAAATAAAAGAAACATGAACGAAGAGATATGGGAAAGGAAATATTTTCCCTTGGTCTGTTCAGTTTGAGGAGTTAGCCTGTTGATTAAACCCATAGACTAAGCTGGAAGAGGCTATTTGTGTAGCAAATTTGGGTCTCCACTGCCCCTGCTGTGGGAACCACAATTTCAGGGCTGTAATACCTTTCATGTGGCTCTAAGGATTCACTTGAAGGGTTACTTCAGTCTGGAGGGATGAATGGGGAGGCAATGACCTGCCATGGGGACTGCTGATGGATAAACAAGCATTCTTCGTGTTTGTCCTTGAGTATCCCCTACCTATTGCCCTGCACTGTTTACTGTCAGGAGGGGTTGTTGCTGAGGAGCTGATGGGCCAGCCCTGAGACTCTGGCTGTGAATGCAAGAGAAAATGTTTTCATTTCAGAAATGAAGATATTCATGTGCTGATTTAAGCTACGTACAGGGACCACAAAGGGAACTGGTGATACAGCAGGAACCTCTGCACCACAAGGTGTTTTCCAGGTTCTGTAATCCAACCAGCAGATGACACTACATTCTTTTTTTCTTTTGTGCACTTCTCTTAAATTGTGTAATAGAACCATCTACATCCATATGCAGGTAAAAAAAAAATCTGATCTAATGAGAACTCTGTTCTCTGCAGTGAATTGTTACTGACAGAGTGTGCCACTAACAAAACCAGAGGAATTTCAAACTGTGTGCACACACTTGCGAAATGAAGATGTGGGGGTTTGAGAGGCACTGATAACAGAAATTAATCTACGTGGAACTGTATCTGATTTATTCTGATGTATAGTTAGCTGTGTTTTGTTCTAGCAGGATTCTTTGGGTTTTTTTGCTAACAGGTGCTTGGCTTTAGCAATATTCTTTCACTGTTTGGTTCTGGTAGATTTAATAGCATAGTTGCTAAATTGAGTTTAGATAGCTTATCCTGTATATGTTTAGAGATAAGAAGTTCATTTAGGGATTAGGGGATGCTTCTTGTATATGCACCATTAAGCACAGCACATCTGGTACTGAACTAGCAATCAGCAGAATATTGACAAAAGTTATAAAGAAATCTTTTTGTTCATATGAACACATGTTTATACACAAGGTTTTAGGTGCTTACATGATGAAAGAAGTAGGTCTGCAAGCTGCAAATGAAATCCAAATTCATACTGTGCTTAGGTGAAATATGAGTACTGATCTTGGTCAGAAACTTATAAACTGTAGTGCAAGTGAGTTGAAAGAATTGGTGATGAAAAAAATCATCTTACAGCAAAGTAAGATTTACCTTTTAGTTGCAGTTTATGCTTCTAAGAGAGAAAGAAGAGTGTGTTTTCCAGTATATGTGAAGAAGTTGAATAAAAAGCAGGCTGTGAGAATAGTGAAGAAGAAAAAAAATACAGACTTTCATATATTATTTAACTGAAGTCAGGCCTCTCAAAGTAGCCTTCAGAGCAGTAATCAAAACAGAGCACTGTGTTTCTTAAAAAACCAACACAACAAAACAACTCAAAAAAGTAAGTCCTTTAAGTAATAAGGAAACAGTAAAATTCCCAGACTGTCTGGGAGAGAGGGGGAACAGAGTGACCACATTGCTGACACTCGACAGCTGGTAACCAAGGCCAAGAAGGGAGCAGTGAAAATGAAGGGGATTCATTAGAATTGTTGGGCTATCTAGTCCTTATTCATACCAAATGTAATGCTTTATATTGCAATTAACAGAAAAGTGATTAAATCTTTGAAATGTGGAGATGAGCCTTTCAGACGTGCAGGTGGTTCTTCTGAAATGCCTGCTTGTGGAGGAGAGATCTGTGCGTATCTATACGCATGGGCAGTTCTACTCCCACCAAGCAGCTCGAGGAAGAATTTCTGGGCTATTTATGTACTTCATGGCAGGCTGTTTGATTTATAAGAGGAAAAGCTGAATCATGCTGGTGTGGAAGCTGATTGTGCTGCCAATGGGAGAAGCAAATTTGAGGTACATGAGGATAATTAAGCAAGAGATATGTACGATTCAAAAAATACGGATGCATTTTTCTAGTTGAGGTGTTCACATGTTAGTGTGGAGGGCTCAACTGCAGGTGTCACTGTTAGATCTAAAATAATTCTTTGCTCTTTGACTATTACTGTCACAGTGGACTGTTTGTTTTTTTTTTTTTCCCCTACCAAAGTCACAGTTGTGACTGTAATACGAAATCTAGTGGTAAACTGTAATCAATTCCGTTTCTGTGTGCACGTGTGCTTGTGTATGTACTGTAGGTGCACCTACACTTTAGGTGAAATCTGTGCATGTATATGCCCCACCAAGAACTATATCAACATCTTTACAATAAGTTCAAACATCTCTAGAAACTAGCCTTACAACTTCCAATCTGCATGTTTTGAAATCCTCCCATGCTTTGGGATGGGTATTTACCTTCCACTGACCCTTAGCTAAGTGATGATGAAATCTTTAATACATCTGTAGAATGTATAAGCATTAACATGGGGATTTGAGAGTGAGCAGCTGAAATTGGTTGCAGTGATTTGCAATAGCTCAGTAATTCCCTTCTATGCAAATTAATTTGCTTGGGTTTATTTGTGGGGGTTTTTTTTGTTCATTTGTTTCAAATAGTCTGGCTTTTTTTTCCAGGTAAACAGGTCTGATTCTTCAATGGTTGTTTTCAGAAAATGAGTAAACTGCTGCAAGTTTTTTTCTTTCTCTCTTTCACTTTTTTCTTTTAAGAAAAAGAGGGAATTAGAAAGAATTGAAAAAGGGGAATTTAAAAAAATCTTAGCAAAATCTTCTCCTGTGCCTAATTTGAAACTACAACATACTGTTTAGAGACTGAATGCAAAATATGATTCTGAATGCATTTTGGAGTAGCTCCCCAACAGCTTTTTATAGGAGAAATGTTAAGAGAAATGCAATATTCTCATTAAGTACCAGTCTCTGCAGCCTGCTGTCCCCACCTGGATACCATGCCTTCAAAGCTAATGACACTGATTAGCTCACTGTACTAACATGAACGATACTCTGTTGTTTTTTTCTTACTGGTGGCTTTTTTATAAGGATTTATGTAAGTTTATGAAATATATCCCTAATCTATATAGCCTTATTTCTATTACTTTATTCCCAATTTTCACTTGTTAAAATGCTGTGTGATACACTGATGTAGGATTTTTTTTTTGTTTCTTCTTAAATGCTGCCAAACGCTTTTGGTAAAGCAAATGTGTTCCTGAGGTTGAAAAATACTCTTTCCGCAAATCAAACAATGGAGTTTTTCACTTTCACAAATAAATGTATATATTCCTGGATAATCTCACTCTAATTGAAATCCTGAATGTTCTGTAAGGATTTAGCCCTCTCTTTTTACTTTTTCTCAAAACAAAATCTAGGAATGAGAAAATATTTTGAGGTGAGAAGGAAAGGGAGGGGGACTAGAAAAATAAAGCAAATAAATTTTTGAATAAGAATGACCCATGTACTGTGACCGGAGGGCAAATGCAAATGTCTGTTTTCAAACACAGACTCGTGAATTCTTATTAGGGGTTCGTGACTGTGCCTCCAAGCACATCATTACATATTCATAAGTGTGAGGAAAATAGACTTCTTCCACATTCAGGTGTGTTCAACTAAATGCTGCCCCTTTAATCTTAAAGAACAGCTCATTTGGTCTATTTTCTTCAGTTCACAAAGTGTTAAGGGAATATTAGATAAAAGATGCACACACACAAAAAGAAAAAGAAGCAGCAATATTCCACAAAGATCTTTTTAGTGTCAACTTAAATGCACACAAATAGCAGATGATGATCTCTTTTATTGGACTAACATTTATCCAGTAATATCCACACACTTTTAAAACCATTGAGACCTCCTCTTCAGGTGTTCATTTGAATAGAAATAGCTGAATGAGTGTTTTTATAATTGATCCCCTGAGTACTGAATGTCTAGTGCTGCATAACCAACATTTTCCCATTGCTGATTTTTTTTTCCAAATTGCTACTCTGCAAAATTAGGATTTTATATAGTTTTGATAAGAAAATTAACCTTCCAAATGCCAGATCCCCTTAATGTTACTTAGGAACTGGTATGAAGGTATATGTGGAACTCCTGTTCTCAAATGGATTATTTCATGCATGCAAGGAAACAAAAATTCTTTTCTTCCATAAGGAATTACAGATGAAGTAGATCTCCCCCCTGAAAAAAGAGTTAAAAGTTGTTTGTTTGTTGAGTTTCTTATTGCTGCCCTTAAATAAGGGTCTGTCATCTTTAGAGTGTGGTTAATAAAAGTAATTTTCTTTCAACAGCAACACAGAAACTTTGTAGTATTTTTCTGCTGTTGTTTGACTTTTACACTCAATGAAAAATGTGATGTATTTTTAACTTTTCTTTTTATCTTTAAAGTCACCTTAAGAAGATTTTTTTCTTGCAACATATATTGTGTGTCGGAATTTTCCAGAGACATAATATATACAATGTAAATATATATGTATTTCTTTTTCAAATAGGAAAAGATACCTAGATTACACTTGCAATTTTGGACACAGAGTTTAAAAAAACCTATCTTCTTATTGTGAAGATACACGGCAATTGAAGTTTAACAGCATGCATTGCAGGTGGCTGTTCCTTCAGTGGCCCCTTGAAGGAAATGGAATTCCTAATTGATATGAAATCATTTTGTAGCAGGAACACCTAAATAGTAGAGAGAAAGGAAAGAAGATATGATAATGACTATGTGATAAAACCGGTTGGTATTTGTGTGCCATAGTAAACACTTATGAGTATAAAGAAAATACTAGCTAGCCACTAGAGATATCCACTTATATTCATGATACGACCACTACAGATTCTAGTTCTATCAAACTAGCATCAAGCACAAGATCCATCTTTAACTAATTTAATCTTGTAGAGCTGAGACTCATTTTATTTGTGTCTGCGCAGAGAGAAATTACACTTCCATACTTGCCTTGAACTTCAACCTTATCCTTCCCTATCACTCATACTGAATAACACAAAAGCACATGCTCTGAGATGCATGTCCTGTTTTTCTTTTTTTTTTCTCCAAAGATTATTCAGATTTTCCTACATGTAGCTCACTCAATAAAAACCACAGAAAATGCCTTTCCCCACTCCTCTGCCTTTAGAAGAGAGAGTGATTTCTTTTGCAGAGGAGAAACATCTTAAATCTGAAGTCTTACTCGTAATGAGTAAGAAGCATGGGAAACATTAGATAATGACAAAGACTTCTTTCCTGTTCTTGGTGCAGGAATGAACAAACCATGTCTCACTGAAGTCCATACAAAATGGACATAGGATAGGGTATTTTGCCTTTACCCCACTCTTTAAAATTCTGCTTGGTGGAAATTATGCATTTTGCATGTGCTCTATGGCTACTTTCTACATCAGCAACCCATTCCAGGTGCTCCGCAGGTGTCACAGTACAACAAGAGACCAAAGAGGCCACTGTGCACACTCCTGGGATGATCCTGGTAGTGGGGGTGCCAAAGGGCTCTTCACGACTCAGACGTGTTCTCCTCTAGTGAATGGTGTCCTGCCATGGCAGGAGGTTGGTACTCTGTGATCTTCAAGGTTCCTTCCAATCCAACCGTTCAATGATTCTGTGATCCTATGATTCATTTCCTGAGTTCTGCAGTTACAAGGAAGAACACAAAAGTATTTCTAAACTTTTTTGGTTTTTCAAAGGAGCAAGGCCAGTGCTATGACCCACCCCAAGTTAAGCAGCCAGAAGTGCCTACTTAATGAACCTTTAAAACAGCAGAATTTCTAGGGCAGGAGGGCTGCTTCTCACCCTAGATGACCAGACTCAGTGTCAAGTTGTGATATTGCTGCATAAGGCACATGTCAAAATGTGTAGTATCTCTGATACAGCCACGAAAATACGTAGATCGGAGAAAAGACTGCATGCATCTTGGTGGCATGTCTTTAAGATGTGAAAAACTGTGTTTCTTGCAAGCCTCTAATTGCTGTCCCCAGCTGTGGTTCTTCACATGTACTGGGATGCAGGGAAGAAAACTCCTCACCTGCCATTTAAAAACCCGAGTATCTTTTGCTTTTTCCTTGCAAAAGTTAGGAAAAGCCAAAGGAGCGCAAAAGTGAAATTTAAGATTCTATATGCTAAGATGTAAACGACAAAAAGTTGCTGGGCTTTCCTCTACCAGCAGGCTGCTGGAAAGCTGTATGTGCCTTTGCTCCAAAACAGGCCTTTTTCTCTGGGATGTGTCCCATGGAAAGGTTTGTTTCCTCCTAAATTCTTAGGCCAGCCCTGTGTGCAAGAAGGAGGGTGGTGAGAAATCTTTTTTGCATGTCAAATATGTGGAAGAATTTCTCTGAAGGAAAAAAAGTGGAAAAAATTATATTTTTAACCACATTCTCAAAAAAACACATATAAGGCTTTAGCTGGGTTTAAAATGGGAAACATATCAAAAGGATATGGAAAAGTCCAGTCCTGATGTCTATGTGAAAAAGAACCTGCAGCCTCCCAAGTCACTCCTCCTCTGACTGTCTCCATTGTTATTTGTGCCACTGTCTTCCTCACCACCTCACTTGTTTCCTGCTTTGGTAGAAAAACTCCACCAATAATGTAGTTTATTTTGATTTACAGACTAAGCATTGCCAAGCTTTATAGAGAGCAGTTATTATCTCCTTAGATTTTCTCGTATCTTTATGCTCATCTATCAATCTCTAAGCCCTCTGATTTGTTATTCTTAATAGAGGTCCTAGCTTTAGTAAATACTCATTTATAATTTTGAGGAACTCTTGTGTTTTAAAAAAATGCTGCTTGTAATTTGCATGCATGGAGTATTATCACAGTTACACAGGAAGAATTTCATATAAATTAAATTTAATGCTAAACCTGGAACTATTTCCAGTTTACTGACAGGAAAGTGCAGAGAATGACACAGGCAATCAATTCAAACTGACCATATAATTTTGTGTTTTTTAACTGCCCAAATGAAATAAATTCTGGGTAAAATTTTTGTGCATTGCACAGTTGTGTTATTTCCAACTGAATCTGTGCATGTTCTAACTTCTAAAATACAAACCCCAAAACGTCTCAGTGAAGACACAGAATTCAAGGCAATTCTCAAACAGTTTGATCTACGGCTCTTCCTCCCAATCTTGCCCACATAAGCTCCTGCCTTCTTTGGAAGATTACTGTTATGCCTACTTCCTATTTTTCCCTTTAATATTTCTGTTTTCTCTCACACATAAGAGGAGATAGTAAGAGAATTAAATGTCAAGAATTATCTCATTTTAATATGTGGTATTTCTGTGATCTGAGCCTGCTGCCAGCCTGCTTTCCAACATAGCCAAGTTCCTGTGTTTATCGTTAGCTTTATCAACAGGGCCTCTACTAATTCTTCATCATCTACAAACATAGTCTTTATTGTTGTCTTTCCTATTAAAAGCCAGTCCAATAGTTCAGTTCAGTAGTACAAATAAGCACTGCTTTGACACTAGTTCCCAAAGTTTCAGCATCTTGTTGCCCTTTCCCATTCATAGCTCACATTAACTCCTTCTGGTGTCTTTGACTCATCTTATTTTCTTTTTATATGTTTTACTTCTCTGGCTGAGTTGCTGCCATATCTTTTTTGTCTGTGTGGAAGAAAGGATGGGTTTCCTTTTTGAATATTTCCTGTGATGGGCCATCTTCCTCTGGTAATGGAATTGCCCCTTGCTGTGACTGAACAAGGGAGTTATTTTCCACTCTCCTCCCTACAACAAAGTCACTTCTGGCTCTTAATTCCACCTTTCTCTGCTTCTGTCTTGGATTTATCTTTCTCGTGGGCTAATAATAGCAATAGTACTTACCTGCCTCTCAGGGGTGTTGTGAAGATTAATTAGTTAATGAGTTCTAAGGATGAAAAACGCTGCATCATTGCTAAATATTATTGTTGTTCTTATCCTGTATAGATTGAACTCATCAATAGCAGTATTTCAATTATAAGTCTTATGCTACCATTTTTCAATTATGTCCTCTAGATCACGTTATTCATCACTCGGTCTTCATCTTGGTTTCTCTGCCTTAGTTCTACCTTCCTGCTTTTGAGAATAGATGCATAATGGTCATATGTTTGTGTAAATAAAGGATTCACCTTTTGTTTCAGAATGTTCCCAAGTTTTTTTTTAAAATATTAAATATCAAAGTCCATGGAGGACTCTGAATGAAGTGATAGTTCTTTCTCCTTTACCTGAAGTAAAATCTCCTTTAAAGTCTGTTGCATTATTTACTGAAAACAGCATCCTCAGCAGATTTGTAGGAAGTCACATAGATGAGGGAAAGGCTGTGCATGCTGTCTACCCAAACTTTATTAAAGCCTTCAACACCTTTTCCCATAGTGTTCACCTGGAAAAACTGGCTGCTGGCTGCTCAGGGCTTGGACAAGTATACTTTTTGCTCAGTAAAAAGCTGTCTTGATGGCTGAGCCCAAAGAGTTGTGGTGAATGGAATACAATCCTGTTGGTGGCCAGTCACAAGTGGTGATCCTGAGGGCTCAATGTTGGGACCAGTTCTATTTAATAGTTTCATCAGTGATCTGGATTGAGATGACCGAGTGCATCCTCACTAACTCTGCATATGACAATATGCTGGGCAGGTGTGTTGATCTGCTTGAGGATTGGAAGGCTTTACAGAGGGATCTGGATGGGCTGGATCTATGGGCCAAGGCCAGTTGTGTGAGATTTAACAAGGTCAAGAGATGAGTCCTGTGCTTGGCTCACAATAACTCAGGCAATGCTACAGGCTTGGGGAAGAGTGACTGGAAAGCTGCCTTGTGGGAAATGGCCTCGGAATGTTGGTCAACAGCCAGCTGAAGGACCTGGGGGTGTAGGTTGGCAGTGACTGAACATGAGCCAGCAGTGTGCCCAGGTGGCCAAGAAGGCCAACGGCTTCCTGACTTGTGTCAGAAACAGTGTGTCCAGCAGGAGCAGGGAAGTGATAGAGCCCCTGTACAGCGTGCTGGTGAGGTCACACCTTAAATACTGTGTTACATCTTGGGCCCCTCCCCACAAGAAAGACATTTTGGTCCTGGAGTGTGTCCAGAGAAGGGCAACAAAGCTGGTGAAGGGTCTGAAGCACAAGTCTTGCAAGGAGTGGCTGAGGGAACTGGGGCTGTTTAGTCTGAAGAAGAGGCTGAGGGGAGACCTTATCACCTTCTACATATACCTGAAAGGGGGTTGTAGGGAGGTGGATGCTGGTCTCTTTCCCAAAGTAACAAGTGATAGCACAAGAGGAAATGACCACAAATTGCATCAGGAGAGGTTTAGATTGGATGTTATGAAAAAGTCTGCCCAGGGAAGTGTTTGAGTCACCATCCCTGTAGGTATCTAAAAGATATGTAGCTGTGGCTTTTAGGGACATGGTTTAGTGGTGGATGTGGCAGTGTTAGCTTAACAGTTTGTCCTGGTTTAGACTGAGATAGAGTCAAGTTTACTTCTCAGTATCTGCACTTTTCAGTATCTGGACTTCACAGTAGCTGCAATATCATAGGCATAGTATGAGAATAAGGTTAATAACACATTATTTTTAATTGTGGTTAGGCAATATTTATGCCTTGATGAAACAGAATTAATTTTCTTCTCAGTAGCTGCTCTTTTCTCTAGATTTTGATATAAGAACAATGTGGGAAAACATTGATGTTTCTAGTTGTTGCTTAGCAAACCAAGGACCTTTCACAGATTTTTATGTTTTACATAAAAGCAGGTGTACAAAACAGGGAGGAGCCAATCCAGGACAGCTGACTCAAATGGGCCAACAGAAGTATTCCATGCCATGAATGTTACAGTATAATGCAGAAAGTTTTCCAGGGATAGGTCTCTTTTCTCTTTCGTCTGTTCTCTGTGATCCCTTGCTCTCAGTGATCCTGCTCCCAGTGTCCAGTCTCCATGGGCTTCTAGCCTGGTTTCCATGTCTGGTGATCTCTCTGTGCCCACTGTGATCTTTGCGTTCACTGGGATTTCTGTGTTTGCAGTGTTTTTCATCTGGCATTTGCAGCTGAGCATGCGCATTCTATGACCACTACCAGGACAGACAAGTGTTTTTGTATATTTTCTTATTTATTTATATTATTTTTATCACTGCTATTAGTATTATCATTATTCTTGTTTTTTATCATTTTATTAAAAGTGGTTTTATTTCAACTCATAAGTCTTCCTTCTCTTTTCTTTCCCTTCTGCCTATGTGGGGGAAGATGGAAGAGCAGCTGCTTGCTGTTTAGCTGCCAGCTACGGGCTAAACTAAAACATGGTTGGACTTGATGATCTTAAAGGTATTTTCCAACCTAAATTATTCTTTGACTCTGTAATCATCATGAGCTTTGTTTGGGTTTTTTTCCCCCTTCTTTTAGCAGTTATCACAGTTATCTTTGAATCTGTGAAATCCTCCTTTTCTCCTATGGATGGCAGTGGATCTGCTGAATGAAACAAGAAGTAGAAATTCCCCAGAATTCTTCAGCTAATCCAGAAACTCTTCATGTGATGCCTGCTATTGTAGAAGTTGGGAAACATCATGCCTCGTTTATTTCCTTTAACTGAATTGGAGATGTGCCTGACTGTAGCTTTTGCAGCTGAGTCATCACTCAGCACTACTGCTTTTTTTTCTTGTTTATCTTTTTCCTTTTTAACCATGGTTCACATTCTGTCTTTGAATGCTGCTCAATCTCAGGTTCTCTAAAATGCACTGAAATGATATCTTGTGAATGTAGATTTGCCTGGGACTCTGTCGCCTAGTTTCTCTTTTCATCCATTCCCTTCTGCATTTGATCTACATCATCCTGTTTGAGAAACATGATTACTATTGCATAAAAAAATGATCCTCAACCCCAACTTGTACATGTTACCTTGGTACAGATAGCAGAACACCTAAAGTCAGGGCTGCCATGCTGTAAACACAGCAGGGAGGGCAGAGGTGCCTTAGTTTGGGCACAGGGTTTCCCTTTGCTGTGGTGTGGGATTCATAGAATCATAGAACAACCGGGTTGGAAGAGACCCACCGGATAATCAAGTCCTACTGTTCCTATCAAGCACTAAACCATGCCCCTCAGCACCTTGTCCACCCATGCCTTAAGCACCTCCAAGGAAGGTGAATCAATCACCTCCCTGGGTAGCCTGTTCAAGTGCCCAATGACCCTTTCTGTGAAAATTTTTTTCCTAATGTCCAGCCTAAACCTCCCCTGGCAGAGCTTGAGGCCATTCCCTCTTGTCCTGTCCCCTGGCACTTGGCAGAAGAGGCCAGCTCCCTCCTCTCTACAACTTCTTTTCAAGTAGTTATAGAGAGCAATGAGGTCTCCTCTCAGTCTCCTCTTCTCCAGACTAAACAAGCCCAGCTCTCTCAGACATTCCTCACAGGGCCTGTTCTCCAGACCCTTCACCAGCTTTGTTGCTCTTCTCTGGACTCACTCCAGAGCCTCAACATCCTTCTTGTGGTGAGAGGCCCAGAACTGAACACAGGATTCAAGGAGTGGCCTCACCAGTGCTGAGTACAGAGGGAGAATAACATTCCTGGGCCTGCTGGTCACACCATTTCTGATACAAGCCAGGATGCCATTGGCCTTCTTGGCCACCTGGGCACACTGAACTCATGTTCAGTCGGCTGTCAACCAACACCCCCAGGTCCCTCTCCTCCTGGCAGCTTTCTAGACAGACTTCTCCTAGTCTGTAGCTCTGCATAGGTTTGTTGTGCCCCAAGTGCAGGACCCGGCATTTGGCCTTGTTGAACCTCATCCCACTGGTGTCTGCCCAGTGGTCCAACCTGTTCAGATCCTTTTGCAGAGCCTCCCTACCCTCCAGCAGATCGATACTTGCACACAGCTTTGTGTCATCTGCAAACTTGCTAAGGGTACACTCAATGTGTTCATCCAGGTCATTGATGAAGACATTGAAGAGGGCTGGACCCAGCACTGAGCCCTGGGGAACCCACTTGTAACTGGCCTCCAGCTGCAGTTAACACCATTTACTACTACTCTCTCGGCCCGGCCATCCAACCAGTTTTCTACCCAGGAGAGTGTGCGCCTGTCCAGGCCAGAGGCTGACAGTTTCCGCAGCAGAATGCTGTGAGAAACTGTGTCAAAGGCTTTGCTGAAGCCCAGGAAGACCACATCCACAGCCTTTCCCTCATCCAGCAGCTGTGTCACTTTGTCATGGAAGGCAATCAAGTTAGTTTGGCAAGAACTGCTGTTCCTGGAGCAGCAGGCAAGGATTGCTTGGGAGCAACTCCAAGATTTTAATTTCTGCATTGAGAAAAATCTACACCTCTCCTGAAATCTGTAAAAATTAAATAATTCTCCATATCCCATGAATCAACATGTGGGAGAGGAGGCAAGTTTGGAACCACTAGGGGCAAACTGCCTATTTATATTCCAGACAAACCCCCTCGCCCCAGGACTATAGTTGGTTTCATCTGCCCACTCCCACTGTACTCATAGCGGTTCCACTTTGTACAAGTAATTAAATTGTCATTGGATCTGAGGGAGGCAGGTGTCAACAATGCTGCTTGCAGTAAAGGAAGAACATGATCCACCCAGACTACTTGCAAAAGAGTGTCTAAACTCAACAGAATTCTTAACTCTTCTGTCTCATGTCTAGAACTTAGGAAGCATAATCTTTCTTTGGAGAGGAGTTGTCAGATCAAGCAGAAATAGTGCTGGCTGAGCTTAAACAACAACCATATTTGATATTTTCTGCTGATTGAGCTGTCCAGTTGACTGGAAAGGGCTGACAGCAGAGAGAGCCCTGGTCTGAGCAGAGCAGCTCCCAGGCCAGCTGGTGAGGGAATGGGTCTGCGCCAGGTAATTATTGCCTAGTGCAGAGGTCGAAAGCCTCAGAGAGACTGATGTACTAATGAAACACAAATGGGACATCTGTGTTCAGGAGTTCAGCAAAGCACAGAAAACAGAGTTTTGCCAGGAATATATGTACTACTGAAAGCAAACTCACTTCCTTGAGCTAAGGGAAATCCACCAAAGAGTACAGGCATGAGAAAGCCTCATGCAATGGACTTGGTTTTGTTTGTATGACAAGTTAGGAGGTTCTAGTGTGTCCTCCAGCCACTGCTGCCTTAGAGAGGTGAAATGGGTACACACAGACAGTATGATGCAAGGTCACATGCAGATATTAAGGAGGATTGGGAGAGGTGGTAAAAAAAAATCGAAGTCAACAAGATTCCTGGGAGTCTACTGATATAAAAAACTCATATGGCACTGAGTGGGTGGGTTGTTACTTATAAACAACTATAGTTACAGATATAAAAACCCCTAACCCCTAGCCCTGACCATAACCCTAACCCTAGCCCTAGTAATACAATGCTGTGTTCTGTCACCTCTTTTAGACCTTACTTGGATTCCTTTCCCATGATTTTCATATTACAAATTATTATAATTTCAGACTTTAGGAGATGATCATTTATGCTTAGTGATATACTTTGTTCATCTTCTTCTTGGACTCTGTGACTGTTGACTGCTACAGCAAGCTTTTGGTTACTAAATTTATGTCTATTTGCAGATAGATGTGACTTGTCTGGAGAGGCAGCTTGGTAGCGATGAGCCCATGGCTACTAGATCAGCTGGGACATTATCCAAGTGAATACTGGGTTAATTGCCAAATCTGAGAAAAAAAGCATTTGGGGTAGATGAAAGTGAACTCATTTTTATTGATGAGAAGCAATTTCTTTGTTCCTTCTGGCTCTAGAGTAAACTTCAAGAAGTATGTACAGAAAATATACTTGGCTATTGCTGTGATCATATCTTAACCCACTTCTTTGAACTACCTGTGAAGAAAATAAGTGGTCTTTTTATAGAATTGTCCCAATCTTGGCAAAGAATGCCTGCCCTTTGTGGCAGCAGGAAAGTGAAAACAGGTCTGGGAAGCCATGACTGATAAGGGCCCAGGTGGGAGGGAGAGCCAGGAGTGCGGTTTTATGCAGCAGAGCTCTGGAACCAGACATCAGTGGAAATATAATCAAACCAAATTACTTTAAAAACTACCTAAAAGATAGTTGTGGAGGGGAGGTTGCTGGCCTGTTCTCCCAAGCGTCAGGGGACAGGACGAGAGGGAATGGCCTCAAGCTCCACCAGGGGAGGCTGAGGCTGAACATTAGGAAAAACTGTTTCATGGAAAAGGTCACTGGTCACTGGCAGAGGCTGCCCAGGGAGACGGTTGAATCACCTTCCCTGGAGGTGTTTAAGGCATGGGTGGGTGAGGTGCTGAGGGACATGTTTTAGTGTTTGATAGGAATGGTTGGACTCAGTGATCCAGTGGGTCTTGTCCAACCTGGTGATTCTATGATTCAGTATAGCTGCAAAAGAAGGCCACATGGTCTTTTGTTTCGCTACTTTACCAGCAGAATGAAAGATGGAAAGCTGAAAATGAGCTGAGTTCAACTTCCTTAGCATTATCTGAAGGTGCTATCCTGTAGCACAAGGAATGATACTAGATAATTCTGTTAATTCAGACAGCATTTCTTATGTCCTGCCTTCTTACTAATGAGGCTGGCTTCTGTTTATCTGATTTTAAACCAAATTCCAGACAAAACTGCAATCAGGACAATCTGTGCTGCCACACATACAAACAGCTAGTAATTCCTTAATTCCTCTCTGTTTAAATGTGGGGGGGCTCTTTGGACACAAGTGAAAGGAGAGCAAAAGGTGCTGGTCATTTGGCCAAGAGAGGAACTGGTTGGAAACAGCCTGGTGAATTAGTAAGGCAACACTGGAGGTCAGCCCCAGGAAAAAGCTAAATAAACAAAGGTATGGACCTGGGATGCATATTGCAGCCTTGGAAAAGGTGGTTGAAGCTAGCATACAGGTGTATTAGGATAACTGCCACTCCAGATATTGCATATGGGTTTTTTCATACTGCTCCTGGCCATAGGGAATGTGGGAATTTGAATTCTGGTATTTACTGAGCGCTGCAGAGTGTATTGCTTCTCTTAGCCAAGATTCATGCTGCTGACTGTTCTCTCAGCTAAAGAGAACAAAGCTGGTGTAGAGATGTAGAAACCAAAGTAGTCATTTTACCTGCCCCATTTGTTGACCTTCTCTCTGTGTTCTGTATACAGAATCATAATCTTCTTATATTTTCTTCCTAATAGTTTCTTTTTCTTATACCTAAAGAGAAGAGGAAATGTCCCAACCAGCCTTAGTAGCCAAAATTATCTTCATTCAGTTAATCCAGATCACAGTCCAAACACTTTTGAATTATTTTCCAGAAGAAATGGTTAGCCTGAAAAACCTGGAGTGCTGCACCATATCACCAGCCGGGTGGCCTTGTTTAATCTACTCAGTGACTCTACAGCACAGAAATTACCTCATTTAATATGAAGGAATGTAGATGAAGCTGGAATCGTTTGTCCTAACAGCTTTGGGGAAGATTATCAAAAGGAGCTAGAACTGGAGCCTAGAGAGAAAAGAGGGAAATTCTGTCCAAGTTCCCCAGACTGTAACTGTCAGTGGAGATTACTGACAATAGTAACCAGACAGGAGGTTTCCCTTTAGCAAAAAAGAGTTGAGAAGTGATGTGCCTTCTTTAGACCATTCCTCCAAGTACAATTTCTTCTGTGCCAGAAAAATGAGAATATGTTAAAGATAAAAATGTATTTCCAGGTAACAAAAAGATGCCAATAATGCTACTTGGAAAAGGCACTTTGAAGGTGTGAGAGGTCATCTTGTAGGTGGGGGTGACTTTCCACAGGCTTACAGACAGCAGTTGCACTACTGGATGAGCAAGATTCAATCCAAACTTGTCCTATCCTCATTGCCCAGCTCTTTAGTGTCCCTTTGTGCACTACCACAGAAAAGGCAATCTGCAGTCCCAAGAAAGGGACAATAACTGAGTTTTAGAAGCCACCAAAATCCACTGTTGTTCATGTCCTTGGACAATTCTCTTGCAGGCAATTTGTCAAAGGCAGTTTGTTTTCACTGTGCTATGTAGAGGCTCCTTCCACTCCTCTGAGGACAACATGCAGGGGACAATCATGTTTTAAGGTCAACTATAAATTTCCAGAATGGCCTTCCAGTGGGCATCTTCCTTCATTATCACCACTTGTCTGTCAGAGAAGTAATTGCCTGGCTGTCTGAGAGGTTCTTGCCTGCCTCTGGTGACCACTTAGCTCCTGAGTGTTTGCTTCTCAGAGCTTCTCCAGTCCCTCCACTCCCTACTGGCTCTACAATATGCCTGGGGGCTTTGGAGTATGGTTCAAGCAGCGCCAAATTAAACAGTTGCATTTTCATCATCACTGAGGGTACAGTGGTGCTCCTACCTCTCACCCTTTCCTATGGAACTGTGGTCCCCTCTCTTAGGGAACAGCACTTGGACAGGAACTGGCATGTCCTCCTTAGTGGTGTGGAGCATTGCAGGGGCTACTCCCTTGCTGCGCTGCTGGGTAACACGGTAGGTCAAAGTTGACATGGAGTTTGCTAACTGAGAAACACCTTGTTGTCCCTCTGGATGGCCAGGCATGGCTGGGCCCAGCTTCTGTTGAAAGTGATGAGTGAGAAAGGACTAGCAGTTGTGCCTTTCATTAAAGTCAGCTGCCCTAGACTCACCAGAGTCATAGAATCATAGAATCATAGAATCATAGAACAACCAGGTTGGAAGGGACCCTCAGAGGGAGAGCAGAGAGGACATGTGCACTCTGTCCATTATTCCAGTTTATTTGCTTGTTTGAAGCCTTTTTTGCATCATGCTCCTGTGTGGAGCACAGATGCTTTACCTACTCTTCAGGTAAGGACAGCCAGGAAATAACTGTTTGAGAAGGATGCAGTGGGTTTCAACGGCTTGGGCACAAGGCTGGTGCTCTGGTACCTGGCCTCCTAAATTTGCTGCTAGGCTGATGAAGGACTTAGAGCAACTCACAGCACATTTCTACTCTGACTGTACTATGGGCATAAAAACAGTGGAATTTACAAAATCCCTTGGTCTATGGATGAAAAATGCTGTAGTCAAGTGTTGTTTCTCTGCTGATTTGTTTCTGCTCACAAGCTTGCTGCTTCTTGGTTGTGTGGTGAGGTCTGCAGCTTTCCTTCTGGTTTACATTGAGAATTGACAGAGCAAAGAGGATACTCTTGCCCTGCATCCAGACCCCTAAATACTGCCCTCAGCTGGTTGGGTTCCTGTGGCACCAGGAGAAAGCCCATTTTCATATCTGTAATATCTTTTCTCCATGGGTGCCATCTTTCCTCCCCTCACTCTTTTTCCATGGTGCTGTCCAGGTTGCCAAGCCTGCAGGGCATGAGAGAAAAGAGAATGGAGCAACCTGTAGCCTGGTGGGGTGGAGGGTCAGCTCCCCCTTTCCAACTAGTGCAACCTTGGCCAAATTGCTGTGACCCTTTTACCTCAGTTTTTCAGGGTTTAGGCTGCTGTCCCACTGGGCTCACATCAGTGCTCATGATAGACAACCAAAGCACTTCCCTGGAAGCTTTCAAGATGAAAATCCTGAGTCTTTGTCAGCTTGAATTATCCTTTGGTCCAAAGGCATCAGACAAATTGGTGAGCCACTTCTTTCCTTGGCTGGAGTGGATGGTGGTGGCAGTTGGAAGGTCCTCAGTGTGTTTCCTTGGTACTGCAGGAGCACCTTGCTCTCCTGGCTGTGCTTTTGCCTTTGAGAAGCTCAGGATGTGACTGAATTTGTAGTTTCCTAAAGAATAAGACTGGTGGAAGTACCAGGGATGTTAACAACCACAAGACATTAGGAAAAAATTTTTCACAGAAAGGGTCACTGGGCACTGGAACAACCTACCCAGGGAAGGTGAACATTAGGAAAAACTGTTTCATGGAAAGGTCATTGGTCACTGGCAGAGGCTGCCCAGGGAGACGGTTGAATCACCTTTCCTGGAGGTGTTTAAGGCATGGGTGGATGAGGTGCTAAGGGGCATGGTTTAGTGTTTGATAGGAACGGTTGGACTCGATGATCCAGTGGGTCTCTTCCAACCTGATTATTCGGTGATTCTATGATAAACGCCTTTAGATTTAGGTGTGATGGGTATATTCAAAGTGGTCTACTTGCCTTGGATCATCAAGGGAAGGGTCTTATTTTGGCATAAAGATGGGACGTGCTGAGATCTCAAAAATGCCACTCAGAGCTGTATTTCAGCCTTGACTCGGAGCTGTAAAAATGGGTATCAAAGGACACTCCCGTCTGAGCTGTCTTTCAAACACTCATCAAGCTGACACGAGCGATCCCTTAACATGGAGCACTAGAGAGAGGTGTGTGAGACCATGTGAATGCAGCCAGGGGCCAGGGAGAATGGTGACAGAGATGTTGAGAGTGCTGAGAATAAAGGAAACACTGCCTAAGCCCAGTTTTATGCTCTGAGTAGATAGTACGATACAGAAGAGGAAAAAAAAATCATAGTCTAGTCTTTGAATAAATTCTATGCTTTCACATAAAAGCAAAGCTGAAAAAACAAACAAACAAACAAACAAAAATCCCCAAATAGGCTTTTAATCTTCATAAGTGCAGATGATCTGTACATTTCACAAAAAAGAGATGTAGAAAACACACACACACACCTTTTAACTAGTGAGCAATTTAAAGACTAATAGGATTCATCCATAATTACATAGTTAAGTAAAATTTATGTATGAAGGAATTAACTGATTTCCCTGAGGGCAATATAAACCATAGAGACAGTGCTCTCATTTAAAAGTACCATCTCAATGTTAAAATACTTTGTCATTCTTCTGTAGCGATGGTTAGGTGCTGTGAGAGCCACATGGAAGTTTATTTACTGATCTGCAGACAACTGATAACAGATCTCTGCTTTGTTTGGAATAGAAAACTTGAACAGCTTGTCTGCACCTCTCCACTCGGACATTAAATCAACATGGCTCTATTAGTGGCCCTAGGATGCCAGCTGAGCCATCTCTAAGCCTGTCACCGTGATGTCTTCATCTGTAACCAGAGCAGACGTGAGCTCCTGGCAGCTTCAGGAGGTGACAACAAATCCAATTAGCTCCTCTCCATGGCGCCACAATACTACTGTGAAACGGCCTGACAGGGAGGGTGGCTGCAATACACTGCACAGTGGGCCATATCCTTCATATTTAAAAAAAAAAAAATCTACCAAGACTTAATTGCTGGAGTGACTTTCCAGGCGGCTGCTGGAACCTTGTGCACAATCTGGTCAGAAATGTGAGCTGTCCTGGAGGGCTGGATTGTGCACAGCTTGGGGAGGGCTTTGCAAAAGGGTAAAATGCTCCAAGAGGGTATTTCTGTGCCAATGCTGTCATCCCCCTCCCTCCCAAGGAATATTTGGTCTGGAAATCATGCAAAAGCCAGCCCTCTCCTGCTCCAGTCCCATGTTGAACAGAGACAGGAACTTTTGGTGCCGGGAGTTGGTACATGCTCTGTACTGTCTCTTGGCTACAATATAAACCAAAAGATGGAAGAAAACTCCCCACTCCAGACTTTGTCTGCTGGAAGGAAAATGACGGGATGCTCAGCAGATGTAGGTTTTGGAAGTAGACAATCCACTGAAACTCTTTGAGTATCGAATGGGAGAGACTGATAACACTGCTCAGAAGTTAAGGCTGGGCTGGCTGAACTTGGACAGTAGTATTAAAATCCAGGATTCTTCCTCCCAAACAAGACAGTTAGTGTGAAGTACTATTTCACATGCTGATTAAAAGCTGCTGATATCCCATGAGGCACAATACATTAAGTAATTTAATTATTATAGATTCTATCACTAATGTAATATTTTTGCATTTTCTGGCCAATACTTGTATCTAGCAATGTAAAGTGAAGGCTGGGGAAATCCAGACTGGATTTAGGGTCCTTGTGAAGGGGAAACTGATTTGAGTGTTTTCTATATCGTTCTTAAGGTCATAGAGGCTCTCAGTGGAACCTGAGCATCCCCACTGCTGAAATGCAGTATACTTGAGATGCAAGAATGCTTCCCAGCATTTGTGTTCAGGTGTTCTCCAACCCCACTCACATAGGTAAATTCTGTCTCTTTCAGTGTCAGAGGCTATTAGGAATCATTGTAACCATAAGCTGCTCTTAGTATTTATTATACTTTAACGCTTCACTGAAAGCAGAGAAATCAAGCTAGTTACTACAATAATTTCTCTAAGAGAACTGGTTTACAGGTGACTGAACTCACAGGAAGGAAGCATCCAGCAAAGCAACAGAAAAATTCTTGTATTACTGCCTGACTGCAAACTTGTTTGAATCTTAATTTCTCCAAGACAAGATTGTTTTAAACTCAAAGAGAAGGCAGCATTCAGCTGGAGTCTGGATATGCCTTGTCTGTGTGCTTAATGTTGGTGAGGGGGTTCAGTGCAGAGAAAAATGACTCAAAACCTTGAAGACATGGTTTTGGGAGGAAGCACAGTTTTCCTACTTCCAACAACGTAAACACATATTTTTTAGCTGGTTTTCCTGATGCTCAACTTCCATGCTTTAAAATTTCAGTGAGATTTGTGAACATTTCAGTAGTCGTCATGATTTCTGAGGATGGATTTCTCCAGGGAGAGCATATTGTAGCAGCGTTTGCCTCCCAGAGCCAAGCACACACTCCAGTCAATGGGTAGCAGTTGGCAGGCCACCTCTCCCTTGTCAGGAAGCCAGTTGTACTGTTGTCTCCTGCCATATCCCTGAGGAATACCTGTGGGCACAGGCAGCCACAAAGATGATGAGAGAAAAGGAGAAAGGTGTAACTGGTATAAAACAAAGGATTTAGGTGTTTGTTTTCTTCTTTTAACAGAAGCAGCTTTTTGCAAATCTACAGTGTTAAATCAAACTCTTTCCAGATTAATTGGGCACAATATCTGGGCATGTGGCTGGTTTACAGAACAACCAAACACTCACTGAGCCTTGGAACTAATGGACTGGTTTTGGAAACCAATTGAGTGCTGCCAGACCCAATTATTTTCAGCAACATCTTTCTGCTACCAAAATGTGGCACTGTGGACTTTGGCCTGCTTGGTAAGAACTACTCTGCTAGCTCACTGATGATCATGAAACAGACTGCAGACCTTGAAATGAGTCTGCACAGTACAGAGAAAAAGGTGTCTTGATCATCAGCACAAAGCTTTGTCTTAACCAGAAATTAATAGTGGTAAGTTTTAGGTCTGAGTTTTATTTTAAGCTAATTAGAGTTATGCAACAGTGCAGTAGGCGATCGAAGCGAAGTCTTGCATTCTTCAAGATGAGAACGCAAACAGGTAGTGGGAGTTAAGGTCTTAGTTATCCTGAACTACAAACGCACATGGACTTGTACCCATGCAGAAAAGAGAAAATTTAAGGGAGAAATAGTTATAGAAACCTAGAGCAGGATATGAGACCATATAATCAAGGAAGCTGTTAATGAGCTCTTGTCCCCTGTCCATCCCGAGGTTACATAATCCTAATGTACTTGCAGACAACAGTGTCCCGAGCATGATAATTTGATGCAACAATACTCAAGGAGAACTTTTTTGATATGTTTACAGTGGAAAACAGGACATACTTTTCTATTGAGCTGTTAGTCGGTTGTCTCCTAAAGTTCAGCTTTTATGATGATTGCAAAAAAAGACTGAGCATAAGACCCTCACTAAGGTGAATGGACACTAAAAATGGCATTGAGACAGCAGAGACTTGCAATACAGGGTCAAGAGGAAGTCCAGATATATTCTATCTGGGACATCAGAGGGGATAAAAGGGAAGACATAGGTACAGTGGTAGCAGAAAGGTTTAAAAAGCAGGAAGGCAGTGGGAAAGTTATTTGCGTGGACCTGGAACAGAGAAGATATCTCATTTGACAGTTGAAGGTGATAAAGGCACAAGAAGAAGGAGGAAGCAAGAGATCATGTGCCTCTAAGGCAGGTGCATCAGGGAAGCACAAAAGTATTCTTTCCTGGCGTTTCTGCATCAGCTAGCAGCATTGGCTATATGTGGCCTTTCAACCTGATCTGGCCTTCCAACATGATCTGCTAGATGTTCTCTAGCAGATCAACCCAAACTGAATGAACATACTAAACCCCCTAACTTTTCCCTATGCTCTAGATTGCAGTAACTACTGGCTACAAGTATTTTTCCTGTCAAATCTTCTAATTACTTATAACCTGTATCAAAGCATAACATGTGGCTTAAGTTACTGAGAAATTTGGGAAAAATTAGCTGCCTGGATCATCTTGGCTTTCCTTGCATCTTGACTTTTATCAGAAATGGTGTGGCCAGCAGGTCCAGGCAGGTTATTCTCCCTCTGTACTCAGCACTGGTGAGGCCGCTCCTTGAATCCTGTGTTCAGTTCTAGGTCCCTCACCACAAGAAGGATGTTGAGGCTCTGGAGTGAGTCCAGAGAAGAGCAACAAAGCTGGTGAAGGGGCTGGAGAACAGGCCTTATGAGGAACAGCTGAGAGAGCTGGGGTTGTTTAGCCTGGAGAAGAGGAGGCTGAGAGGAGACCTCATTGCTCTCTACAACTACCTGAGAGGAGGTTGTATTGAGGAGGGTGCTGGCTTCTTATTCCAAGCGAGAGGGGACAGGACAAGAGGGAATGGCCTCAAGCTCCACCGGGGGGAGGTTCAGGCTGGACATCAGAAAAAAAAAAATAACCGGAAAGGTCATTGGGCACTGGCAGAGGCTGCCCAAGGAGATGGTTGAGTCACCTTCCCTGAAGGTGTTTAAAGCATGGGTGGACGAGGTGCTGCGGGGCATGGTTTAGTGTTTGACAGGAATGGCTGGACTTGATGATCCAGTGAGTCTTTTCCAGCCTAGTGATTCTGTGATTCTGTGATCATCACAGGAGCTGACAAACAAATACTAAAATACATACATTAAAAGGAAACATTCATATGAAATTCTGGCCTTAATTTGAGGATTGAAAGTCTCTCCTTTGGAGGTCTCTGGGAGCTTGCACTACAAAGATTTGACAGCAAAACTAGCTTTTCTTTGGAAACCCTTCATCAGCTGTCATCAGAGCAAGACAAGATATGACCTGTCTTGAAGAAATTGTTCCTAAATGCAGTCATTCTCTTGCTCTTTCTTGGATGTAACCAGCTGTGACTGGGACTTCCTTACTGAAATCTCTGAGACGTGCACTGCAGATGATGGTGTTTGCTCAGTCAAGCCTCATTTTTAATTTCAAAAGCTACTAATCAGAATAGTGAGTCTGCTGATCATTCCCAACACATTTAAAGGTTGGAGAGGCATCTCATAAGGGCTGGCATTAGTCAAACAGCTCCCTTGGTAGACTGAGGGTCTGTTCTGATCGCTTCAGGGAGTCTTTAGTTTAAATCAAATGGATTCTGTCAACCTATTTTCTTTGCATGAAGTTTTTAAATATGTCAGAGGCATAAGCCTCTGTTGGAAGCAGAGGAGGGTTTACACAGTTGTGTTACCAGACCTACATCCTACTATATAATTTCCTTTCTTTAACCTGAAGAGTAGTGAACAGTTTTAGAAATGATGGGTTTACAGTCTCTTGGGTTCTCCAACAGCTCTGGCTCCTGGTAACACTCTTAAAAAATTGTATTCTGAAATGGGACTCTTGGAAAAGTACAATGTTGTTATGAAGAAAATAGCTATTTCTTTTTTTCAATAGCTATTGGTGACACAGCCAAGACAATTTCTTCTTGTCTTTTGGCCAGACCCTCTGGTATTCATGTAGATGCCATCTGCCTCTTTCCTCTGTGGTACTGCAACTCCTCGTAGGCTTTAAGGCTCCTCTAGGCAAAGAATTATAATTGCACCAAAAATCATTATTTGAATCACGCTAACTTTCACTTAGGACAACAACTTCAAGAAAAACTCATTTTCCTGCTCTCTTCTGTCCAGGTTTTTTTTTTAACCTACCTAAATGCCACCTTTCTTTGGCTTGTAATATTGCTGTACTGAGTGCTTGCATTACATTATTGCCCAAGAGCTACAGTCATAGACTTCATTGTTCTAGGGGCTAATCATATTAAAACTAGTTTTCCTTGGCCACCTAGCAAACAGCTCAAGGAGAATATTGTTCAGTAATTCTTTTTGTAGTGTTAAGGCTTTCTCAAACTGATGTTCAAGATAAGGTCTCACTCTGAAAAACATTTGCCTGATGAGTGATGGAATTAGCATATTCATGCAATGTTATATAAGATGCATGAGTGTACCAATGGGGAGAACTTTGTCTCCTCTTGAGATACTTGGCACGGATTTAGATGATTTGCTTCCTCCCCAGCCTTGGCTCAAAAAAGCTAGAAATCTCCTTTGCCCCTTCCTCAGAAGAGGCAGAATTTCCCCTGCCTGGTGCCCAATTACTGTACTGTGTTTCCCAAAGGAATACGTTGATGAAATATCCCTTCAAGAGGCCTAGTGCCAAGAGGTAATGCAGCTTAATGTCATGTGGTGATAACAGCTCCTCTTGGCCAAGCAAAACCCATCACTTTCCTGTGACAGCATCATGTGGAAGGAAGCCTTTTCTAAAGTTATGGGACCTTCTGCGTCTTCCAAAACCAGGGAATATTCACAATGGTTACCGGGGAAGGGGTACTTTTCTTGCTTCTTCACATTTCCAGGAAGAAGCTGAGTATCAAAAACCTGTTAGTTGGATTTAGAGAGCCTCTCTTCCCACCCTGGAGGCTTCACAGTTCTTGGCAGCTTTGGAAACAATCTCAATCAGGATTCAAACTCAGGCCTTTCACCTGGGGCTACACAGCATTGCTCCCAGACCAATGAGACATTTTGTAGGTGACTTCTAAACATGCAAAGAAAATTAAATGATTCCTTCGAATATCCTTAGCCAGGAGAATGGCTCAGAGGGTTACGGAATTTTTTTTTTCTTTTTGAGTGCACAGTTCTTGTTTATTTGAATGCTGCATCAAAGCTAAGAGAAAAGGCCGTTGTGCCTTTGATTGGATTGGAATTGTCTGCATCAGCATTGGCCAAAGGCGGTCCATCCTCTCACAGGCTCTTGCACATGATGCAATGGGGAGTGGGGGAGGGGGAAAACCTGACAGACAGGCAGACAGATCAAACACGACACTTCAAAGAGAAGAAAAAATGCAAGAATGAAGCAATCCAGCACTACAGTCCCTCAATGCTATGAAACAAAGCAGACAACCCTCTACACATGGCCGTTACTGCCATCCAGAGACTGAGGCTGTATACATGAGCTTTACCGAAAGCACTAGGGAGTGGTCTCTAGTGACTACATGACCAGTTATTGCACTATCCGTGCTCAGACACTCTGAGGGGCTAATTAGTGCTTTTAATATGTAAATCAGAGCCTGAACAGATTAAATCTAGAGAAAAAAATAACCCAGCTGGTGAATATGTTGTTTTAATTATTGCTCTAAAGAAAATATGGACATGACTGAAGATGATGATAGAGAAGAACCTCTGTTACTGCCTTATAGATGTTATCCCTGTTCATAGAAAATTGGTAGGAGAAACTTTGTTGTTGCGCTGGAGTAGTGGAGGACCAGCAGGAGCACATGCAGGGCCAGCAGAGCCCTGCTGACTACATGTTCTGTCCCAACCTTGGGCTCTCCAGTCCAGCCAATGGAGCTTTCAAAATTGTCTTAGTATTATTGCTAAGTATTCATATGTCCAAAGGCTTAGTCAGAATTTCATCTTGATCTGTGTTGTTGAAACACAGAGGAAGAGCTATTCCCTGCCCCACAGAGAGATTGGGATGGTGGGGAAAAATACCACATTACATAGTAAAGATGAAGGTGTATGATCCATTTACCTTCAGATGTACTTAAATCCTTCATGTTACAAGAGGACTGTACTTGGAAAGGAATAAATATTGCATTTTCCCAGGCTGAATCTATTGGAAGGCAGGGGAGAGAAGGAGAATTTAGCTAGGATGGGTAAGAAGAACTGAAAGAGGGAAGGGGCACATTGGACAATTATTTGTGTTTGATATAAAAAGCTCTAAGTAGGGGAAAGGTTATTAGCTTTTGTTGAGCTGTGTCCACTGGTACTGGAATGAAATGCACAGCAAGCCTGGACTGCCATCCTCCCTGCCAAGCACGAGTTGAGAGGAGGAAGTTTGTTTTCCAAGAAAAACTTTTTAGAAAGGAGGGCATCTGTATGCCTCAAAGGCCTCTTGCGTTATTCAAGTCAGAGCTGCCTTCCAACCTGCCTGAAGGAATTCAGAACAACTTTCCTCTGTGTCAGTTGCTGAGGCTCTTTTGCAGCCTCTAGTGAAGTGAACATTTTTCTATGGATCAATTTTTAACTTCTGTCAGTATTGAAACTCTGAACTTTTTTCCATAGAGCAAGGGAATAACAGGTAATTATGTTCCCTTTGAACACGCGTGCCCTTTTATCTGTGCCCTTCTGCCTACCTCTCTGCCTGTCTCCTTATTTATGTGTGTATTGTTATTAAGGACTGGGAGCTGCAGGAGAGGGAAATTCCATTTCTTTCCTTTTTCTCCCTCCATTTTACTACTGTCTAGTTTAGATGCATTGCTTGGAACAAATTATTAAAAATATCTTTTGTTGTTGTCTTAAAATACGTGCATAGATTCTTATACATATGTATCTCTACATATTTATCCACAAGATTGTACATGACTGGATCTGTTAAGTCATGTAATGGACTCCTTTAATAGGAAATTTCATCAAGTACTCCTAATCAACTATAATAATTAGGTTGACTGACTTGGACTGACTGGGGTGTAGGTATTCCTTCATGATAATTTTTGCAATGCTGTTTCAGTAGAGCACAATTTACCCTTCTTCTCTAACTTCAGTTTTCCTCCTTTTCTTTCCATCCTCTCCTCCCTGCTTCTCACAGTGGGTGCCCTAGAATGCAAATGTGCCTCTCCAAAACCCCTTTTCCTTTAATGCGTATAACACAGTGACTGTGGGATATCTTCCCAGCGTTGATTCCTCATATGTAAACCCAGAATGCTTTCAACGGATGAAACCTGCATTCATATAACCAAACACTAAACTGCCTGTTTAAATTATTGAACTCCTTGGAGAGACAGGGGAATTAAATACAGGATGAGAATTGAGGAAATATGTGACTCCCATCCTGGTTTTGTCACTTTTCCACAACCTTGGAAAAATGTTCTGAGTTGGGTCAATGCTGTGCAAGGGCACATGATGCTGATATCTCCAGGCATGATCCTGTATCCATATTATGAAGTCCAGTACCTTGCAGTAGTCCTACCTCTATTAGCACTGTGTCAGAGTGCTGACAGCTCATTTGGTCAGGTGGACCTTCTGATCACCAGGTGAGCAAGAGTCACAACTGGTGTAGGCATCTCTACAGTGTTACTGCTGACAGTATAAATATGCCATTGGTTTCCATGTGCTATATACAGCTAAAACGTCAGTCACTTCTGTTGGTTTAAAGACCTGTTGTCTTAGTTTACAGACACTTCCACTTAGTGTGGACTTTAGAATTTCAGCACATATATATATATATAATAATAATTATACCTCCTAGGGAAAAAAGTGAACACTAGAAATTTGAATAGTGTTCATTTGATAGAGTTATTACTGTTCCTTGAATACAGACTTCTTTGAGTGTGCCTAGCACTTCTTCAAGAGACTAAAGACAGTCTGACTGTCCTAAGGAGCTGCTCTAGGTGTCATACAATGGCAAACACGTAGCAATGATCACTGAACAAGTAAGGGACTTAAAACAAAGGAGGCTCCTTGTTTCCTCAATGAGCATCTTACATTTTTAAGATTATGAACATTCATTTTGTCACAAATACAGCTTCACTGCTGTGGGAGGTGGACGTCAAGGGAGAGCATGCAGGATAAGTAAGCCTTGGAAAAGGAGTTTCTTTCTGATGCAGAAAGCTTGAATATCAAGAACTGGGCATGAATGGGAGAAGATGAAGCAGAAAAAATAATTTTTTAAGAGGTGGGCTGAATAAATGTGGCAGCACTGCTTCTGTGTAGGTATCACTGCAGTAAAGCCCAGGCAGTGAAAGCTTGCTGTGTGGAGGGTTTCAGGTTCTAAGCATTTAAAGATAAAGACTGAAACTGGTACTAGAAAAAGTATTAGTTTGATATGTACTTAAAAGTAACTCTTTGGTGAGACCTTGTGTGAAGGAGACAGGGTGTTCAGCATTACCATTGCTTGCCAAAGAGAGGTGAAGTCATGGTTGCATGATGTATCATGCTTGATACCATGACTTGCCATCCTGCAGCAAAAAATTTCCTTCAGATGCTGTCTGTGCACTTGCACCCCAATCAACTTCCACTTTCCATCTTTTCTACAGAGAGATGAATGCAGTCTAATCAATTGTAATAGGAATTTTAAAGTAGTTTTTAGCAACAGAGGTGGTTGTCCAAATATCTTTGTCCCAGCTCTAGGAATTACCTGATAAATGCAGGTACTTCAGCTCCTACAGAAGACTGGAGGTCTTCCCGTTCCTATAAATGCCAGGCTTCTATTTTGGGTGTTCAGGAATGTTTAAACCAAGAAAAAGAAAAAAAAAAACCCCAAAACCTCAAAATCTCACTGCCATGGACCTAGTAAGATACATCTTCAACTCACCGTCAGGCCTGCCTTTCTCTTTCTCTGCAAGACACAGTCAACATGAAGCTTGCTGGTGCCATGTCTGGGTGACCCTTTAGTTAGCATTTACTCTCCCACATACCAATGATCTGATATTCCCAGTTCACTGGAAGTCCTTTCATATGCTATGTAGACACTTTGTCTGAAACTGAATGTCACCAATGTCCGGCCGTGCAGTCCGGCCATGCAGTCCAGGAGCCCAGCATTACCCCCAAAGCACATTCTTTCTTCAAGGAGACCTAGAAATACTGGTGAAAATGGCTCATTGTTTTGGGCTGAACTTAATGGGACTTTGGAGTGAAAGCTGCCATGAGGCTAAGATGCAACTTTGAAGAAGTCATTGGATATAACTTCTCTGACTGAAGGTGTAGCCTTGTAAATACCATCTCTTCAGTGTTCTTATTAGCATAGTGATTATTTCCAAATGAGCCTACTTTGAACTCAGATAGTGTGTTCCTTCCAGCAAAATCAACATCTCTATTTGATCACACATTTTGTCTTCCTGCAACAGCAGACCATAAGGCTGCAAATGCATCTGTTGCAGCTGATTTTTGTCAGGTTTCTTGTGGCCCATGTCCAAGGAGAGAATTAATGGACAACTCTGCAGGAGATTGTCCTGAGATTCACATCATCATGAAAGAAATCTCAATTGTTTTTGTCAAATTTATGCATTCTTGTAATTAATTAACAGATACAACCTGCTAAAGCACCCAGTCCGCTATCGTTTACCTGTACTTAAAAATAATTGCTAGAAATGATATTTTGCTGATATTTCAAATCCACAAATACAACCAAATTAATTTGCTCTAGACATTTCCCATTTTAGTGTCTGTATACACATATATAAAATATAATCACATTCATATTTATAAGTATGAAAATGAATATATTTAGTACCTAGAAATATTCCCATGTACCTCTTGACTTGTCATTTGGAAATACACACAGGACTCAACAGTAAGTAATAAAAGCAGCAGAGGTGATATCCTGGGGTTTGCTATCCCCACAGATTCATTATGGGGTAGAGAAAATCCCTGACAGGTGAATGTCCTTGAGTACTGCAGCTCAGGTTTTTTTTGGCTATGCTAAGGGGTCATCCTGATCTATTTCCTGAACAAATTCCTACCTGTGCAGGAGGATTCTGTTCCTATCCTGTGTGACAAGGGTCATGCATACCCCTAACCAGCCTTAAGAGTTTAGTCTGATAAACTGTTCAACTCTAAGACTGTGATCATGTAAAACTAATTAAGCACATGCCTAACTTTAAGCACGTCTTATTGTCTCAAAGCCATATGCCCCTTCAGCAAGCTACAGTGGCTTTCTTTTTCTCCTTTAGCAGAAAGGCACAACTCTGTGCTTGCTGGCTAGAATTATAACCCAAATAATTAAAAATGCGGCCTGTTGAAAACTGAGGATGTTTTGGCAAATAATACTATCATAGAAAAATCGTGTCTGAGCACTTGCTTTCCTCCTTGAAATATTTTCACTGCAAAGCTAATAATTTCATTATACATAAACATAAGTTTAATGAATGAGCAAATGCATTCAGATGTCTAGGGCGATGCAATGTATATCTATATGTTTGGATAAATCTATGCACACACATATTCATCGATAAATATGTCTTGTACGCTGAGGGATGTATAATTCTTCTTGGGAATTGTATTTTTTCCCTTATATTACAAAACTATAGAAAACTACTGTATCTCTAACTGCGAACTATTTCATGCTCTAGCATAGCCAGTTCTCTGCAGGCAGAGATAAGCTATTATTTTCCATTTTCCTCTGCAAAACTGGTGATCTAAAAGCACAATAAAACCATCACTTTGTGTCACCAATTGGGACAGTGCAAAGCATGAAGTTAAAAAAAAAATAATATAGCGTGTATTAAAAGAGAAATAAATGATTAAGGGGGGTGCTGGTCTTCACAGTTTGGTTTTTTTTTTTTTTAACGTGATAACGATTTTGAGAGAAAATGAATTTCTGAAATTATGAGGAATGATTTGCAGAAAATTAATTCAGTGAAAAAAGGCATGACTGATAGCCAGAGTAATTTACAGTTGATGTTTACAACAGAAATTAAAAACATTAGTTTACTGAAATGTCCTTGTTCCTTTCATTCAATAGTTTTAGATCACTCTTTACTGTCCAGAAAAAATACTGTTGGTAACAGATATTACTTTTCAGAGATTTACTTGGTATTATTTTTCTACTAAATTTATATTAAGGAAAGAGAATACACAGTTAAACAGGTGTCTTTTTGGGGTTTTTTTTGTAGATTTTAAAACCTATGTTTTTAAAGCCCAGAACAAAACTGATTTTCTCCTTCCACTGGTGAGTTTTGCAAAATAATTAAAGGAAAAAAAAATTCCCTTCCACTGACACAGAACATTGACTCTTAGGAGGTAAATGTGGGGCTCCCCTTGCTTCTTATGAGCTTTATAGAGGCTCAATACGCTCTTAACTTTGCACAAAGCCTTGTCTGAGGAACAAAGCCTGTGGACCACCACCGGGAAGTGGTATTAGCTCTTTCCACAGCCTTCCCACTATGGATGCATGCTCAATTCTCGGATAAACACACCTTTTAAACTATATTAATGTAAAAGTTTTATTTGAAAGATGCCAGCTGTGGTCCTAGCCCTGGTTTATTCATGTGGGACATTTACTGGGTCAACTTAATACTTGACTACTGCTTATTATCCCATCAGTCTTCGGGGACAACCCATGATCTAATTGCCCAGCATTTATGTTGCCCTGGCAACTATAAATACAGAGTAATAATCCTTAAAGGGGCAGTGTAGAATTTCATGCCCCTGCAGTGAAGTACACTTCATTTCCCAGAGCACCCTATGTTTTTTAATTCAGTGCATAAAAATGTGTAATGAATAATTAATTATGTGCTTGGAGGCACAATAGCTGCCTACTTTTGAATATTCATCAGTGACATTATTAATTCACTAGAAATCCCAAGGAGCAGTGGGATAGGCTTTTAGCCTAGCTGGAGGACTTACAGATAATACTCTGCAACATGAACAAACTTTTTCAACCAGACTTTTCTTTAAATTTAATTTACATCTTAATAAAATAATAATAAAAAAAGTTTAGTACTGGGTATAGCCAAGCAACAACGAGCAATAACTGACTGCAGTAGGAAGTCCAGCAGGCTGGATTCTGTTCCTCCCTGACCCACTGCTATGCCTGACCTGTACTTTAGGACCCGGCGTGTGTCACTTCAGAGAATAATAAACCTTAGGATCTATTTGAGTGACACTGTAGAGAAAAAGCAAACGGCCAGTCACAATTTCTAGTAAGTGTCAGGTTCTCTGATGAAAAAACATCTTATTTGCCTGTCAAAAAAGTAAACATCAAAAAACTTGCCTAAGGTAAATAACTTGTCAGGCTACAAAAAGGATTATTCTACTCTTGAATAAACCTGTGAGTCTTTTCCAGAGATAGGAGTGTGACTTTCCACGTCATCACATTAGTTTAATGATGCCATTCCATGCAGGGGATTTATGTCAGATGAAAGCTAGTGCTGAAGTGCAGAGACAAACCCCATCAGTTTCTTGGCAGAGAAGAAATGGAATAATTAGAAAGAAATCTGAGGTCTTTTTGTGAAGTTTTCCTTCTTTCCTCATCTGATTTGCAATGCCAAGCAGTTGCAATGCAGTCTTTTTTCACCATTGATACCTAAGGCCAGATTCTGCGCTGACACAATTTCTTTGACTTGAGAGAGAATCTGATGTTCAGTGCTTTGGGCCAAACCTTGCAGAGTCCTCTCCTCACAAACAGCCCACCTTAGGGTCTTGTTGGGAATTTTTCTTCTGAGGAAATTTTAGATGAAGATGTTGTTTCTGCAAAGATCAAAATTCATGGTTACAGTCACTTAACCTCCTGCAAGGCAGTGCACTATCAGAAGAAAATATAGTTAAATCCTTGAGCCAGTCCAAACCCCCTAGAATATGTGTAAAAATCATTCTTTTTCTCTAAGGTTTATTAGTCAACTCGAATTTCTGTTGGAATATTTGCAGGCCTGGCTCTTTATTTGTAAAGGAATAAAACTTTTAAATCCTTCAAAAGGTAATTGGATTGCTAAATTGCAGACATATTTTAAAAAATGAGACCTGTAATCCACTGAGGTTCTTAATGGTAAGAAATCATTATGCCTAATTAAATTGAAAGTAGCTCCATTTGTATAAAGCTGGCAAAATTGGAGCTTACTTGAAGCATGTGCTCATAAGTTATTTTTAAACTATGTGAAGCCTAACTTTTGATTCTTTTCAGGGTCTCATTCCCTTTCCTTTCCTTTGTCTTTGACCTTCTCCTGGCACGTGATAAACTGCACCTACTCTGTCACCCAGCAGTTCAGCAACTTCCTCATCTTTCTGTATTTTATTCCAACAGAAACTCCAGGAGCAGCAAGCAGAACAGTTTTTTTTTTTTTTTTTACCAAAGCCCCTATTTAGTAACATTTTTAGATACCTGAAATATTTAGGTTTATTTCATGTAGAGTTGTGGTGTGTACACCTTTAACAACAGAACTGATACCATCCAGCCTGGTCACAGGTTAAACAACAGTAATTTTGCTCAGCAGTTCAAACTTTCATTACAATTTGTAATGCAGTGGAGTACTTGGGCTATGTAGTCATTTATTGCAGTGATTTGCATTAAAGAGGGTGTCATTGTGTTACCTCTTAGCTTTGGTTGAGATTAGAAGTAATATCTACATTTATCTTTCACTCCTAGGAGTATAAAATTGTGCTAATAATAACAATAATAAAGCTAGATCCTAAAAGCAAGTGAACTCTACACAGCTTTTTTTTCCCTCTTTTTTTTTTTTCTTTTTCATCTGCTCAAGTGGGGGAGTAGAAGAATCATGAATAATAAATATGGAGATAAGAGAACTGAAACTGGGAAATCAATTTACTGCAAAATATTTGCATATTTTATTAAAAGAAACTGTGCATAAACCCCACAACAGGGTGGAATGATTTATATTTTGATTTGATTTGTATACATTATACCTCTGGGAGAACTGCTGCAACTTATGCATCCCTGCAGGACTTTTTTTGGGTAGGGTTTTGTTGTTGTTGTTGTTGTTGTTTTGTTACAAATATCTTAGACAAGAGAGCAGTAGGTCCCCAATGGAAATTTAATTCAGTTTGATGCTACATGATATTTTTGGAATCTCACACAGCCAAGTATCCAGGATAGCTCTTAGCAAATAGCCAAGTTCCCTCAGGGTCTGTCTGTACCCAGACTAAACTCAGGGTTTCTTCAAAACTGTGGTTCTGGTCAGAAGGTTTTCAGCTCTTGCTTTGTAAGAAAGCTACCTCATTATTAATGCAAACATTAACATATGGGAGAGTGTTTATACTATCCTATATATATTAGCAAAATCGTGTGTGACACCTAACTGCTGAATTATTTGTTCCAGGTGTGCTGTTAAGTGTGTTGTGTATGAAAACAAGTTACAGGCTAGCAGAAGAGCTCTACAGCTATGGTTTTCTGACTTCTGTTTGTGCAGGAAGTCAGATGTCTTACCAAAGTTTTCTGACCTTAAAATTGGCAAGCTCAACAGTCATCAACAATTGTGCGCTTTTTAAAAACTATATATATATATATATATATATAAATGCTGTTTGAGTTCAGGTATGAAAACCAGGCTTGCTTGTCTAGCAAGAAAATATTGCCCAAATTCTTTTACATGTCACGTACAAGCTTCAGACATGATAGTGCACATCTGATTATTTGAATCTCTGTCTACTAAACTTTTTGAATTAGACAACATAAAACTTTTACACTAAACATGGACATCCTATGTCACAGCTGCCTTTCCAACAATAACTTTGTCAATGCAACATACTTTCATGGGCTGAAATTTGCCCTGAAAGTAGTGTAGAACTGGGAAAGATGCTGTTCCATCCCTTTTCCTGCCCGGGAAAAACACCTGTACCATTTTTCAGAAAAGCCACAGCATAGGACATATTGATACATTTTATGTGGACATTTTAGCAGTTGGTGAAGGTGACAGGAAGTTCTCACCATGTTCAACTTCTGCCTAAAAAAGAATTTTTTCCACCAATAATTGAGATACAGGCCTGTATATATGTTTTTCAAGCACATTCAGATTTGGAAAAAGCAGTTTAAAAACACATGGTCAAATTCCATTCATGTCCATGATATCAGGGAGTTCATATGAGGAAATCAGTGATAATATTTTGAGAAACGTTTGAGGTCTTCTCATGTTTCAGTACCAATAGAGACGATATTTCTAGCAGTTTCCAGAGGACTCGAATCAAGACCAGTGAAAACAAGAAAATAAACCCAGGCTAAGTTTTACTCTTTATTGCTCAGGCTTCAGTTTTTATGGGGCTCTCTAAAGTTTGTATACATGCTCTTAGAAGTTTTCTAACTGCATATTGGATGTTTCACTCTTGGAGTGAACAACTTCAGTGTACTTACGGTATCAGAGAGAAGTGATGTGTTCTTTGTCAAATATGAAACATTTCGTCAGACATCTCACAGGTGTATAAGTGGTGAAATTCAGAAAAGCTCCATAATTAATCCTCACCATATATCCAGTTTGTTTATCTTACTTCAGTTTGTTCCTGAATGTAGCTTTTATTATCTGAAAGCTATCTGTGAAGGAAGCACCTCTGCACTGATGATTTGGTGAGAGGCATTTCATAAATACATAATATAATCATGACCATCATTGTATATTTGAAAAATAAATTATATGTCTATATGTTTAATAAACCACGTAATTCATCATTTTCCTCAACTCAATTTCATTCTATAGAACACCTTGCCATGGGACCTTTAAATGTTAATGTAGTCCTCTCCCCTGCCATTGTGATGGGATTAATTTAATGATCTACCAATCCACTCATTCAAATAACTGTTCCAATCTATAGTCATGTCTGTATATTTAGAACTTGCTATCTTTACCTGCGTTATCCTCATTCCATGTATAAATTACAGGCAAGGAACTAAGATCCTGGACAGTAGCAAGTGGCTGCTTTAATCACATCAACGCACCTAATCTGAGAAATGGGTGTGTGAGGCTTGCACATGGCACCATGGAGTGACCAGTGAGGGAATCCATCCATACATGGGAGCAGAAAGTATCTGTCCTTTAGTGGGACAAGTATCCTATTATAGCCTATTAGGATATTGTCATGCATTGGCGGGGCGTCACAAGTAGGAAAATGTAAACATATGCAGGACACTTCAAAAGGAGAGTTCAGTCTGTTTAATGCTTTTACCCACAGTGTTGCATGAGGGAAACACCCAGCCTGCCAGTCAACGCAAGACACAAGGATAGTGACTTTATCCACCTTGCTATACACACAGTAATTCATGAGCAATGATGTAAGGATAATCAATACAGTATTACCCAGCTTTCAGTATACATTGTTTCACTTACAGATTCAACAATATTGCAAAGACAATCAATCTTATCTAGCTTGCTGGATTTGGATTAGAGAACCCCTCTAAATCTTTCTTAGTAAAATACCTGAGACTTGCATTTATGAAAACAAGCCGATTTTATTAAGAATAATTGATTATAACAGCTTGTGACTTAATAAAGTTTGGCATTGGCTGCAGAGAAGATACTGTTTGTGAAAATACATTGAACAACACTGTTTATGACCTGACATCTGAACACATACAACACCTTTGTGTGCCAAAATGTAGCTGTGCATGCCCAGGAAGGCATAGTTTTAGGAGTGGTTTGTCTCAGAGGTGGGTAGCCTTAGGTGTGCAGTTGTGATTTAGTATCATAATGATATAACAACAATGAGCAGAGGTTATCTGTAGGTCTGGATTATCAGAGCAGCAGCTGCAATCCATCTTCTTAGAAAATAATTAGGATCCTGTCCTTGCAAGGGTCTTGCTAATAAGCAGGAGGTGACTACGCCTACTTCCAGAGGTCTCATCCCCCACTTCAGACACTTATATGCCCTTGATACATTACTTTCTGTTGAAAACCTTATGCTCAGCCTATCACATCGGTGGGTGGGGGAAGCACCCTGTCCCAGTTCTCCCCACATTCAGCCCCATTCCCATATTTAACTTTATTCCTGCATTCAGTGTTATTCATACAGATATATATGGGACTGGACTGCAACTGTTAGGTGAGAGAGCAATTCACTAGTCTAAAGAAGTATTAAGAATAACCAGGCTTGGGTCAAAAGTTTCATGTGGGTTTTTTTTTTTTTGGATTGTGGAGTTTTTTCAGAGCTGTCAGCAAAGCATGACACGAAGGGATTTGTGTGGGGTATGAATACACTGCATTCAAAGCAAGGTATTATTTGCTTGTACTTGTTATTTTTTTTGTTTTGACTTCATGGATTAATGGTCTTTTTACTATCTCTTCCCATTTCTAGAAACTACTCTTCCATCTCCCTTCCACCCTCTAAATAAAGGTCAATTTTCTTACTCTGTCATCATACAGGCCAGCTGGCAAATTTGTGCTATTTTTCAATATTGTTTTTTCCATGCTTTCTTGAGTTTGTTTCAGTTTTTTAAAAGGTATGATATTACCCTGTTCTCATAAATCAAGGCACTATTTTTACTTGGTTTCCATTTGTTACCTAAAATATAAGCAACTTTAACTCAATTTGAAAAAAATGAGGAAACCCAGGAAGTTCACATGTTTTCTTTGTACAGATGTATAGCTTTACAGGCAGAGCGTGGCCATCTTTAAGTTTTTAACCCTAGTAGCTACTAGTCATCTATGATGACTCTATAATTTTGAAAATTTACCTCTAAACTCAGGAAACCTAGAAACTTCAAGCTGTTCAGAGAACAGCAGAAGTTGAATGTTGCTGTCCTAGCTCTGTGTCTTCAACTTGGGTCGTCCCAAGCTAATGAGTTATGAGCTTTGATTGAAGCTTCTCTACAAATGACATTTGCAATGTCTTTAACGTATTTGGATTTACTCATGTCTAATGATGCCAGTGAGATCAGTTTTCCTTTTACATAGCAGGGCAGTTTCATTCCTCCATCTGATAAACAATTTCCACAAAACTCATTGAAAATTAGAATATGTTGACAACATCTCTTAGGTAAATGAAACTAGTCATGGAGTTCCAACATTACAAAGAGAAATGAACACACATGCAAATTTGGAAAACACTGCAACTCTGATTTCCTTGACAAATCTGACTAGGAATAAAACTGCAATGCCATGACCCCAGAGATGGAGCTAAGCTGGGATTTAATAACAGAACTTACTACATCAACAACATGGTGACATAAATGTCTACATACCTCTAGCTGAATAAGAGAATCTTAAATTCCCTTTTTGAACAAACCTAGATATGTGAACCAAATTTATTGGAAAGCCAGCTTTTTCTGAAGACAGAACACTTTACAAAGTGTTTACTGTCACTTTACAAATAGCCCAAACCAACAGAAACTGTATACGAGCAGGAGGAAGATGATTCTTCATCCCTAACTCTGTTTTGAACATCCAGGTGAAGTCAACTTCAAACCTGTGAAGCACTTCAAATGACTTTTGACATCAAGTCAGTGAAACTCAAGAGGTACGTTCATGTGAATCCTGGGCTTGACAGGGATGGACTCCTGCTATGTTTCTGCACAGTGATATTCAGATACTAATAGGTCAGTTTGGTTTAAATTTCTGTCCTATTGGGACAAAAGTTTTGTGGGACCAAGGGTGTTTGGGGCACTCAACATGCGAATGGTAATTTCAGTCCTTGCCACCTACAGACATTTAATGCAAAATTGCTTTTTCCTTTGTGACTATGCAGCTGCTCTCCTGCAGAGAATGTAACCCTGCTCTGCTGGTTAAAGAACATTTTGCTGCCTCTGCTATTTGCTCCTTTCAGCAGCTATTGTGGACTGAAACTCCCAGCTCCTTTCACAGAGAAGTCATGATGCCAGAGTACTTGGTTCCCAGGGTGGCATGAATGAGAGCAGCAGGTTTCATTTTTATGGCCTGAGTTTGGCTAGCATCCTTATTCCAGTAACAGTTACATTAGCTGCCTAATCTGCCCCAAAGACCAGCAGTTTTGCGTAGAAGACATCTGAGATTCAGCTTTGGGAATGAAGTTAGGACACTGGGGACAGCAACTTGGAAATATTCTAACATTTAGAATTTGTTCTTGAAGTTACAGTAACAAGTTCCATATTTTCACTTCTGATTCAGTGCCTTGCAGCAGCACATCCATTTTCTGCTATTAATGAGCTGACGGCTTGAAAACTTACTCTCAGTTGCAGTGCAGCCTTTGATTTCACAAAACTCCTCCAAATGCCTCCAGCTAATTGTGTTTTCAGTAATAAATTGTTGAAGAAATCTTGGCTTAGCTGAATTTACTTCAATTTGATTTAATTAATATGTTTAAAAACACTATCCTGAGCAGCTTGGACTACTGGATTGCTTATGCTATTTGCAGGATGCTGCACAGAGGAGTGACCCAGAATTTACAAACTTCTTTCACATCATCCATCACATTGCCATGTCATCATTTAAAATAATGGTATCTTCTCGCCTTCATGCAAAATGATTTTTGTAGCTGTGAAGACTCTGACTAATAGGGGGTTTTACCTTATAAAAAGCAGAACTTAACATCAGTGGAATGTTTGCAAGCTTGACTGTTTACAGAGGCCAGCCTCTTTTACAGGTGGATTACACAGCTCCAGAACTGGCTCTCCCCTTTTCAGTCACAAGTATCTTTAATGAGACTTTTACTAGTATTACCTTTTCACTGCATTTGTGTGCTGTACTTTGTCTTGTGTTTAAACTCTTGGAATCTACCCATTCTTGCTTGTGTTATTGGTAAATCTGATGCCATCACAGCCAATCTTCCCTGTCTCCCTCAGTCTATTCACCCAGGCCTTCCATGCTGAGTAATTCTGGGAATATCTGAAATAGGGGTTCAATCAATCATATATGGTCTGTAAATCCACTAGAACTGCAAGGCGCAGATATGTCATAATGTGTAATTCACAGATTAGCATTATCTGACAACATATATGATCTGCTGGACTATGTGGCATCACACTTTAGAGACATGAAATTTGCTGGCTAGAAGTACAAAAGCCTTTGGTCTGAGGCATCGAGCTGTTATTTAGCTTAATTTTAAACAGGGAGGCACTGTTGTCAGTTTTCAGAATTACTGAGAGTCGCAGAAGTCTTAGCAAAACAGTCTTTCTAAGGCTACCCAGCTGTTTGATATTAAACAAACATCTGTTTTGAATAGAAGGTATTTCACTCCCCTCTACACCTCCTCTTTAACATACCAGAGAATGGCTGGAAAGAACTGTCACAGCTATAGTTTTATTTAGTTCTCTGAACACTGCTGTCCATAGTGTCAAAAACGCACCAAAAAATAACCCTTGGAAAGGTTAATAGTGGCCTTTCCAGTGTCATATTCTACACTTTATGTGTTGTGGTAATTATTATCATTATAGCTGTAAGGATGTCTAGTTATCTTTCTTAATCACATACTATAAAAAGTGCTTCTGAACACATATCTATTATTTAATCAAAATTTCACAGTTATTGGCATTTATGCTCTGGAAGGGCTGTGTTTATTTTCTGTTTGCAAAGAGGAACAGTGCCTCCCAGAAGAAAGGGAGACCTCCATCCATGCCCACTTTAATCACTGTCATATCATGTGACAATCTGTACTATTAATATCAGAGACCGCTAATACATGTTATTATGTCCTGTTGCCTTGTACTTTTTGCACCCTAGGAAAGCACTTTCATTAGCAGACTGAAAAAAAAAAATAGCGTGAGAACTGAACTGTCTTCCCAAGGCAAAGCCAAGTAAGAGCTTTCCTGCCTGGAACAACTTAAAATGGCTTCAGGAATGCTTGTATCTAACAGGGTCAGGCATAATACTCAGGTGGCATCTTTTCTCCCACCACTCCATTTCTTTCTCTGACTCTGCAATAGAGTGCTGGAAGAGTTCTCCATTTCGTATGTCTGTTCAGAGGACTCAGTTGCTATTGGTATCTTTATAGTTCTCTGTTAGATCACTCCCAATAATGGCTTCTTCCATGACCATCCACGCTGTCAGTTTGGCATTGTCAAAAAAGATCTGGGAGGTCATCATTCTCCCACATCATTTACATTACCCCAAATGTCATCTCAGATTTCAGAACATGTTACCCATTTATGCCTGCTGTGCCACTACATTGGTGGGACACAGCTTCAGGTGATGAGAGTTTCTTGGTTTTCAACCTATTGATGGGTCGCCATTCACACTCTGCCCTCAGTTGCCACTCTCTGATTCTGGCACTCATATCAGCTTTGGTACATGTTTGTGTATGAGGCTTCTGTTGTCTGCAATATCTCTCCTCTTTGAATCTCCTACTCAGAGACACTGACTTACATGGACAGGACAAACTACATATATCATTCCCAGTAGTGCTTACCATCTACTGATGTCCTATATCCAGAATTATCTCAGTAACCACAGTGCCCAGAAGGAGTTAGTTGCATTCCTAGCTTCCTCGTGGCACCCTCTGGATGCTCTCTGTTGGCTTCATGGTCCCCAGAAGATTATTAAAGATCAGCTTGACATTGCTGTAGAAAATGTCATGATAGTCATTATATGGTACTGAGAAACACACAGTCCTTCCAGCTGAAGTGCCTTCAGCCTGCCTCAACATGGATCCTGTAATGGAAGTGGTACAGCTGGATATCGTGAACCTTGAGTTTTGCTCGCATGAAGTAAGATCTCATTATGCTAGATGCTGTACAAACATCAAAGAAAGATTGCTTCAGTCTGCACAGCAAGTAGGAAACATGTACAGAGAGTGCTCTAAGGGATGAAGTATTACCAAGAGACTGTTCTTAGAGCTCCTACAAATAACTCCTAGTATATACCTTGAATAGTTCCTAATATACCTTTTGTAATGCATGTCCCCTGCGAGAAAGAAAACAAACCCACCCCACAACCCACTACTTTGTTGTTGCTTTTCTGTTGATACTTTGTTGTTGCTTTTTCTGTTGAGTCCAGCGGGATGAGGTTTAACACGGCCAAATGCCAGGTCCTGCACTTGGGGCACAACAACCCTAGGCAGAGCTACAGACTGGGAGAAGTCTGTCTAGAAAGCTGCCAGGAGGAGAGGGACCTGGGGGTGTTGGTCGACAGCCGACTGACCATGAGCCAGCAGTGTGCCCAGGTGGCCAAGAAGGCCAATGGCATCCTGGCTTGGATCAGAAACGGTGTGACCAGCAGGTCCAGGGACGTTATCCTCCCTCTGTACTCTGCACTGGTGAGACTACTCCTTGAATCCTGTTTTCAGTTCTGGACCCCTCACCACAAGAAGGTTGTTGAGGCTCTGGAGTGAGTCCAGAGAAGAGCAACAAAACTGGTGAAGGGGCTGGAGAACGGTCTTATAAGGAACATCTGAGAGAGCTGGGGTTGTTTATCCTGGAGAAGAGGAGGTGAGGGGAGACCTCATTGCTCTCTACAACTACCTGAAAGGAGGAGGGAGCTGACCTCTTCTCCCAGGTGACAGGGGAGACTCTTCTCCACCAGGGGAGATTTAGGCTGGACATCAGGAAAAAAAAATTCACAGAAAGGGTCATTGGGCATTGGAACAGGCTACCCAGGGAGGTGGTTGATTCACCTTCCCTGGAGGTGTTTAAGGCACGGGTGGATGAGGTGCTGAGGGGCACAGTTTAGTGTTTGATAGGAATGGTTGGACTTGATGATGCGGTGGGTCTCTTCCAACCTGGTTATTCTATGATTCTATGATTCTGTGATTCTATGAAACAGCGAGAGAGAGGTTACTGTCAAGGTCCAAACCCTGAAGTCTAGTCCACATTTCCTTGGAGAGCCACTGCCTTACACCAAAACTGAGGAAAAGATTAAATGTTGATCTATAGATCATCCACTGTTATTTGTATCTCCACATATTAGACACAGGTCTGTCATATTTAAAAAAGACCTTCCTTACTAAGCTCATTGGAAAAACAGCTGCCTATTCATATAAAAATTTATCTATGATTCCTTCTAGAATACTTCCTTGGGCTAGTTGCGCAGAGACCAGATAGGACATGCTCTTGTTTGGCCTCCAAGGCAATTTAGACACAAAGATCAGGCTGTTAAATGCATAAATACAGAGACCTGCTTTGTCAAGTTTTCATGAGGTGGTGTAAACCATCTGCCTGTGCAGTGGGCTCAACATATCCAGCTGAAGGACAACTTTCATAGTGTTTTTTGGGTATGGGTGTTGTGAATCATGTCTTAGGATATGGATGTTGTGTACCCTGTCTTAGGACAATGTTGGCATGGGGTCACACTATCCATTTTTCAGACAAAAGAGGCTTGGAGGTCTCATAGAGAGACGTTGTACCAGGATATAAGACACTCTTCATAGCTACTTTACTGCTGGAGACTGTTAGAATTTTGAAGTAGAATCTGAGGAGAGACTTATCTTCCTTCTGTATATTATGTTTCCATTGTAAACTTTAATCATTATTAAAACCAAATTTGACAGGATTTTTTTATACTTTAGCCTTATGCTGAACTATTTCATTGAAGTTCCCAATTATTACAGTGAACTTGCACATTTTTTCCTATAGTAGAAAATGTTGATTTAGTGGCAGTAATATTTGCCTAGTAGGAATAGCATGAAATTTCTGATTTTCTGATTCAACATGGTATAGTTTATTTACAAACACCCCAATGTCAAGAAATACTTCTGACTGGGATAGATTTTTTTTCTTCTATTAGGACTCATAGAAATGCATATGTTTGTGAGCCAAACTACCGTGTTTAAACACAAACAAACAGCAAAGACATATACTTCAAACCAAAGCTCAGCAGCAGCATGGGTGACACATTAGTGCAACTATCAATTCCATTTTGTTTAATATATCTCACCATGTGATTATTCTTAATTTGAAAATAGCCATTCAGTACATTTTTCTACATGAAAATTGCACTTGCATCTTGTAGATATGCTAATAGATTTAATACAGAGATGCAGCCATTGATTACTCAAAACCAATATGTGCATATCTGCTGTAAAATATATTTTTAAAGGTAATCTCAAATAACCATTTCATAGCAGCTAGGCTTTGCACTAATATGCTTGTCTAATGTCCCATTTAGATTCTTATATTTCAAATCAGAGATAAATCATGGGTGGAAATTTGTGTTTTATATTCCAAAAGCAACAAAATAAACTGTGACTTCATCTGTGTAAACTAGAAAAGACCAGTGCCAGTTACAGGAAACACTTGTGCAGTTATCTCAAGAGACAGTCTTTTTGTTGCCATAAACCTTTAGCAGAAGTGTCCAGTTTTCACAGGAGTTGGTAAAAAGATGTGAACACTGCTTAACTCAAGCCAAGACAAAAGCATGCTTAGTACTAGTTCTAAATTAGTGGGCTAGAAACAGGTCTGAGCAAGGCTGGAATAATGTCAAAACCTTCCTGAAGACTTGCAGGCAGACAATGATATGCTTAGGGAGTCCTGCAACTACTGTGAGCTGGGGATGGGATATGGGAGTCTGACATCTACACTTAAACCAACTGTTACCAACACAGTACACTTCATCCTCTGATACGAAGATATGGTTGTATCAGGAAGATTTATGGAAGACTTCTGATCAATACATTCTGAGTAACAGATATTTGATAATATCCTGTGCATTTGTAGAGCCAGGGATTTTTTAACCTGTTGATGTTGCTGTCCCTTCCAGTGGTGAGGCTGCACCTTGAATGCTGCCTTCAGTTTTGGACCCCTCATTATAAGAAAGACATCGAGGTCCTGTAGCATGTCCAGAGAAGTGCAATGAAGCTGGTGAAGGGGCTGGAGAACAAGCCTCATGAGGAGAAGCTGAGGGACCTCGGGTTGTTTAGCCTAGAGAAGAGGCTGAGGGGAGACCTTATTGCTCTCTACAACTATCTGAAAGGAGGTTGTAGAGAGTTGGATGTTGGTCTCTTCTCCCAAGAGATAGGTGATAGGACAAGAGGGAATGCCCATAAGCTGCATCAGGGGAACTTTAGATTGGACATTAGGAAAAATTTCTTCACAGAAAGGGTTACCAAGCACTGGAACAGTTGTCCAGGTTGCTGGTTGAGTCACCTTCCCTGGAGGTATTTAAAATGCAGGTAGATGAAGTTCTTGGGGATATGATTTGGTAGGGGATAGATATGGTCAAACTTGACAATCTTAAGAAGGAAGAATGGAAGTAGGTTCTGCCTGAGATGCCCTAGGAAACCAGGAGAGTTGTTCATACATCATCCAGGAACTATATTTGGAACTTGAATTTTCCTTCACATGTTTCTGGCATTCAAAGATAATTACCTTCATGTATGCAAAATAAGTAAAGAATGTAAACATGGAACTTTCCTGCCACACTTGAGGGTTTTCCAGAGCCACTTCCTAGATAAATGCTCAAGTTACAGCACCCTTTTCCAAATCCAGTCTGTTAGCAATTGCTACTGAGTTTTAAGGCAAAATAGCCTGGATGGACTGGGTGGTATAAAGGTCTGAACACTGCAACATAAACACCTCATTCAGATTCCTCTGTCTATCCTGTCAGCATTCCACTGTTTTCACCACAAGTCTATTAGGAAAAGCAGGATTACAGAAGGAACGATCCAATAGGAATATATTTTGCTGAATAGAAATCACTCATTCTTGGGACAAAATTTGTGTTTGATTACTTTTACTTTAGATGGAAAGTACTTCTAAAAACTGTGTTGCCTATATGAACATTCGATTTAGTGGCTGAAGAAGGATTTAAAGGAGAGAAGGCATATTGTAGATAGCAGCTGTGATATTCTCAACACTTATGAGGCCACCTTATGCTGTATCAAAGGCAGCAGTGTGAATGCCCTGGCTAACAGAAAGTAAAATGAATTAGAAAACAGAATCAACACAGCATAACCAGGGGCTCAGAATAACCAAGTTCCTACAAACACCATTTTCAAATAGGACAGATGTGGTTCTCCATCCAGCCGCAAGCACTTATAGCTTCTTTAAAACATGAAAGGAGATCATCAGTGACCAGTTTCAAATGGGCATGTTGCTCTGCCTTCTGAGTAGAACAGTGGAGAAATAAGAAAACTGGAGAAAATGTTCCCCTCCACCCCAGCTCTGTTTCAACGACCTGGGAGGAAAACAGAAAAGCCATTTGATATACCCATGCCATGACTTTCCTCCATTGTTCCCCTAGTCAACACTCAGCCCTCTGATTGCTTTATAATCTTCTCTCAAGCCTGCCTCTTTCATGCTCTTCTTCCAGTGTTTCAAGCTATGCTTCCCAACTGTCAACATTTAAAATTCTTAATGATGCAACCTGAGGTTACTATGGCAACTAATGTCATTGCCTAGATGGTGGTGATCATATAATGTGCATTGCCATTGAAATTTAAAATTATTTTCCATAGACCTATGAAGGCCATGAAGAAGGTTGCATTCTACCCCGTTCAATCCCCTGAAAAATACCACAAATCTAGCAGGTATCACAGAGGAAGTTATCACGATCTTTTGGAACATGGATTTGTACCTAATTAATGTGTGTACCTGAATTTATGCTCTCAAAAAGGTGATATTTCAGATATTTATTTAGTGTGATCAATACACTTCTGAACAGCATGATTTTTTTCCTGCCTGATGTAACTATAATCTCCAGTTACTTTCAAAAGCAAATGATCCTGTACTCCTGTAAAAACGCAGTTTTGTTCCCTACATTAATCTCTAAGAAAGCCACCAAATTCTGATGATGTCACTCAGATATTCCTTAGGGAAACATCCTAATAAACTGTTGGCATCTTTTGGAGCACCAGTTGAAAGTTTGCATTTTGGATGATGATTACTCAGTTACCGAAGTGTGCAGATACCCTTATGATGGGCACAGCATTTAAAGCTGGATACACAGGGATTAAACTAATTATGTTAGTTAAATTTCAGTCCAATAAATAATCTAATAAATCAGTACATTTCAATAGTGGGGATTCTAGGATTAGCTTTGATCCACATAGACAGTAAGTAAAACAGAATCGAAAGCACAATTTTTCTTCTTCCTAAGGGGATTTCTTTCTGGCTCACATCTCAGCAATAACAAAGATTCTACAATCGCTGTTTGATAAAGGAAAGCAGATCTGAACCAGCCAACTTTTCCAGCCCTGGGTTGGTTCTGCTATCTGAGCAGAAGCAAACCTAGCTGCAAATTAGGATACAGCACTGAAAGGGACCCTGCAGGTCATCAGCAGGGCCCCAGTTACAAGCAGTTGAAGCTGTATAATCCCCTTCTTGTATGTATCAAGCTTCATTAGAAAACGAATTGCCTGGAGGTTTTGCCCATGATTCTTATATGGGAAAGTTATTCTAGAGATGGTAGCTAGAAGTCACTCTAAGCTATTTCTTTCATATCTCCATATATCCATTTAGACTTTTTCTAACACTGCCAGTAAATCTAGCTTTATTGCAATGTAGCAAGGAGGATATCTTTACGTAATAAACCAAGATGAATATTTGTCTTATGCCTAATGCTGTTGATATTCTCAGCCTTCTTCTCTGTCAATGGCTGGATTATACAGAAGGTAAAACATGGGGATAGTTGTAGAAGATCAATGATTACTAGAAAGAGATACATACAGAAGTTAGTGAAAGAAAGAAACGCAAGGATTTTGTGTCACCTTGTAGAGATGTCTGATTTTTCAATAGCTGGAAATTAGTTCCATTATAACTTGCAGATTATTGTAGAATGTCTTGTTGCTGGAAATAACACAAACTCGCCTGCTAGGGATTTCATATTGTCATTGTTCCCCTACATATCTGAGCAATTTGCAAACAACATGCACTACCATAAAGGCTCTTACAGATGCCATCAACACTCTGGCTGCAGGTATGAGGACAGTTGAAAGAAAGATTCAGTGCTAGGAAGATGCTCTTTGGCCAAATAAAATTTTCAACCCTTTCTGAAAGGTGATAAGGTTATGAATTTGACCATTCTTTATTTTGTTCCCTAGCCAGACACTCATGCCTATAAGCATTCTCTCTTCTCCTGTCACAGGTTTTGCCTTGCTAGGGTTATAGACATTCAATTCACAAGTTAAAATTTGGTCTTCAGTGTATCTTGACAGTCTGATCCACTGTTAGGTCATTTATTGCGATGGATTTTATTTATGATTTTTGTTTGTAGGTTTTTTTCCTAAGGACTAGATATTGAAGCACTAAATTACTTTGAAATTTGAAGTTCTTCTTACAGACTGCCTTGGTCAGCTCAAGACAGCAGTTACTAGGAATCGTATGAGTGTTTAGTATAAGATTAGTGATCAAAAAGTTTCACATGACCCAATAACTAAGTAGCTACCATGTAAGTAAGAAGCTGTTGAAGTTCAGATACTGTTAGTTCCATAATGCTTTACCTCTTCTTCATTTACTGAAGGGCGATGAAGAAAAATAAGCTCTGAAAGAGTCAGTGTATGAGTTTGTTTTCCTTTTCCTTTCAGCCTTTTCAGTCCCAAAGCCCAAGATGATGTATCAAACATTCCCTGAGGCAGAGAGTCAGTTTGAATAGAAAGAGAATGTATATCCATTCATTTTGAGTATGAGCTCTCCAGTTCTTTCATATTAGGCATCCATAATGCCTGCAGACAATAAACACTATTGCAGGAGTCTATGTAGTATCAAAGCAAGAGGCAAAGTTATTTACAGCATGTCAAGGTCTTTCTGTGACAGTGTAAGAACACTTCGATAATAATAATATAGCACTTGGAAGTAATGATGTACTTATAAGTATAGATGAAGCACCTTTAATTTATTTGATAAAGTGAAAACTGAAGAGGGCAGCTTCACAGAAGCGTACACCTCTGGTCCTCACTTGCACTGAGTGTTTACTCTAAGAGTATGTGAACTCCTGCTGAAGCTTTTTCATTAACAAAAGAACTTCATAAATGCAGAAAAGACCGAGATATAAAAGATTTTTTTTTCCAAACAGGGAAAACCTTCTTGTGGGCAAATACAATATGCATGTTATCTGTGGGTGAAATTTCTAGCATCCAGAGGTCAGCTCTCACCTTCCGGCACAAAGGGTGAGTCTTAGAAAAATGTCTCACAAGTTTCTTTCCTTCAAGAGAAAATCAAGATATGAAGCTTTTAGTCTTGCATTATTACATGTCTCCTTGAATATTTAGATTAAAAACCACCATGGTGTAGGGGGTGAATTTTATTTTGACCAGAAACTGTGCCTTACTTTCTGAGAAATCCCTTAAACAGAGGATTTGAATTTGTCACAATGACTCTGTCATATCCAGGAGTTTAGGCTGCAAACATGCACTACTTCCAGCCTCAGGCTCTATTTTCGCCAAATGTTTTGGATCCTGAGCAAAGATTCTTCTCTCTTTCAAGACTCTCTACACTACTGCTTTTCTCTAAATTTCTAGGTCTTCTCGAGTCAGAGTGGCTCTGATTTTAATGGGGTGCCAATTTGTAAGCAGCAGTAAGAGAGATGTGTTTTACTTTTGATTTTATACAGTGGGGGAAAAACCCCTCTTCCACTATTCTGTCAAATTTAAAATCAGGCTCAAATCTCTCATTACAGTTCTGTTATGCCAAAGATACAAGAGAAGAGCTGGTGAACAGCTCCTGTTAATAGAAATGGACCATGTGGATTTTCAGAGTCAACAAAGATATCTCCATGAATAAAGAAATTAAAAGTTGGAAGAGAGAAAACGTAGCTTGTTGTTGACTTGGAAGACCTGCTGAGATCTGTAAGGGACGGTAATTCACAAGATTTGAGCTCTCAGCCATATGCTAAACCTGGAGTCCTGGAGGTTCCTGTTTATCAATTCCTAGGTATCTGTTCCGGCATCAGCCACTGCAACAGGAAAACTGGAAAGGGGAATTAGTTACACAAAATAGAGAGAAAGGATGTAGGTGAGGGTGGAAGCCAGGTAATGGCTGGAAGGATCACCGGATGTATAAAAGTATGAAGTACATACATATAATATCAGTTGCAATAATCTTTTTTATATGGAGAAGCAGAAGAGGAAAGGGTGTGAATGTTACAGGCTACTAGGTTAGCTTTAAATGTGTTGTTTTACATTCAGAGAACAAAAACAACAGCCTGAGTCTCTGACTGCCCAATTTAGAGTTGTAGATATCAAAAACTCCCTCACAGCAGTCATCTCAGCGAAGCAAAATCAAGACTGAAATATACTTGCAAAAGAGGAAAGCTTAACAATAATTAATATGAAGAGAAATGTCCTACTTTAGGTCATTCATCAACAGAACTAGAGGATACACTTAATCAAGACATACTTGGAATGAACAGTTAGTTCAGTTCCAGCTTGTATATTGTACAGTCTTGCTGCAAAGGGAGACCATTTAAAGATGCAACATGTTCTTTCCTGGATGATTATTCCAAATCAATCTAATCTGCTGCACATGAGTCAACCTTACAAAACAGGCAAACTGTGGAGAAATCTGTAAATCACAATTTTTTTTTAAATGCACCTAACTTATTCAGTCGAAATCAAAGCATGCAATCAGCTGATAACTGTATTCTGCCAGCTGCGCTTCCTTAGAAGCCTGGTAATTCCCTCAATGTTTTTCTTTTCCTTAAAAATAAAAAAAAAGAAATGTCCAATTCTGTTGATAGCTGCAATACAAACCTTACAGTACAAGTATAACTCAGTATAAACCTATTTCTCAGTGCTTTCTGGTGTCCAAGTCAAAGTTCAGAACTCAGTCCAACCAAGCATTGCTAAAAAGAGAAAGGTTCATATCTCCCTTGCCCAAATCATTTTTGTATTTAATCCAAATCTGTTCCCTTTAAAGTCACGCTGATGAAGTTATACTGATATTTTCCCTCCCCTTTCCCACATATCCCATGTCCTTCCTTACACATCCTCTCTGAACAAGGAGACTGTGTGTGCTTCTATAGCAAATTTTCTCAAGGTAAGCTAGGAAGTTTTGGGAAAAAGAGGTAGAATAAGGATATTCTTTTCTGGGTAACTACTGCCCCATGCAATGTTACAGGATTTCAGTCCCTGCCTGCTTGTGTGCAATCACACAGCAGAGCACGGCTGGGTTATTGCTCATAGAGGTGAAGAAGGGAAGAGGGTTGCCTGTGAAGGCACGTGGAGAACAGGTCTCAACATGGCAGCATTTAGTAGAGTTGAAATGCCTAGTTATCTGCATAACTTCAGCTATGTCCAAGCCCTCCTATTCATTGCAGGTATGGCTGCACAGTAACAGAAGCTGATGGAAAGCTTGTGGCTATTACTATGCCCCCTCTTCCTGTCTACTTGCTTCCTTCACACTAACTTCAACCATGTGAATGTGGGAGAGTGGGTAAGCAACGCCCTGCCAGAACTATGAGGCATGGCCATGCCAGCCAACACTTATTTTTTTTATGGATTTCTGGTTTCAGAGTACAAGACAAATTCCCTTCCTTGCTTCTCTCTGTGCTTCCTGCTAAGGTCAGACCAACATAGCACTTTGACGGAGAAAAATTAGAAGGAGGCAGAGAGGAGTGAGACAGGTTCTGAAATGGGAAAAGCCAGGATGCTAAAAGGAGGTAGGATAAAAAGACTATCCAATAATACCTGGCCTCCTCGTGCTTTCCTTCAACATGTTTTCAAACACTGAAGGGATTTACACTGTGTGCTTGTCACCTGCCTTTTGTTAATACCACATCCACTCTCAACTATCCAGCACCTCAGATGCCCTGCCTGACTTTTTCCTGCTGCTAATTGTTATGGAGAAGATGTATCTGTGCCTCCATATTTTCAGCTAAAGTTTAAGGCAACTGAAGAACTTCTTTCATGGTGAAATATGTCATTCATTAAGCTGTGTTAAAATTATGAGTTTTAACCAGCTTTCTCCAGGACAAACATGTCTGTTTATTAAATGAGAAATACCAAAGAGCATTCCTGAGTATTCCACAGTTCTCTGTCCAATCCCTCTTTCACATTCCACTTCTGTATTTATTTCCTTCTTTATCCAGCCCTATGCACACAAGATCTTGTTAGAGGCTTTTAATTCCCCTTGAAGTCCCAAAGTTGGTAGCAACATTTTATTTCAAGTTCTTTTATTGAGTCAGCTAGGTCAGTACAAGTCATACGGACCATCGCCCACATGTACATGAACATGCTGAGTCAGTGGCAGAAGGTTGCACCTCACACCACAACTCCATTGTTATTTTATTTTTTTTCGTTCCACAAGTGCTCTCCCACCATTTCCCTCCCACTGCAAGAAGCTTTGCTACAAAATGAGCACAACTAACAGCACCCAGGGCTGCTATACAAAGGAAAAGAAAAGCTGGGGAAATTGCTGCAGCCTCTCATGTCTACCGCAACTTTATTATGCCACTTGACACAGCTTGAAAGAAAACTAGAGATTTCACAAAAGGCAACATTTAAAAATAACTTCTTTTTTGTCAATTAAATCTAAGTGTTTTAAAAACCTCAGCACTGACAAGGTTTGTTAGTTTTTCTTTTCTTCTCCCCCCTCTCTTATAGGAAATTCTGAACAACACATTTTCTTCTAAACCATCTACATTTCATATACTCTAGTTTAGAAACACAAAACATTGAAAATTATTTGGTCCAACCATGCCCCAAATTATCTGATTACTCTCAGAAGCAGACAGCTGCAACAGTATGAAATACTTTTGAGTGGGGAGATCTGAGGGACTAGAAGAGAACTGGATATGATTCCAAAAGTTCCTTCTATCCAAATCGCTCTAATGCAAATGACACCGTATGCCAAATACTTTCCTTGGTTTGTCTTTCAGTGTCTTTGTCTCCTTCCAAGCTGACATAGAGCTGCTCAGCTGAATGTCTTACAAGATGAACTTGTTAATCATTCAAGCCTCTTCAAAACCCAAGCACAGAACAAACAGAAGATATTAAACCTAAAAATACAAAACCTCTGAACTCTTGTCATTGCCTAATTCTTAACCGCCATGGTTTTCCCCCACTTACTCCAAATAATCATCAGCCAGATCACAGAAGCAGATTCTCTCCTGCTTCACATCACACAAGGGCCACAAATGTGTATTCATATTTTAGTTGGTCTCTTGACAGAAGCTGTTATTAATACATCACATTTTATCCTTCAGAATGTCAGTACACAGCCACAGTGGTCACAGAGATCTGAGCAGGTGATTTGGAAACCTAAAAGAAGTCTTAAGATTCACAATTCAAAATTATCTAGAAAGCCCAACACAGAGATATAGGAGAAGTGCTGAGAGTAGGAAGCTCCAGGTAAGTCTGGGATCCTGAAGTTCCTGAAGTTTTTCTAGAAATAGGGACCAAGGACTTTTGGGTTCCAAATGAGCTTGATTCACAAATGGTATTTTCACTTCTTTGCTAAAGACAGAGGGAAAGTCCTTCTTCAAGCAAGGTGGGTGAGGACACATTATGGAAATGCCTTTGCATGTCCCCAGGAGTTCGAGACATCCTCTTAGTAGAATTCTAGGAATATCAAATAACACAAAACAAGCAGGCAGTTACTAGAAATCAAGTTCATGTGAGATTGTGACTTCCAAAGCCAAGTCATGGCCTCTGTCTACTGTGAAATAAATGGTAAGAAGGGGTTGTCACTGATTGCAAAACTTGAAGAATGAGCTTCCTGATCTGCATATTTTGAAAATTTGAATTCAGCAATAACAGGGAATGCCCATGCATGCCAATGTGTTCTTTTTAGAACTAGCGTACTTTTTTTTGGTTTAATTGTGATATATGCCTGATCTTACCTTTACTTTAACAAAGCTTTTTTTCTGAGAATGTAAGATCATTATCACTCCCATTACATACTGTGTGCTGTGTAAATTATCTGCTATGTCTATGGGTGTATGTCATTCAGCATATTTAAAAAATAAAATTTTTATGGCATGCTGCAGGCTTGAATAAAAATAGATTTGTCATCTCTTTTTGCAACAAAACACTTTCAGCATATTTTTTCCATGTAATATATTATTCCCTTTAAATAAGAGACCGAGGCAGAGTTGTGAGTTTATACAAAGCTCTTCTATAGTGATGACCTTTTCTGATCCTCTGTGAAAGTTAAGCATTCACCAACAACCAATAGAGATGATATCTAAAAATAAACATCTACATACAAAGAATTGTAACCCTAGGTACACATTTGGGTAAAAAAAGGACATTTTCAATGGACACTTCATGACAGCCTTAGAGGAATGCATTACAGATGAAAGTGACAGATCTGTGTTGTTGTAATGCTCCATTCATTATTTACAATAAATGTGTTATTCATCACACATGACAATGAGGCTATTTGGTTTATTTGAGAAGGTGGGAAATTTAGCACCAGAAAGATTTGAATTGTTGTTCCAAGCTATGCTGCTGGCCTTGAAGGTGAACTGGGGCAAGTTGTCTTGCTCTTTGGTGCCTCTATCTCTTCATCCATAAAACTGTTAGACAGATACTGATCCTTTGTAAAGCATTCAGAGATCTGGGTGAATGTGCTATCTAGGAGCCAGGTATTATTATTGCTAAATTCGAAGGGATTAAAGTGATGCCTGTATTTAGTTGCAAGATTACTGTAGTCCTGTGTACTAATTGGTTCACTGGGGAAGAGGCTTTGGCTGCCACTTCAAACTGCTCAGCTACTTGGAAAAATATGGTGACTGCCTCTAGAAACACATATGTGCTAAGGGCTCCATATTTAGAATAACAGAATAACCAAGTTGGAAGAGACCCACCGGATCATCGAGTCCAACCATTCCTATCAAAGGTCATTTCTATCATTTACATCAAAGGTTTCTTGGGAAGAAAAAACTTGCCATGCCACATCATTAGATTCAATGTTACTGTTGGGTGGTACACTTCTTTAGTGCATGTCTGACCAGTACACCTCTGTCCACCCAATGGGAATCCTTGGGTAAATGGAAAAAAAAATCCTCAAATTCAGAAGTGTGTCCAAGGGACCCTGAACAAAAGATAAAAACTCTCCTGCAAATCTGCCAATTCAAATATTCACAAAGAACTTGGGGTGTATTGGAGCTTGTTCTTCCTCTGCCTTGCATAGGAATAGAATGACTGCGTCAATGGACAAAGGAATTGCTACTGATGCCATCTGCTTTGATGGCAGATGATGACCCCTCACAATATTCTTGCTTCTAAATTGGAGAGATATGGATTTGATGGGTGGATAATTAGATGGATAAGGAATTAATAGAATCCAACGAGTTACAGTCAATAGCTCAATGTCCAAATAGAAAACAGTAATGAATGGTGTCCCTCAAGGGTCAATACTGAGATAAATACTATTTAATATCTTCCTCAATGACATAGACAATGGCCTTGTGTGCACTCTCAGCAAATTTGCAGATGGTACCAGGTTGAGTGGTACAGTTGACTTGGTTGAGGGAAGGGATGCTGTCCAAAGGAACCATGAAAGGCTTGAGAAATGTGTCCATGCGAATGAACCTCATGGAGTTCGAAAGAGTCAAGTGCAAGATCCTGCATCTGGGTCAGGGCAACATCAATACAAACTCACAGATGAATGAATAGAGAGGAGCCCTACAGAAAAGGACTTCAGCTAGCAACGTGAGCTTGCAACCCAGAAAGCCAGCTGTAACCTGGGTTGCATCAAAAGAAGCATGGCCAGTAGGTCCAAGGAGGTGATTCTCCCCCTCTATGTCACTTGTGGGAGTGCCCACCCAGAGTACTGCATCCATTTGTGGAGTCCCTGGTACATGGAAGACTTGGATTTGTTAAAGCAGGTCCAGCGGAGGGCCATGAAAATTGTCAGAGGGCCGGAACATCGCTCCTATGAAGAAAGCATAAGAGAATTGAGGTGGTTCAGCATAGTGAAGAGAAGGCTCCTGGGAGACATTATTGTGACCTTCCAATATTTAAATACAGCTTACAAGAGAGATGGAGAAAGGCTTTTTACCAGCGCCCATAGGCGATGAGGCGCAATGGTTTTAAAGTGTAAGAAAGTAGATTAAGACTGGATATAAAGAAGAAAGTTCTTATGATGGGGAAGGTGAGACAGTGGAACAGGTTGCCCAGAGAATTTGTGGGTGCTCCATCATTGGAAGTGTTCAAGATCAGATTGGATCAGGGTTTTAGTAAAATGTTTTTAATGTTGGCGGAAAAAAACCCCTGAAATTTATTGTCACTTTGTTAAGTAATATTTGTTCCTTGCTACATTTGATGCAACTTTAACTTAATGATAGATGAAACATTCTATTAATTTATTTTATATTGTGTTTTATTCTATTTTATTTTTAAAATAATTTGAGACAGCTGGTACAGAATACATATTTAAATATTTGGGTTTTATATCATAATGCCTCCACTGTGTGTTGAAAAGTGGAAACAGAAGTTTGACATTAACTTATTGTCTTGCTGAAAGTGCCAAACAGTTAATTTCAATGCAAACAGGAGATGCATTCACAACAAAATAAAACCAGACTGTCAAGCAATGTCATTACCATCCAAGGAAGGAGCATATTCATCTGGAAAAGACAGTATTTCGAACTGTACTATGTAGTGGTTAGACTTAATTATTTTTACAGTAACTTAAAACTAATAAACCATAAAATAAATTATGTTAATTTTTTAACAGTTGTATCATGTCATGACAGAATACAGCATAACACAACTTTGAACCATATAAATCATATTATGCATTTGTACTTCTGGCATGACCTAAACTACTACAAAAATAATCTAAAAATGAGGTGAAATATTACAGTAGTCTTAGCAGGTGCGTTTCAGAATTTTTGGAAACATACATCTATATATTTATATATATATACAAAAAAATAATGTGGGTGGAATATAAAAAGCCTGAGGTCTGCTCTCCTATAAGCAGGGCAGCACAGATGAAGTTCCCAGAAAGCCATTACTTCCAGCAGACAGATGTGCAGTGGGCCTCATGGGTAGCTGGACCTTAAAGACATGAGTAGTAAAAATGGATGAGAAAGAAAAATTTAGATCTTAACTGCAATGCATCTTATAAAGATTTATGTTTACCGGGAAGTGTCTCAGGTAACTGATACAATCTAATGACAGTGAATGATAATGACTGCTGCTTATTAGTATAAATTTGGCTTAATGGGGAGGCATTCAGCAGGTGCCAAGTAACTGCATGGTCAGTTGACTCTGTCAGGTCAAATTAGACTCAAATTACAGATTCTATATAAAAAAAAAGTGTTTTCTGGTGCTAAGGTCAGCAGAAATATTTTCTTGTCTCTTTTTAATTAAAAAATAAATAAATTATGTAAACAGCTCAAAGTAGCCTTTGCAATCACAACATCGACTTTCCTAAGACTGAGGTAACTGGTTTACACTTGAGAAGGTCAGCAAGGTATGAATGTTCTTGTGGTTTCTGCTGCAGCATCATGGCACAAGCTTATCACAGTTAATGTGATATCACAACTTTTGCTGGTGTTCTAGCTACCAGTGACAGGTCCAGAAGGGACTGAAAGTCGGGCATCAGGTAAACAATTTACACTACCTGGCTTCTGTTTTATACAAGCTGCAAACTATGAAGCTAGAGCAGCCTAGAAACGCTCTACGGTATGAACTCTCATAATGTTCCTCTCTAACTGGTTCAAACATGCAAAGGGAGTCTCTTCATGTTCCTCTAAAATTATTGATACTTCCTGGATGATTCCAAGACAGGCATGGTATAAGCTGAAAGCTGGCAGCAACTCCACCATCACTGCTGTTATTTCAGCAGCAAGGTAGGTATTGAGAGAGCACAAGAGGGTCTCTGGTTTTAATAATTCAGCAATCAGAATTGAAGTAGATTAGAGCTAAAAGTCTCTTGTCAAGAGCATTAATGTTATCCTTGACCAGTATTATAAAGATTTAAGCTATTTCTGCTCATAGACAATAATCTAAACAATGCAAAGCTACTGGAGTTTGTGTGCAAATTAGCATGGGACAGAATATAGTAGTATGGGAAGGAAAGGTGGAGGGATGGAGGAAGAAAGAGAAATAAAAAAAGACAATTTTTTAAAATTTATTACAGTTTTGTGTAAGGAAACAAGCCTTTCCAGCCACAGAAGAGTTTTAACTTTCATTTGCCGAAGTATACTTCATCAAGAAGTAGAGGAACTTCAATTTAATCTCTTTCAGTATAAATCGAAACACTTATTAGTAAAGGTACCAACATAAATGGCTATTTTACAGTAGCTCTAAAATCTGTGGATCAAATTTTACGCTTACCTACCCCACATAGATTGAGTCCACCTGCTGGGATAAATTCTTCGTGAAAAGATACTTGAAGGATAATAAATCCTCTTTCTTCTTCAGTGATGCATTAGGTGTAAGATGACTATAATTTCTTTCTGTAAGGATTCTTGCTCAAAGAAGAATTCCTACTTCCAGAAAGGTACAAGCAAAAGTGTAAGAAAAAATAGATCAAGGCATGAAAAAAGATGTAATCATTACAACATTGTATATTTTTCTATTATTCTGTTTGTTCTTGGGAAAGAGAGAGAGCAAAAGAGAAGCAAACAAAACTGCTAGCCTCCAAAACTTGCAGGAAATTAATAACAGCATCTCATTTTTTTTATAGTAGTGAAATTTTCCCTGCTGTTTTGAAAATAAGAAAAGAAGAGCATAAAGGGACAGAACATCGGTTGGTGTAAATCATCATACCTCCATTAAAAGGATGATTTTGTCCCAGTAAGTTTAATAGGAAAAAACTATATTTATATTGATCTAGTGCTGAACAGTATTTGTCATCCATGTGCATCTGTATTTTTACTATGATTTCTGCAGCATCAATCACTGGGAACTTTCATAGAATCATAGAACCACCAGGCTGGAAAAGACCTCTTGGATCATCGAGTCCAACCATTCCTATCAACCACTAAACCATGTCCCTGAGTACCAGGTTTACCCATCTTTTAAATACCTCCAGGGATTGTGACTCCACCACCTCCCTGGGCATTTGGCACGTCAGCACTTGCTGTGGCTTCGAACCAAAGGGGTTTCTCTTGCTGATGACTGCCAGGGTTCCTGTCTGAAAATGACCCTACCCTATAGGTACGCAGATTCCACATCAAATATATGTGCAAGAATAAAGTTTTCCACTTGCTTAACACAAAGGACAAGGCAAGGAAATCAGCAGTGCTCTGTTTGTAACTCTGCCATCACTTTTTGGAATGAGAACTGCCGCTTGTGGCAGCAGACACATCCCCATCTCTGACATCCCGAGCTGCTTTATCCAGCTCTTCTCTCACGCAGCAAATGTTTCCACCCACTGTCTTTACACCTTGCTGTCCAACTTGTGGGCTTCTGAGAGGCTGTCTAGCAGTGTCCCAGTTATTAATTTTCCCCAGCCTTTTTCAGCCATTGAGATAAATCCAGACTGAAAGATGCAAAGAAAGAAAGAGTAACCATTGTTGAAGGCTTGAGAGAAAAATCATAGTAAGAAAGGCTAAAAATTCTCTATTTACAATGCCAGCCACTTGCAGCATGGTTCTATTTAATTACTGCACACATGGTTTTAAAGCCCACAGACTTCTAGAAGAACATTATTTGCATGGATCACAGGTTTCAGTATATGAACTGGTCCATACCTCTTGTTCACTTGCAATTGTGTTTTCACAGTCAGTGAGAAAACACTGGAAAAATCATCAGCAAATGTCCAAATGTTCAGCTGACCTAAAGAAAGCAAAGAGTGTGTTCATGGATGGTTTTCTGTTTTAATGCTGGGATGAGGGAGAGCAAGGCCAGTTATAGTGGCTCAGTAGGACCTTTGTGTTAGGGATGAAGCCAGTATGATGTGGACTGGAGTGAGAGGATGCAGATTTGCTGGGATGTGAGATGGAAAATGAAGGGCTTTTTGTGGGAATGGAAGGGCCTTCAGAGAGAGGTGAGCTAAAGGCAAGCAATCTTTCTACCTTTCTGATTCCATATCATATGTTTGGATGTGCCTGGGTTATTTTCATGGACTAAGAAGAACTTCTATGCAATGCTTCTGAATTGAAGTGTTTCTTAAGAAAGGAGGAGAAAAGGGTAGATGGACTCCTTGAAATAGCTGTTTCTGTTGCACTTAAATACATTGCATTTAGAGATGTTGCACTTAAAAACATTTTGATGCAAATTTTTGCATTCTCAGGGCATTTGCAAACCTCTGAATTTAACTCTACCCTGTCTTTCATTTTGACACTTTCCTTGAATCCTTGCATTTGTTTATGATCTTTCTTCCTCCAACAGTGCTGTGTCCAAAATACCTTCAGGAGTATGTAACTTAAGATGATTTTGTAAAAATCCTGATTTTCCTAAACTTTTTGAGTGATAAGGGGCTGGGATCATGGAATTTCAACACGTAACAGCTATACTTGAGAAACTGTTATTTATCTGGTAACATAAATACAGGAAATTTTGAAGCACAGTTGCATTGTACAGGAAAATTCTTCAACTGAAATCAGGTCTTCAGAGAGACTTCATGAAGATTAAAGAATCTGTCTATGTGGTTATAGGTTCGCAGTTCCTGCCTGGAAAGAGAGTGACCTGGGATAAGTCACTAAAGGCACTGTCCCAAGTGGTTTCCTCAGCCACACCTCTAAGCCTACTTGAATTTGATAGGATCTAAATCTGTGGCTTACAGCTTATAGTCAAGGAAATCAGTATTTCAAGCATGATTGAGAAAGATGATTGTCAGTGTAACAAAAAATGATTTTCTACTCAGACTCTAGCTTCAAAAATTAAAGTAAAATAATCATTTACTTACAGTTATATATGAAGAGATTACGAAGGTTTTATTAGATTTTTTAAATGACTACATACTTCATTATTTATTTATCCAGAATAGTTCAGGTTATTTCAAATTTACTTGGGGCTAGAAATAGAGAAGTTTTGGCAACACAGAAAAAGCAACAGAAAGCATACAAGACCAGGAATTGTACTGAACAGAGTGAGCTGTCAGTTAGGGTGATGAATCAAGAGTGAGAACACTCCACGAGGGGAGGAAATGCTGAGTAGGGAGATAAAACCTGAAAAAGTTGTTATAGGGTCAGACATATGCAATGAAGTTTGAAACTTTCTGTATGCCATAGTGGCATATATACTCAAGCAGTGTTAAACTTCCTGGAATTGTAACCAAATGCCCAGTAGAACCTTAGTTTACTCAGATTTAAGACTGACCAGATAAAAATTCTGGTATTGCAGTGGCAAAGAGTTCAAGTAAATCTCATTTGCCTGCGTTAACCTGTGTAAGACACAAAGCCCTAAGTCAGTCCCTAAATTTACACGTCTGAGGTACATACATAAACAGCCTAATTGCCAAAGGCACTCTAAGTAACGAAGTAGACACACACTTTTAGAGTATGGCTGAGATCTCAAGGAATGAATTACATTCTGGGATGGCCTCTCCCCATCCACTGGCTACTCCAAGTTAGTCAGGAGGAGCAACCTTAGCTTAGGCTCCGCTGTTAATATTAGGTAGCTTCAACATGGTTTATAACGCTTGCTATTCTCTGGAATCTCTCCTTCAGCATATTGCCAGCCATAATGCACATTGCTGGCCTATACAACACCTCTAACACAGCTGCAAGCCCTAAGAGGGTCTCATTTGAGATTAATCTTATTCAACAGAGAGAAAACCTACATATTTAATTAAAACTACATTTTGTGGTTTTGCCTGTCTTGGATTAATGCCTAGAGGGGAAAGATTCACTGTTTAAGATGGAGTTTAGTCAGAGCGGTCAGAATAGTAAAATTCCCATTTAGGCAGGAGTTTTAAAGTCTGTGCCCTTTTCTGTGCCTGTCTTCTGACATTATTGTCACAGTGTTATTAGCCTTATTAGGAAGTGATGGTGCTGATGAGGAGTCCAAATCAGCACTGTTTCCCCTGTCTCACAGTATGACTTCATGGCTTTCTCCTAGTAAGAACTGAGACTATCTCTGGTCCTGATTATTGCTGTATTTTTGACAGATTAAAGGTTTACATACTGTAGGAAGTTGTAGGGTTTTTGGGGAATCCTATACTAGAGACAGGAGACAAGTCTAATCCTGAAATATTCATGCTTGTCTTTGTCACCTAGGCTAAAATCTGTGAGTGGTAAATAGCCTTCTGGAGACATATTCACAAATTCAAATGTACACCACAGACAAAAACTTTGCTTGCAGAAAACTAGGAAAGGAACCTCTTGCAATGAGAAGTCACCATCTGGACTGTAAGTGGAAAAACAGTCAATTGGTTCAAATGCTTGAAGAAAATTTTACTGGATATATTGGTTAAATGGTGCCACCAATCTCATGGACAGGAGGAAGAGCTTCCAGCAAAAAAAGCTGGTTTAGAAATGGGTGAAGGAAGGCAAATTTTATTTCTCCTACAACATCTAAAGGGTAGCAGGGATAGGGACTAATTTAATTTCAGAGAGGCAGTGCCATTGCTTTTTAGGAGAATACTGATGAGCCAAAGGCTTAGTTTCACCTCTTGACTTTGCTGCATTACTCTGTTCAGTAGTATCTAATCTCTAAATCACAGAATCACAGAATGACAGAACAACCAGGTTGGAAGGGACCCATCGGATCTTCTAGTCCAACCATTCCTATCTAACACTAAACCAAGTCCCTCAATACCTCATCCACCCGTGCCTTAAACACCTCCAGGGAAGGTAAATCAACCACCTCCCTGGGCAGCCTATTCCAATGCCCAATGACCCTCTGTGTGAAAAACCTCCTCCTAATCTCCAGCCTAAATCTCCCCTGGCGGAGCTTGAGGCCATTCCCTCTTGTCCTGTGGCCTGTCACTTGGGAGAAGAGGCCAGTTCCCTCCTCTCTACAACCTCCTTTCAGGTAGTTGTAGAGAGTAATGAGGTCTCCTCTCAGCCTCCTCTTCTCCAGGCTAAACAATCCCAGCTCTCTCAGCCGCTCCTCGTAGGGTCTGTTCTCCAGCCCCTTCACCAGCCTCGTCGCTCTTCCCTGGACTTGCTCCAGAGCCTATAGTCCTACAGAATTTTGCTTTTATATTTGCAGTTATTAAGTGTTTGTCTTTTTCTAACTCAGGGAATAATGTGCTGCAACTTAATACTTTTTGCCTAGAAGACAGTCCCATGGTGTGCAACCATACAACTGGCAGGTGGAGTTTTGAGTGGATTTCTCTGGAGATTGTATTATATGGGCCATGGATGCAGATATGTTCCCATGACTGTTAAAAAGTTCCAGGGCCACTTTTTTAGTGAAAGCAACTTGTGATTCCCATCAGGAACACACTTTCAGAAGTCTATAAGACATCGTTAAAAAGTTCTAATAAATTTAGAATAATATATTAAATAATATTTATAATAATATTATAATAATATTATATATTATAATATATAATATTATATTATAATATTATTATATATTAATTAATATAGATAATAGTAATATATAATTATAATATTAAAATATATTAATATATTAATTAATGTATAAAAATTAATATATATAATACTCAGGAGGCAGCTGAGTCACCTTCCCTGGAGGTGTTTGGGGGACGGGTGGATGGGGTGCCGAGGGACATAGGTTGGTGGTTGACAGGAATGGTTGGACTCCATGACCCAGTGGATCTTTCCCAACCTGGTGATTCTGTGATTCTCTGATTGTAAACTGCAGAGCCCCTGGGCTCTATGGGAGACTCCTCCCTCCCCAGGTGTTGCTGCTTTGCCCTCTCCAAGGGATCCCTTTTTCTTCCCTGCAAAGACCAACAAACAGCTTCTAGCTGTGCCCAGCTGGGCTGTGGTCAAGGGATGCATCTCCTGGCATCACTGCTCCCCTGGCATCACTGGTGAGTCCCCATGGCACACCCTGCATCCCACGGGAGCGTGGCAGGGGGGGAATAAAGGCTGGAGGGCCTGGTGGCCCCCCTGACAGGTAGGTAGGGATGATTGGGAGGGTTGGTGGCTGCTCCAATATCACCTCTCAGCGGGGCTGAGTGTGGAGTATCACTCTGGGGTGGGTGATGGTCAGTTGTGGGGCAGAAGCCCTTTGGATTGGGGCTCCTTGCTTAGTGAACTGGGAGTCCCTGTTGTGTGCCCACTGAGGGACATGGTTTAGTGATTGACAGGAATGGTTGGACTCAATGATCCAGTGGGTCTCTTCCAATCTGGTGAGTCTATGATTTAATTGTACTAAGACAAAGATGACCGTTACATAGAATTCTGTGGTTTTGGGAAAATATGTAGTGGACTATCATAAGTGTCTTTTACTGAATAATACATGCCAGCAGAAAACTAACCTGCTCCCTCTTTCATCATCAGTAGATTCAGAATAGCTGCTCTGTTCCTGGCAAAAGAAATGGCAGTTGGCACAGTGCAGGTGAGATGAGAAGTCATCCAGGCTCTGAGAGACACTTTTAGAGGCTACTTAAAGCTTTTGGAAATGTTCTGCTTTAACCAGAGAGCTGATCCCAGGTGCTGGTGGGCTTTGTCTGTCACATACATTTCTGCAGCAGAGCCAGCATCCATGTGAACTAAAGACCACAGGCACTGTACTGCCTGCTTAGGAAGAACATCCTATTGTGAGCAAAGGACATCTTTTTATTGTCTCAATCCTGGGTGAATGTACACTTTGGAATAGTATCCTGCTTAATGCAGAACCTGAACTAAGTAGGCTTGCAAGGCAAGTCATCATAATTTTAGTTGCATGTGATGCTCAGTATTCCTTGGTTCCCATTTCACTGCATTTGCCAGAAGTTTGCATATAGGAAATTAAGAATAAATATTAATAATTTTTTTCCCTCCCAACTTAAAATGTGTTCCACAGCAAGGGCTTATAATATGGCATTGAATCAGAGTGCTTCATATTGAAAGTAAATAAATTATCAATACAGAAAAGAATTTACCTAGCCACATATAGACCTTATGCTCACTATTCTGTGGTTTTGGGGTTAAAACTTATTTGAGGACTCCAAGCCACCTTCTTTTTATATGTCCTTAAGTCTGTGCTATTTAAGTCCTGAATGATTTCTCCCTAACAGTCTCTTCCCCTCCCCCCTCTTTTTTTCCTTTATACAACAAAAACAAGGTCTTTGCATTAAGAATAAGATTGACCACAGGCTATTTTAACATGCCTCAGCAGCCACTGTCTCTCCCCTTCACTTCCTGTCACGTATCCATTCCTGCTTGTGTGAATCAATCATACCTCTCATTTATAAAACATGGCAGCAATATATAATAAATTAATGTAATAATTAAAGGAAATATTATTGCAAGATTTGAAGAAACATGATTCTCACATTTAAAATGTTCAGTCTAGTTAAAAAATTGACATCAAGCATTGTTCATGCTCCTTGGAGAGGGTCTTCAGTATTATGTATCTTATGGGTGTCATTGGATGTAATTGTTGCCATGCTAAATATTCATGTATGAATAGTCTGGAATAAATTCTCTTGTAAATTGACAGAGGGCAAGTTAGAACTGTCCTTGAATCTCTCATCTGCATCCTCATTTTTGAAAAACTGTCCAGTTTGTGTGTGTGAGTGTGTGTGTATTTGGTTAAATCAAACAGAGAAATCTCTCTGAGATTGTGTGCTGCTCTCTATCAACTATAACTAGCACTGGCTATTTATATCAACTCAGTTGTGTGAGGCAGAAGCTGGTTTAAAACAATTTGTGAGTGGTAATAGTTCTTTTTAGTTATTGTGCCTGCTGGTCCTACCTGATAGTGGAGCACAGTCAGTCTGTCAACACACACAGCAAGGCAATGTTTGCTATGTGGTACTTGGCATACAAGTAAGTGGGATGGAGGGGAGAGAGAACTTGGAAAGGGTCACATGGAAAAGTTACAGGACAGGCAGAAGCTGAACCCATATCTCCTCTCCAGTGGATTCATCACAAAGTCATCTAGTCTTCCTTCCAGCTCACTAATATTATGACACAAATGTTTTGGACACAAATACTGATAGTGAAAGCAGAGTATTATCCTTTCTGGTATCTAAACTTCTTCCCTGGTATTTTCCTCCCCTTCCTCTGTCCCTTACCCATGTTCTCTCCTGGCTCTGCCTCCAGTCACAGAGCTGGGAGGACGAAAGATGCTTCTGGCAGCCAGTGCCTTCCTATTGTTCCCTGTAAGATGCTATCCTTGGTGGACCCTGAATTACTGGTGCTTTTTCAGCCAAAACCTACAAATGCTTGTATCGCTGCAAAAAACCCACAATCAGATCCCTCTCCCCAAGCAACCTTCCTGGCCAGTGGACAACTTGATTTAAGAGGAGAACTTTCTTCAGCCAAAGAACTAGTAAAGACCTTTTGTGGTGGCAGAGTGGCATTTTGCAGACCACGTACTGAAATCAAAGGGTTTCCATGTGGGCACCGTATGGTCTGGCTGGCATGCAAAGAAAGTAAGTAATATTGTATTATGCTTTCTTATGTATTTGGACAGGTCATAGGTTTAGCACAAATGTTTGAACCAGGCAGAAAGTTCTAAATCAAATCCATAAACACAGTTGCTCTGATACCTGAAAGGAGATACTTGTGAATTTTTACAAATGAATCTCCTGGCCATTTGGAGCAAATTGTCATGAATCGGCAGCAGGACTGGCAGAGCTGCAGGGCACCTGGGTTAGGATTAGGATGGCTGACTGAGGCTGAATGTAGGACATGCTGATCACACTGCCAGGATAGAGAAACTACATCTCCCCTTTGTCTTCTCCAGTTGCATGCTTCATGACAGGTTGCACTGGCAGAAAATTGCTTTGCTGGTGAGAGGGGAAAATGCTTCTGCTACTGTTCAGATAAAGCCCTCCATGAGACCGAGCACTGAGCAGGCAGTCCTTGGGCTCCTGGAGCTTCACCCTCAGAAATAGACGGGGCAGCCACTTGTTAGGTCTATAAATCTGAAAAAAAAAAAAATGTAGTAAACTAGCCTATTGCCACAGACAGAAAGCTCAAAATTGTGCTGCGTTTCTAGGATGCCAGGGAGGGCCATGTCCTGAGAGCGGGACAGTGCTAGGGCCAGGGCACGCAGTGAGCAGAGTAAACAAACTTGGCTCTAGAGGTAAGGTGGTAAGATATATTTTTTTAATTATTGAGCTGTGTACACATTATGAAACTATTACAGAACCAAGGTATATAAAACTCCAAATTACAAATACTAGCTTATACAAAGAAGTAATAAAATAAATAATACATTAACTAGCTCCAGTACTCTGAATTCATAGACAGTAATGGAATCATATACATCAGAGGCCATAAAAATGCATATATTAAACAGGGTGCACAGTGGTAGCTGAGGGTTCATCTTGATGTTTCCTGACTGCATGAGGGTATATTAGTGCTGGGGGCTGGGAACTCTCTTTGCTACTTAAGCCATTATTGATTGAGAAAGGGAAACACAAACCTCATAGGCCAGACCGGCAGGAAAAAGGGTGAGAACTTAGCTTAACATAACACATTAACACTGTAAACAGAGTGGGCTTTGAAGTTCATTCTGCATGACCGCTGTGTCCTGCAGGGCAGGGTCTAACTTGGCGTGGGAGGATTGCACTTCCTACAGGTGAAATGCCAGCACATCGTGTACGAAGGAGATGTCTTCATCCACAGTCACCTGGCAGATTTGGGCAAGGGGAGAAATTTACTTTAGGAATAAACATCTCCTGACCCAGTATAAATATAGGGCAAGACTCTGTTCCTCTGACTTCTGCACACTGCAGCAGCACTAGTATAGGTCATAGGGCTTGAGGGCAAAAGAGGGTTGTGTGATACCTTTGTATGTGCCAGGTTCAGGTCTGTCCAGGTTTAAACCTGCATGCTCTTCTCCCATGACTGTGAATACGTTGATTCACCTTGCTGAGCTATAAAAGATTACCCTGCATCCTGCATGACGCTGTACAAAAGGAATGTCTAAACCTAGGCATCTACAAAGGGAAGTGGAACACTGAGCTGAGGATCTAAAATCCAACCTTACCTTACTCCAGTCGACAATTCTTTCTACTTGCTCCTTTTCTGCTTGCTGAAGTCTCTTCATTTTTATTACTGTGCACGTGCTGCTGTGACCCCAACAGTCAGTAGTATGCATGTGTTTTGCTGCATAGCCCTTGCTCTCTAAACAGTCTCTCAATGGGAGAATTTGGTATGTTAGGGTCTGTGCATCAAACAGTTTACAGGATTGCTCTAGCTGGAAAATCTGGGAGGTCCTATAAAGTGGAAGAAACTAAAAAAAATTATCAGTCTGTCTAAATGGGTAAAACCCTGTGTATGTATATTTAAAAATTTTATGATAGCCATCTGACAACATCAGATTAATGCAGAAAAAAACCCCCACCTATTCCTTGGTAGGGTTCTGTTGCTGTTTTACTTCCAATGTGGTGAACAGATTTGTGCCCAGAAATGTTTTCACTGGGTCAGGGGACCATGCTGAAGCAGGATCTCTTTGTCTGTTTGACTTGAGTGATATGAATGTCATTATCCACTTACTCGCACTACAAATCCATTCTGGCGCTTTATTAAGTCTCCTAATATTTTAGTTTAAATTTCTAATGCACTGATGAAAGAAAAAGAAAGGGGAGAGTGAAAGGGAAAAGAAGTTTGCATGCTTCCCTGTATACCTTCTGTTTTCTCTTTCACAAAATTTTAATCCGATGTAAGTAAACATTATTCCATTGATTTTGCTGACTTTTAATGAGAGAAGGATAGAACACTCTAATCGATTAATGCCATATGAGGCACAGCTCACATCCTCTGTTTTGTCCTGTATATGGACAGAATGTATGTTTGATTCCTGAATGTCAGTAAATGAAACTGTACCTGTCTGCCTTGCTCAGTTTCTGGGTTAGGCTCTGATCCCTGTTACCCAGATACACAGCTAATAGGTTCCAGTTGGTGTGGGAGTTGAACTCATTTACACTGTTGGAGCAAAGGCTGGGGCTTCTGGCTCCTTCTTCACTTACACAAACTTGAATGTAATTCATAAAGGAATCCTTCGAATTCTAATAATTAATTTAATGGGAGTGTGTGTGTGAGGACTGGGAAAAATTTGGTTTGAAATGTTTTAAAATCCTATATGATTTCAGCTATCAGAAGAGTTCGGAAAGTGTTTTAGCCTTGACAATGACCTGTAGTACAATTAAAGCTCGTGATGTACGTTTCTTATTTGCCCAAGAAGACAACACGATTTGCTATGTAATTTGAGAAACATTTATAATACTGCTACCCATGTTGTAAGCTGATTATAAATAAAGTTCAGCAGAATTGCTTTCATCAGAAAATCAGAATTCACAGTCAAATAAAGTGTACAACCCTGATGTGTAGTTGCTTCTAACTGCTACTGAACATAAATCAGATTCTGCTTAGCAACTGCTGCATATCATGTTTATTAAACACCTTCTGCTTATTGCAGCAGAGGGAACTAAAAATTCTTCATGAAAATTTTTTCAAATATCTCTTCGCATCTTGGATGTTTTCAAAGGTCTTATTGCAGTGAATAGAATCCTTCCATGGAAATGGTACTTGGGGGCTCTCAACATGTGCTTCCTGTTCCACTCAGTCACATGGAAAATGTTCTCAGTTTACAAACCAGACAAATTGTTTTGTGTTGTTGCTCTAGTCCTGAGGCTCTACCCAGCATAAGGAGAATGAGGCTTAGTACTTTCAATAGCACTGAACATTTTGTTTGAAGTAATGCTGTTTCTGAGTCCTGGGAAGGATTTGAAAAAATACTGTTTGATAATGGCGTAAGCTTGCCTATACGCTACAGAGGCATACTGGAGTAAGTGATAGCTCATCACAGAAAACAATCCTTTACTGATCAGTGATTCACTGGCACAATTGACTGTTGTTATCAAACAGTTGTTATCAAACAATTTCTCAGGACTACTCCATCATTTCAGAAGTGACACACAAACAGCACACTTAGTAGCTCTCATTTACACACAATGATGGGCCTTTTAAACTAGTCTCAGATGCTACTGAGGTCTGATAGATTGAAAGTAGTCAGCTCCATGCCCTGACAGTCATTGCTGTCCCAGCATGAGGAGCATATTTTGTCAGGCTCCGTTTCAGTGAATAACTCACAAAAATAAATTATCAATAGAAATAAGCAGCTCTGAAATAACTTTAGTATATTTCTTGTAGATCTTCCTCTGCCTTGCTCCTGTCCAAAGCTTATCTCAACTGCTGCATGTTCATTACTCTTTCATCTCTCTTCCAGTTGTAATACAAATGTCGAGTGTCAGATCTCACATTGTTGCACCTCTGACAAGCTGGGCACAAAGTGTGACCAACCTGGTTATGCAGCTAGCTACGGTGGGAGTTCAGTTCTGCCTCCCCCCCCCACCTCCTCCCATGGGCAGGGACATTTTCCACTAAATCAGGTTGCACAATGTCTATTCCAAGCTGGTCTTGAACACCTCCAGGAATGGGGCAACCATGACTTCTCTAGGCAACCTGTTCCAGGGGCTCACCATGTTTTTCACATCTCAAGTAAATTATTGCATGTAAAGCTAATGAAGTAGAAGTCTAGAGATGCTGCTGCAGAATACAGCGGCCCAGCTCTTCGACAGTACAACTGCAGAGCATATAGCAGAGTACTGTACTACCACACTCCCTTCCAAGGTCACTGTTGGTACCAGCTCATGCTCTGGCTTTAATCTGTAAATCCCTCAGCTAATTAATACTCTTCTGTGTGAAGGAATACCTCTTCATGAGTGACAACTCTGCACCTCTTCAGTTATATAGTTAGTGGTGCCCTGGATAAATTGCATGGGAAATAGACATAATTGTTCTTGGTTAAGATGAAGAACTTCTATCCCATGACAGAGTAATCTTCAGTAAAAAGTCTCACTCTTTTCCTATTGCAACCTGCCTTGTGGCATTGTTACAGATCAATTAGTGTTTGATTAAGTATATAGGTACCTGGAATCTGGAAGATCTGCTGCCTTGTTATCTGTGACGCAGTAAATCTTAGAAGCTCTTCATCATTTTTTTTATTTAAATCTCTACATGTTTCTTAGCTGCAGAGTTCCTGTCTGCAATACAAGCAATGAAAAATGTTACCTGGATAAGAATATATTTACATAACCACAAGCTAATTACTGTTTGTCATAACTTAAATCAAAGAATTATTACCACGCATAACTTGTTGAGTTGTATACCGGTACTGTTGAACTACT